>JAQISU010000182.1:1907500-2197500 GCA_029339505.1 Unio delphinus
CCATTACCTCATAAATCGATGGCCTCTTGATGGTTTGAGCTGTAATTAGATGAACATTACTACCTTGGCTCGCTTATTCTTTGCTTTATATTGGATCGTAATGAGACAGTCAGAGTAGATTTTGCTGGTTTAAAGTACAGGTGCGCCATGACAATCATCCCAATATGCCATGCAGTTAGGGATGATAACTAGAAAGGATCTTTCTCATATAGACAGATGGTAAATAAAGGTTATTTATGTGATGTGCAGGAGGCAATTTTGGCAATGAAAGGTAAATGAATTTACTATGATTTACTATCACTGGGAAAATGTCTGAGTATGTTCTACACAACTGTACACGAAAAATTGGAAATAAATGGTCAAGAACGAAAACGTCGTTAGAAACCAACTACTCGTGGAGAAACCTGTATGTTATAATCATTGCAATTATATTTTACGTACACGTGCTGGAGCATCTATGGTTATATGATAATATATGTAATCTTATATGATATATTGCATCGTATAAAGTTGACTTTGGGATGGATTTAAACGCTACCTTGTACAATAATGTCGACAATTTAAAATGTTATGTATTATATGACAGCTCTTGGCCTAAGGTAAATTTGAAACAGTGAACAGTCAATATACACGATTATGTTTCATCATTTCTTCAACGCATTCTAAAAAGACAAAAACAAAAAGTTCAAAAATTGATCATAATATTTGTACCAAGCAACCGAGGAATTTATTTTATAATGCTGACATAGTTTGCAATTTTGTATCATTGATACACACTGTAGATAAATCCCAAGGAAAGTGAACACGTCATTTTTAATCCAGCATAAACTCCTTTTCTCTCTCACTTCACATTTCTGCGTAGTTTGTCCGTTATGCATGAGATTGGAGGAGGTGAACATAAACCAGAAAGGATTGTGGTAAAACTGTTTACCATACTAAATTTATTTAGAAGACGAGCATCAATAATACTTTTTATCGTTATGTTCATACATCACTAATAATTATTGTGTGCAAATTTATTACTGATTTAGAATCAACTGCAGACGGTCGCTAAAATGTTTATATAGACGTATTATTGCGCCTTGGGTGGATCACAATTTTATATACTCAAAGTACTGGTATATCAAATTACCTTATCATCATCATCATAAGTCTCCACGCAGACAGATATGAGATGGCAATGGTACGGACCTGTGAGCGCGTTAAACTCAAAATGTATGTAATATGTTCATTCGAATATCAACAATCCAAATCAGTATCAACAATCAAATCCAATATGAATCATCCCATATTTAAATATGCGGAAAATGTTCATAGGAATATCCTCCATCCCATGTCCAAAGAGTTGGAAATATTTTACTAAAACATATATTAGGAAAATGTTCATTTGAATATCTAATTTTTGCTATACAATATCCAAAGAGATGCATATTTGTTACATGAGTAATCCACAATCAAAGGCTTTAAAACCGAACATACCCAAACATTGATGGAGCATCAAAATCTCTAATCTCGCCATTTATTGCAATTGTTAGATTCGATTCTCCCATGCGGAATACTCCTATATTTTACACTCTGCTCTTCCAATACAAACTATTTAATATTAAACGTATCTGGATTTTCATTATATTTGCTTTTATATTGAATGTTACTGGATTTTCATTTTATCTGCCTCAATAGTCAACTCGGTTGGATTTTGATTATAACTGTTTCAATAGTCAACGTATCTGGACTTTCGTAATATCTGCTTCAATAGTCAACTCATGTGGATTATCATTATATCTGCTTCAATAGTCAACTCAAGAGGAGATAAAGAAAGTCAGTCAGTTAGTGAGTCCGTCCTGCATGCATGCATGCATACATACATACATACATACATACATACATACATACATACATACATACATACATACATACATACATACATACATACATACAATACATACATACATACTACTTTAATATTCTTTTCATTGTTTCTATTTTAGAGCCGTCAGGATATGCAAACGATAAAAGCAAAGGGAATGTTCAACAGAAGATACAATGACCATGCAAGAGATTTCTGACACAGTTTCAGTCTTAACGGGGGTTTGAAATCTAACTAGCTTAGATATGTCCTGCAAATAATCCGCATGGATACAAGCCATGACTAAGTGCATTTTGACTAAACTAATCAGGCTTGCAATGGAAAGATCCTTTCTCTCGAATGAAAAACGGGTTTTTAAGCGTAACATTGTATCTCCAATTCTGTCAGTTGCTTCTATACGAGAGAATCAGGAAACTAGAGCTCGGTGCTCTTTCGATCTCGCTACGAAAGCCGGTGGCACAGCACAAATACTTAAAGTAATTGCTTTCTGTGGCATTTTCTTTGTTATGATGGTTTCCGTACTTATTTATGATATTCATACATATCTCGTTCAACTCGATACACAGAATTTTCTGGAACCTCGATATACTCTTTACCACAGGCATGTACAAGAACTTACCAAGGTAATGGTAGAATTTTACGGACATTATATTAAATTTTGTATTGACAATCAAACTCAATCTTGTGACAATATTTCCTTTGGCTCCAGTAATAATATAGAAGATACTAACATAACGTGTGAAGATCTTGAGTTCGTCTCAGTAGTACAATGCAAAGATTTATTCGGTGCCCTTGGAGGAGATGTTGCCAATAATTTGAACTCACTAATAAGGGTTATCCAATTTCAGTTTGATAATTTATGGGACGTGGTCCACAATAATTTTCTATCTTTGGATCCTGATTCTAGCTTTGCCTTTATAGACCATGCCTATGGCATCGGAATTCAAAACCTTCTTCAAGAAAGTATGCACTATTTCGCAATTTTACGTTCAAAGAATTACACATTGTTCATGCCAGGATATTTGGAAGCAAGGTTTGCCGCTCTAGCTATACTGAAAACATTTCTGCCAAACGTTAATTCCAGTATAAATCTGTCTGAAGATAAATTACTTAATTATCTGGAATTCAAATTACAATCACAAACCAAAGGAGATATCAATGAAATTGAAGACTGTAAATATGTGTCGTCAGCAATAAGTTTAATTCAGTTTCTCCAGACCTCAATCAACGACGAAGCCGCTAGCAAACTTCAAACATTTGATCGTGAACGAAACGAAAATGTGACACAGATTTCCATTAAAAGTGTCATTAGTGTTTTGGTCTTTATTCACGTGCTGTTAGTGGTACTAATCGTACATCGAATGAACGCATGGATATTTAGTTATTCTTCACAACTACGACAGAGAACGTCCGAATACAAGAGTGAAAAGATACGTGCCGAGCATCTCTTGTATCAAATGCTACCGCAGTCGGTGGCCAATCAATTAAAATTAAAGAAATCTGTTCTGGCAGAAAGTTTTGACTGTGTCACGATTTTCTTCAGTGATATTGTCGGGTTTACAGCTATATCTGCGTCATGTTCGCCAATGCAGGTAACTAAAGTTTAACTTGATTTATTAAGATACTTAGCGTAAATTTTGTCTATTTATAAATGTTCGGGGAAATGAATTACACCAGAAAAGCCATTGGAACTCCGGGCCTAGAATGCGCAATGACGTACCCAAATATTTATTTTCAGAACTGGAACTGAAAATGAACTCTTAACTGTAGCGGTGAAAGCAGACACGTTATCGCCGCTATATTCAGATCATGTCCTCTTTATTGGTTGAAATACATAAAACTCTCATTATCATTATCATTTCACCTCTTATTACGGTTATTTATTTGGCTTCTGCGAAACACAATGCGTACTACTGGAAACCAAATGAATTATTATTGACAGCTTCAATTTTTTTCTTGAGTCGTATCAACTGCATTATGTATGTGATGATGAACATGACACTACAAAGAGATTACCTGCTTGTCGTGCTTAATACCCAAATAATGATAGTGTGATATAAGTCTATTAGAATCCCAGAAACAATATTAGAATCCCAGAAACACACTTTCCCATAAATGCATGCTCTTGTTGCATGCATTACTTTTCTTGGAATACTGTTTTCAAAACATGAATAGGCGTCCTACTGAGATGGAAAAGAGATGTTCTTTTTCAATTGCTACCGGTAATTTCATGAAACTTGGTAAGTAAGAAGACATTTTACAGAAAGAATTGGGGTTCAGTGTAGGTATTATATTTGGAAAAATATGTCTTAATCAAATCGTCATCTATTATCAATATGTGTTTGAATAAATGCTGTTTTTTGTTATAAGTTAATTTCAAATATAAATTTTAGAATAAAATTTTATGCGAATTGTAGGAATGCGGGCTTCAAATACGTGACGAGTAATTTTAGTCTGAATACGATTTTTCATGGATACTCGTTCGCTTTGATTAAGTTCGTATGTATCTCATAAACATCACATAGACGAAACTTTACATTTTTATCATGCATCCGTAATTATTAACGTGATAATCTATTTAGAAACAAAATTACTTCTGTTTTTCTCAGAAACATACTGAGAGACATTGATTTGATTTGCTTTTTTCCCAATCCCATGAGATGCAATAACTTTCATGTTTTTTTTGGGGGGGGGGGGGTGTAAACGACCATTGTACAATTTGTGATACATAATTTTCATACTCATCAACTAATTAAGACGTTGATAACATGCTTAATTTAAAAAAAATATTCCACAAAATGAGTACGTACCCAAATTTTATTGAAAGAGACATCAAGAATTCAGTTAAACGAACCGCGCTCTCTTATTTCAGGTTGTCGAGCTCTTGAATTCTGTGTACTCTATATTTGATATACGAATTGACACATATGATGTATACAAAGTGGAAACCATTGGGGACGCATATATGGTAGCCAGTGGTGTACCAGAGAGAAACGGCGACAAGGTAAATAATATTGTTTTACATTTTGACTTATCCTTGACTGTAAAAAATGAACACTTGATCCTGCATACATCAGACAAAGCGGCCACTTAAAATCCTCCACCGATTCATCATACAAAACGAAAACCCCTATGCGCTGCGGAATCGACTAATCTCCTTACTTTCAGTCCGTTTTAAGATAGTGGAGCCTCTGATTCTCCAAAGAATTGGTCCAGATTTGAAGGTTATCATAACTGTTGAGCATGCAGGTTTTGACCATAGCCGTGGCACTTGCGATTAAGTCCTTGCCCTGACTACATTTGTTGAAAACGGATTTCAGAAGAACCCTAAACCTGAAGTTGTTTTCCTTTATCTGACTCCGGCATGTTACGTACTCTGGCAGGCAGAACTATTGTTGACAAATTACAACGCATTGCAGCGCTGGATAGTCGACAATATCGAACTTATTCCGACAAGCGCTTTAGAGTGCACATCAGAGAGAACCATCAACTTGTGGAGTAGTCAGACTAACCAACTCCCACACGGGTCTGTTCTTTCGCCACGTTTGTTCAACGTCTATATCAAAACCGTACACGTAACACAGTCATGTTCATGTATGCAGGATGATCTAGCTCTCGGAACGCAAAGTCACTCATTAAAAGACCTGGAGTATATGACCAACTTTTTGACGCAATGGCGTCTGCAGTCAAACGCAACCAAGACAGGCTCCAGCACATTCGACCGTAACATTACGAATAATAGTGAGCTCCGCATCCTCATCAATAAGCAGCAAATAAAACACGACCCGACAGCCACACAATTTGGTGTGCCTCTAGACAGACTGACATTCTTCAACCGCCTGGCGAAAACTACAACGCAACCTAGCATTCGAAACAACCTACTCCGCAAGCTGGCTGTCTCAACCTCGGACGCTAGTGTTCAGACACTCAAGACATCATCACCTCTTTTATTAGTATTGCGCTCCTGCCTACGCTCGATCATCCCACACCAAGTTAATTGATGTCCAGCTGAACACAACAATGTGCATAATCTCTGAAACACTACGTCCTACTCCTTTTCCTTGATAATATTCAGCAACATTCCTCTTCCACATCTGCGTCGCCAGCAAGCAGCTATATAAATGTTGGCTAAGGTCTACGCCAATGAGACATTTCCACTGTGCATGGACCCCACCTCCAATCCAGCAGTTCTCTTGGCTTTGGGACGTCCAATTTGGTTAGGATTGTTGTAGGAAGATATGTCTCGGCATGGACTGTCGGGTGGTCTGCAACAGATAATGTAAACCACTCCCTTGTAGCTGAGTGATCTCTCTGCCCTCCTGGTGTCAACCTTCCACGTCATCTGTGGACTACACTGAACTGCTTCCGGACAGGATAGGGTTGTTGTGCAATCAAGGCGGTCCTATGGGGCCAGGCCACTGACTCTTCCTGTTGATCTGAACCTCTTCTGACCATGTCACAAACTGTGAACAGCTGTCCACCGACAAAGTTACTCTCAAGAATGCGGTATCATTATCTTATTGATGATAACCCTGGTAAATAGTTAAACACGCGATGCTCACGATAAAAAGATAAGAGTAACAGGATTATAATGAATTCACTGACAAAGGACTTATTGTTACAAAGTTAAGTCTATTGTTTATGGCTTAGAGGACGTGATCTGAGATCAAAATATCGTAGTCAGATATCACCTACAAATCAGCTTCAATGGAAGCAATGGACTAAGTTGTTGGTGTTGACAGAAAACAAATTGGATTAAACTTGCCATAGATTGAAAATGGGTCAATCGAGAACCGTTAAAAGCAGTGACATATGATGTAACATTTATGAACTACACGAACGCATGACACGTATGAAATACAATTTTACTGACGTAGAACACAAATGAAGATCTGAAACAGATGCACCTAAACGTGACATCACATAAATTACATGATTTGTATCTAGGGCAGTATCAGTAGTGCAGTTAACATCGAAGTAAGCATAGCAAGATAGAGTAAAAACTGTAATGAGGAGGACAATAGGCTGTAATTGCAGTACACTGATTTCATAATCAGTAGATGGAGCTGAAACTGGATTATCAAGTTGTTCAAGGGTTGTTAGATACTTTCTTAACGTTTAAATTAAGCATACTAGCTGCTACATCTGCTTCTAGCTTTTGTCAGCTCTTTTACCATTTACTGTGTGCAGGTAACATAAGTTGATTATTAGTAATATGGCATTCTAATGCGGAAATGTTGCTACAAAAAAGCATCAGCTTGAATATAGAAACTGTAATATTCTGTCGCTTTATTGATTTTTGCATTGAATTAGAGGCAACAAATTCTAGCGAAATAAAGATTCTGAAAAATTACATGTATTGCAGGTAATTGGATTAAAATATTAGCAAAGTAATGGTATGTGAATATGCAAACAAGGATCGGCCTGAACCAAATTTGCTATCCTTACACACAACAGACAAATTAGATATGACAGCAGCAGAGATAAGTATGTAAGGAGCAAAGAGTATTTTCCAGAAATTACCGCCTATTCAATTCGGTTTCTTTCTTTTGTCTTGTTTTTGTTGTTAGTTTTGTATCTTGTTGTTTTAATTTTATATCTAGATCAGACTGAAAAAAAGCAATTGTACATGATTATTTTCATGGACGATTTGCCGTGTAAAACTGCACAGTCCAATAAAATCAGCATTATGGCACAAGAGTGCTTGAATAAAAGATAGAGAGAACAAAGTGTTTTTAGTCCGTATATTGACAAAACCGAGACGGTGCTTTATCTAAATGCATCATGTCATCCCGCTGGATCTATAGATTCGAATCAGGAAAACAGGTTAAAGCTATCTAACCCAATTCGAATTAAAGTTAATGATTTATATAACTCTTCTGATAAACAGGAAACATGCGAGAACGATTTATTTCTTTTTAGGTTTTAGGATATGTGTTTTGTTTAGTTTACACAGTAATTACTTTCTCCTGGCACGGGTTGTTTTATACATTATTCAAGCGCAATCAATGCTGACGTAAGTCAAAGTCAAATCTACTACAAGGACGGCAAATAGTTCAATGAGTTAAATCCAAGAAGTCATTGAGTCAACTATGCACCAAGCAACATTACCCCTCATCTAAAATTGCATCTTTTTATTTCAAAACAACATTCAGACATTATCAAACATAACATTTCTTCGTGTCGTTTCATATACATGTAGAATGGTATGCTTAAAAAAACAGCCTCAAACATTAGGTAGAACGCTGGGGAAAGACGCCACATATACTTGGGAAGCAATTTAAGGCTGAATAATTAAAAAAAAAAACTTTTTAACATACAACAATTTCTTATTTTTGTTTTTAATTGTTTTCATTGTTGCTGAAAAAATAATCTTGAACATCTTGTCAGCATACATATTCATATTATTTTACGAACTCCGCATTTTCATATACTTTCAAAATAATAATAATAATAATAATAATAATAATAATAATAATAATAATAATAATAATAATAATAATACTGGTGTACTAGTATTGATTACGTACGTTGGCATTACCTGCAAAGTTTTATGTCTAAGTCTAATAGCTAATATTGTTTGAAGGAGATATGAATCAGGGCGAGGTTACAGACCTTGTACACGTCTTTGTTGTGATGTGTATATTTAATTTGTATTATCTATCTGACCTTGTCCAAAATCAAGTTATTGATGAAAATGACAAATCACATCTGTTTAGTAAATAACATAACACCCAGCTAATATTTCTCAAAAATGATATATTAACTATTGAGAATTTTTTTAAAGCAAGTAATCGTGTCTAATTCAATATTTGTCTAGGATATCAATTTGTCACTTGGAAATGCTTAACTGGTGTACAATTTTGAATATTTTATAGAGGAGAATGACATTCATCGTGACCATATTATTGTGTCATGGCTTTTTATATAAATGTTGTTTACTTGAAAAATTAACGTATTAAGCAGAATCAATTATATTTTTGTGTTTTTATTTGGGTGGGTTTATTTATTCAAATTATTCTTCACTGGAATTACACAGTGCTGAAAAATATTCTCGAACTAAAACATTAATTTGTAATTATAGTCCAATCAGACAAAGACAGTTTGGAGTTTAGCATTGTGATACATAAATAAACAAAATCCTGGCATTTAGCACAGTAGCACATTCGAGACTACATGGACATCAACACATTCAATATCGAACGTTTTGGGAATTCAATTTGAACTTCGTATATTGAACTTGTGATAGATCCTTTTGGACTATTGGGACTTTTTGGGACTTAAATCACAATAACGTATGCTGATGTTTATAATTTTCACTTTCTATCATAGAAAAATATTTTAAAAAATTGAATTATAAAAGAATTTGATGTTGGTTGCTCTTTTCTGTTATTTGGCTTAAAACCATAAAATCAATGTCTATCCATGAACGCGCATCATTATTTATATATATTATTATTTTTTTTTGGGGGGAGGGTATAACAAAAAGATTGTAATGACAAATTTGATGTACTTCTGGCATACCTATATATGTTGCCTGAAACTCTTTTCATTAAAGTATACTCAGTGGTATTTACTATACTATACTTTAGATGGATTTTTTTATACCCGTGTGAGCATCCCTTTTTTAAAACTCTTCAAGAATCGATGGGACATTGAAACTAATCCGACATGTTTTCTGCGCTTTTCAAAATTGGCCTTTTATTCCATGGGTTTGCTAGTAATCGACATGGAGCGTACCAGAAAAGCCAGAAAATCAATATAACCCAATCCAAGCCGGATGTAGACTTCTTCCCGGTCTATTGACGTTTTAGTTGAATCACGGACATTTGTATATATTTAAAATAGTAACATACATTCGATATTAGGATGCATGCGAAATGAGGGCGGATGGATCTAGGAGGTCACAATTATATACATAGAAAATATTACTTTAATTGTACGCTGGATACAAAGTACGTAAATCTAATATCGTATACTTAGGTCTTATTATCGCATGCGTATACGACAGTTAACGTATATAGTTTTACCAGTTTAGACTCTAACGGTAACAAAGAAGAGTGAACACAACAAGCTTTGTAAACACTAACAAATAATTTATTTCCCTGGAAAAACATTGTAAAAGTGGGAAAAAAAACTTTACAGATGGAAGAATCAAATCCAAATTAATCCAAGACAAATCCACGAATTAAAAATTGTCCAGGGGATGAAATGTTCTAATATATTCAAGTTCGGATCATGTTGGAAAATCCAAGATAGAAGACGATGAAATATGCTGAACTGTGTTTTGTATTTATCTATAATCCCTTGTAGAATCACAACATTTGGGACTCCAGTGATGGAAATCTGAATAATAATTTGATAAATAGTCTTTGTCCACGAATTAGGTATGAGCACATTAAATAGAGATACGAATTAATCCTTTAAAATCCAAATGAACTCAAGAATTGTTAACATGGATTCAAAAGCTTGGCTACAACAAAAGAAAATTACTTAACGTCATTTGTAGTAGCACAAAACTGAATATATCTAACTAGAAAACAACAATTATATCGAATTCTTCCAACACGCAGTTTCAACAAAATTCCCCATATTACGCAATCACAGAGGGGGTGTCAAATGATCATTTATATCACGTACTCCTAACATTACCCTGACAAGAAACAAAATACTATTTTAAGAATAAAAAGTTGTTTACTTCTTCACTTTTCCCTACCTGACCTTGATAACAACAAATCATCTTAACATAAAAATGAAACATGTTTTCGTGGGTGTCACTAACCTTGACTCAAGGTCAGGATCTATGTTAACATTGCTTCTTTACCAAAGAATAATTCGGTCAACCGATTTTCTGAATAAATATCATCTTTAGTGTATACGTTTACATTACAATAACTTGTAATGAAAATTGAAAAGGAAATTAAAATTGAAAAACAATATTAAATTAAAACAAATATTATCAAATCATATCTATGTAACAGTATGTAAAAACGTAACATTTATGAGTACATAATATTTAAAGGTAAATATTATCAACCAAAAGACAGATGCCAATACTTGTTTTAACGTGTTATAAATATTTTTTAAAATTCCATATTTCGTTCTCTTCTATATAAATATTCTTTCTTTTTTTCTCGTATACACAATCGTACCTATTTGTGTGTATAAATACCAATTCGTCCCTTTTTTCTTGCCTAATTACTACTTCTGTTCTTGTTTCTTTTACAATTGCTAATTATTTCCTGTTTCTGTTATAAATAATATTTATGCCCTCTTTATCTTTTTTAAATACTAATTCCTTGTTTCTTGTATAAATGCTAGTTACTTCTTTGTTTGTTTATATTTCTTCCTTATTTCTTGCATAACTACTAATTTTTACCTTGTTTATTGTGTACTTATAAATTACTTCCCTGTTTCTTTTAGAAATTTTATATCGTTCCTTGTATCTTTTATAAATGATACTTCCTTACTTATTTCTTGTAAAAATACAAATTCCTTCTTTCTTTCATTCAAAAGTACTAATTTCTTCCCTATGTCTTGCAAAAATACAAATTATTTCCTTGTTTCTTGTATTAATACTAATTCCTTATTGTTCCTTGCATAAGTCTTAATTATGGTCTTTCTCTAGAATAAGTACTATTTCTTTTCTTAATTCTCGCATAAATACCAATTCTTTACTTCTTTATTTAATAAATACTAATGTCTTTCTTGCTTCTTGTACAAATGCCTTTCTTGTTTCCTGTATAAATACGAATTCCTTATTATTTCTAGAATAAGTACAAATTCTTTCCTTGTTTACTTTTAATAAATAGTAATTTCGTCCTTCTTTCTTTCATAAGTACTAATGATTTTCTTGTTTGTTTAATACATACTAGTTCGTTCCTTGTTTCTTTTATAAATACAAATTATTCCTTGTTTCTTGCATGAATACTAATTCCTTTTTTGCTTCTTGTATAAGTACTAATTCTCTCCTTGTTCTTTTTTATTATAATTTCTAATTCCTTCCTTATTTCGTACATAAATACTAATTATTTCCTTGTTTTGTTTTATAAATATTTCCTTCCTTATTTCCTATATGGGCACTAATTACTTTTTTGTTTCTTGCAAAAGCTTTAATTCTTTCCTTGTTTTTATAAATACTAATTCATTTTTTGTATAAATAAGAATTATTCCCTTATTTCTTACATAAATACATATTATTTCCTGCTTTATTGTATAACTACTAATTCTTCACTTGTTTTGTCTTAAAAAAATACAATTTCCTTCCTTTTTCTTGCATAAGTACTAATTCCTTCCTTATCTCTCGATAAATACTAATTATTTTCTTATCTCTTGCATAAATACAAATTCGTTCCTTGTTTGTTTTAAAATATAAATTCTGTAATAAATTTGTAGTATGCGCTATTGTTATAAATCTCCATTTTAGGGGATTTCTCGGACTTTTGTGATTTCTTGCTTGAATATGGGAAGTCAATACTTGGGATATAGTCCTGAGACCGAATGATTAGCCAATAACGAGGAGTTAACGTCCCGTACTGACGTGTTGGTGATATTTGATGGTGTCATGGTTTATTTTTACTGAATTCAGTTCAGAGCAGCACAAGTGTCTCTGGATTTTATCAGACCATATTGAAATCTAAGTGTGTGAATTGATTGTGACTTCGTGTACAGTATTTATGACTGGAGATTGGTACATTGCACAATGGAATCGTTGAAAAGGAATTATTCCATCATCTGGTGGCGCCGTTTATTGTTTCTATGTTTTTATATGGTGCAGAGTTACATGCTTAGTGTTGCTCAGAATCACGGTTTGTTTGGCCTAAGTTGGCATAGTCCAAATAGTTCCCTGTATCAGGCGGTTGATTTGTATTTGTTCACGGCGTGCAATATTAGATATACGTTACCAATAATTAATTTAATGAGGAGAAACCATGCAATTGTAAGGTTGACAGGTAATCGGGAAGTTGTTAGACGTATGGTCATGTATTAATTAGAATAAATGTATTTATAGTTTTTGTTCGCTGATATATCCGTTTTACAAAAGTAGTTATATGTAAGATGTTGGAATCAGGGGAATCATGTGACATCTAGCGGGATTCACGCCTGGGTTGAAAACGCTCGTTACTAATTCTTTCTTTGTTTCTTTTACAAATGCTAAGTATTTCCTTGATCTTTTGCTGAGTACTGACTTCTTCCTTATTTCTTGTATAACTTCTAATTCTCTCCTTGTTTCTCCTTCCTTGTTTCATTTATAAGTTATAATTCTGTCATTGTTTCTATAATAAATACGAATTCTTTTTTGTTTCTTGTTTAAAATCTGATTCTTTCCTTGTTTCTTGTAAAATTATACTAATGATTTCCTTGGTTATTTTATAACTATCAATTCTTTTCTTGTTTCTTGCATAGGTACTGATTCATTCCTCATTTCTTGAATAAATATAGTGTCTTTCCATTTTCTTGTATAATTACTATCTCTTTCATTGTTTATAGTAAAGATGCTACTTGTTTTGTTTTATAAATAGCAATTATTTTCTTGTTTCTTGCATAGGCACTAATTCTTTCCTCTTGCCTTGCATACATATTATCTCTTTCTTTGTTTCTAGTATAGATGCTAATTTTTTACTTGTTTTGTTTTACAAATAACAATTTGTTTTGTTCTTTGCATAGATACTAATTTCTGCATCATTACTTGCATAATATTTTTTTCTTTGTTTCTTGTATAAGTACTAATATCTTACCTAATTCTCGCATACAGAACAATACTACATTTATATTAATACTAATATTTATCAAATTGTATCACAGATTAATACTACCTCTATAAAATAATTTTTAAAAAATCCCTAATTCGCACACAAAGATTAAAACTTTCTCGAATTTTCGTATAAATTCTGCAACTTGTATTGTTTTTCATGTACATACTGCCTCTTTTATTTATTTCCCAAATTAATATCAATATTTATCTAATATCTTGTATACCTCGTGATAACTTTTTTTAATTTATAGACAAACAAAACTACATTTCTGATTTTATTGTACAGCATGTAGAAGAAATTGCAACAATGGCGATAGATCTTCTCTCTGCGATTAAACAAGTTAAAAGTCCAGGAAGAGAGGAGGAAAGCGTCAAAATACGAATAGGAATTCATTCAGGTAATTTAAATCAGCTATATTGCTTACCATACACACACACACACACACACACACACACACACATCATATATATATATATATATATATATATATATATATATATATATATATATATATATATAGATAGATAGATAGAGAGAGAGAGAGAGAGAGAGAGAGAGAGAGAGAGACAGACAGACAGACAGACAGAGACATAGATAGATAGATAGATAGATAGATAGATAGATAGATAGATAGATAGATAGATAGATAGATAGATAGATAGATAGATAGATAGATAGATTGATAGATAGATAGATAGATAGATAGATAGATAGATAGATAGATAGATAGATAGATAGTCACAGAGATTTGGAAATGTTTCTATGTCAGTGTGACTCCATGTATTTATGCCTGTATATGTACGTTTGTGAACATGTATCTATGTCTGTTTGAGTTCATAATGGGTGCTTGGTTGTACAATCAATATATAATACATTAGGTTTACATAATAGTATTTATCTATGTCTGGCAATATTTAACTAAATATTACATCATTTTAAATCACTATGTTTATATGTTCTAAAGGTCTCAATTATATAAATATAATCTTGTCATGACTGTCTCGGACCTAAATTATTTTGTGTTCAAACTCTCTCCTCTTAAATGAAATAATTAGAAAAAGGTATTTAATCATCAGGCGAATAATTTGTCCTCATTAACGCTATTCCTGATGAACATAACTGCCAGTTTTGCTGACTTTTATCTAAATGCTTTTAATGAACACGAAGAGCGGGTATGAAGGCATCAGACATTATCTTAGAAGTACTCCTAACATAGTCTTGCATACGGTATGTTCTCTGTATTCCTCTATGTTTAATTTACTCGATGTGTGTGCATGTCATGTGCATTTATCTGTCATATCCCAGTAATTGGTTTAGTTATGTTCCCCAAAATGTTTTAATCTGTTTGAAATAGGTCCTTGTGTAGCAGGAGTTGTTGGAATCAAAATGCCTAGGTATTGCTTGTTCGGAGACACCGTTAACACCGCGTCACGGATGGAATCAAATGGTCAACGTAAGTAATTGCGTTTGAGCACCTGGCACGACTGTGGTATTGATATAACTTTGTTTGTGTTACTGTCAGGACACATCACGTCTGTCCATGGCATGAAATGTGGTCAATATTCAGTTTTTAATGACTTTTTAAAGTAAAGATCGCCCCCACCGCAATTCCCGATTACTAGCCTCTCCCATTGGTCGCTGACGAGGCCAAACTCGTTATCTAACCCAAATGTGTGTTAAAGTTTTCGTTTATCTCCTGGAACTGAGATTAGAACTGCTGCAGTTATCAGATTGTTCTATGTTTATCAACATGAAAATGTAGCTGGCAAATCTATTCTTTCTTCTCTTTGTTTTTCTGTACATTATAATATTTTCTCTTTCAACATGCTCTATTTTAGAATACGCCGCACATCACGAGATGGTCTTATCTGCTCTTCAAAAACTGCAGGACATAATACGAACAAATGGCTTATTCAAATAATGACCGTCTGACATGCAATAGGTCAGCCATGAGGCTTTCAATTTTCAATGTCCTCCTTCTCAAAAAATGCTCAATCTGATTTATTTAGGAATAGAATATCATGCAAACAGACTTGACACATTTTTATTCAACGATTTAAGCCAGACCGATATTCATTATGAAGCAAAAGCAACAGATAAATAGTATCAGAAATTCTTCATAAAAGACGCATGCTCTGCCTCTTGGGCTTGATAGAGGGCTTCTAATAATATATTTAAGCATTGTACAAAGGAGCTGGGTCTAATTCTCCATGTGAATCTTATTGCTGCTTATGGCACCCAAAACATAACTTTCTGCTATAAAAACAAACACTAAAAATTTCTTAAATTAATTCCAACAAACTCTGTCGGAAAGCATTCATCGTGTAAATTGTTCTTGAGATGGAGCCAATCATTCATTAACGGAGTACAAAGATTGCTTATTAACATATGATGTTAAACGAATTCATCCAAGAAATGACTTTTCTCATTTTTGACAGAAGCTGACACTCTTCACTCCGACGTCATATCTTGGCAATATTGTCTGACATTTGTACGAATTATTGATACAAGTCTCGTCTCTCAAAATTGTCGCTACTATAAAAGTGGATATGGGCACACGTGACTATATCTAAACATATTTCCACATATGTCGACCTGAAGATTTATAGGTAACGGCTGACATGAAACAATAGTTCCGTCACATAAAGGACTATCATTTAAATGTAGTTTTTTATGCACAAAAATTAAATATCGTCGTCTGTTTTTCATTAGAAACGAAAATCCCATAGAAGAAGAAAACGCTTAGTAAAGCCTCTCACGCACGGTAATTCACTTTGATAAAATAACAATTACGTCTTAATAGGTGTTCTTAAAGACCATTGTGACATCGTGGTAAGAATGCTAGGCTCGATTCTCGAGGTTCGATGCCCCCATCAAATAAGCATCTATCGGATACTGTGGTGCGTTCTAGGACATGATATTTTCCTTGGTTTCCTCCCTCCAGCCATATGTTAAAACGTTTAAAGTGTTGCTGCACCAGAAAAATCAAATCAAACCAAAGCGTAATCATCTTGAGTATTTTATTTTCTTTTAAACTTTTAACAAAACCCTCACGAAAGAAGAAATAATTGCCTCTCTTGAACTATAATTACTCAATCCCTATGTACTAATTAGTTTTCTTGGCAAAGAGAAATGAGGAAAATATTGATCAGGAAGACGAAACTGAATCTTTGTTAAAGATGAAACATGTTAATGGTGTAACAAAAATCATTTAATTTAACACAATTATTGTTACGACTCTATTGTCTTAAACTTTTTATCAAAAAAAGTTATTCCAGTACCGTTAGTAAAGTTAACAAATTATGTATTTCGTCGAGGCAAACATTTAACAAACACTTTCAGTACTGTGAACTTATTCCCAAATAATCTGAAATGTTCTATTACAAGTTAAGAAAGTTAGAATGTTCCATATGAAACCCAATACTGAATGTGCTGATGCACCAATAGTCTTTAATGAGCTAATGTAACGATAGTGTTCATGTATTACAATGATATAATCCAGCATGTTTTTGCGAGAATTCACATTCATAATAAGGTAGTGATCCAGTCCAAAAAGTCAATAAGGACTTTATAATTTCAATGAATAGTTTTTATTTTTTAAAAAGCATTCCTCACTAATGATATCTGAGCATAACAGCAATTGTTCCTAAAGACTGAACTTAAAGAAGAAATAAATATGTATTTTCCTAAAACTTCGTTACATACAGACTGTCACCTAAATTATGACATAATAATAACGTTACTAACTCTTAAACAAGGCCAGGTTTTGAACTTCCAAGTTATATAAGCAGCATGTCAGTAATCCGGTAGAGGCAATGTATCCGCTATGAAACTCGTCAGGTCAGCCAAAACTGTACCATCAACTACGGACAAATGTGAACAAAACAATATAAGTTAGATATACATAACACAACTTCAGCAATCCTTTCCATCAATGATGCAAATATTATATAATTTCAAAAACAGGACCCGCCAAAATGAAACAAATGGGGCAGTGAAAATATGAATGGATGTATTCCACAGTAGGCAAAAGATAATGTCACAATACAACTGTATGATATTTTAATATCATTATCCATCCATTCTTTTTTTATTATGTATACTTCAATAGAACACTACATAATGTATAATAGCATCCAGTGCATACATTTTTGTACTGTATCTACACTGTTACTGTTTCTCGTTTCCCAATTACATAAGGTACAAACTATATTTCAGCCCTAAAGATACATATTAGCAAGATGACAAAAGAGATGTTAGACGTCGCCGGTAAATATAGCATCAGTTGCAGAGGACAGATTGAAATCAAGGTATGTATAATTTAGTAAAGTATAAAACCACGCACATGACTTGACAGTTTCTACTCATCAACCAACTTGTCAGTCCTTAAAAGCCGTTGCTGTATTAACGAATTAATAACTGCTTTTTTATCTGATCATTATCGTATTAATGATGTTAACAGATTTCCCCCATACCTAGTTAATTTAAATCACGAACCAAGAGCTCAAGCTCCGATTAAGATATATTTGAAGTTGGTAACTTCGTCCAGAATATAATTGTGCTAATAAAAATATTATGATCTTTTTATCTTTGGTTTCTTTGCCAAAGTGCAATTACATAGATATCCTTATGTCAGAATATACGATTTGGTGGGATCTTATACTGGTCTTCAGTTCTTATCCTTGTGTTAGGCATGGAGCTTGAAATCTAGTGTCGGGGAGTCCAAAATGGCCATGACTTTTGAATGTTTTTTTTTATAAAGAAGAAAAGTATTTTCAGTTTTAGTATATCCAGGATGATGTTTTAATCTGCATCTGACTCGTTGTGTGTGTGTGTGTGTGTGTGTGTGTGTGTGTGTGTGTGTGTCTGACTGATGTAATTTGACAACAATAACAAAATCAATAATCTCAATGAATTCCTATGATGATTTTGGGGGATTGTATTAGGACATTCCTATGTCAATTTTGGAGGGATTGTATAAGGACTTTGTGCTGAATCTGATTTAAAGAAGATCTTACCTGATTGCTTAACTGATATTAGATTTACAGAATTAAAATTTTGGCGTTTTGTAAACCTAGACCACAAAGTATTAACATATTTAAATAACCTAATTATTTTTGTAATGAACTAAATAAACGAATATGTTTATCAAATGTGAAACAAAAATTGAATTATTCAATCAAACCTTAATTTTGTAATACCTAATCCACTTAACCTACATTTGAATGTGTCTCACAAGTTTCTTATGAATTCGGTGATATAAAACAAAGTATTGTATAAGGTCATATTTTTTTTTATTTCATCAACTATGTATCAAGCGACTTTTGCGACATTATATAATAATAAAAATAATAATGAGCACTTTGTATAATAATAATAATAATAATAATAATAATAATAATAATAATAATAATAATAATAATAATAATGAGCACTTTGTATTGCGCCTAATCTTTAGAAGCTCTAAGCGCTTTATCACATCTATAATGATATGATTGCCAAAAACAAAAGCAAACACCATGAAATTAGAAAACATAAAAGTTGCTGAACATATGTAAGGACGAAAACATTATTATGTCTTTAAGTTTGTTTCTCCAGTCGAAATAGGTGAGTTTTAAGACATCATCGGATAATATTACCGACGATTAAACAAATGAACGGATTTTAATTGTTGAACCAAACTATCTGTCTTCGTTTCGATTATTTACAAAATCGAGAATTTTTCTTTTTAGAAGGTAAAAATTGTTTTCACGTTGGGCCCACACTTTAACGAAACTCTGTTAAAATTGAATGTTTTTCTAAACATAGCAAAATCGAATCAAAATGAATGATACAAATAACAGCGAACTTGAATCAAATGATGCTATTCCGCTAAGCATAAATCTTGTTGATAAGACAAAAGAATTCATTATACTCAAAAGGTGAATGGTACAGTTAACTTAATCTGTCCTGTAAACGATGTGGGTCTCACAAGACTTTCTCGTTAGAGCAATATAATTTACTGAACGAGGTAAATGTATAGCAAACTAGCACGCACGTCTAATTTCTGTTACAAGCACAAATTATTTGCAATTTTCAATCTTTGCAGGAAATCGTCTCTAGCTCAGTGTGTATTGACTACTTACATGGTTTCTTTTCTTATAATTACTATAACCTTGGCAATCGATATTACAACTGTTTTATACGATAATTCGCATAATTGTAAAGAAACTACACCCGAATAAATAACTATGACATTTATCTACTTATTAGCAGCAAACGATCGATAACTAAATGTCAATGACATTTTAAACACAACTTTCCAAATATCTTTTTTACAAATACAAATAAAAAAGCACAAACAAAGAATTTAAATATAAAGGTCAAACGCTCAAATAAATGATTGTCAAACTGTATCACACTCAAAATACTGTTACGCATATTTGATTTGTCATTTATTTTTATTTTAATTGTTTGTTTGTCAGATTCAAATTTGACATTTTAAGTTTAATATTCATTCATTGGGAGGTATTTTTTTTAAAAGTGGGATGACTTGTACTTTACAAATAAACACCAGATGTTGACCTCATTTCTGACCTGGCTTCAGAGTTGTAAGCAAGGTTTTAAAATGATTGGTTGAGTCCAAGGACATTATGGAGCTTTGTTATAAACATCTTTCTATTTTTAGTTGGTTCATACCGTGTGCACGAGATTTTTTGAACGTAAATTTGTTCTAAAGATTGTAGAAGATCATGTGACCCCTTCCTTGTTTACGTAAAAACAGGTATATAAATTATGTTTTGGAGCGAACTATTTAGTAGAAGTTGGGATGTTAGAATATTAAGTTGTATTGTTTTGAGTTATTTTAAATTACTGAAAATTATTTCAATTCGTTTGTATAAAGAGGATTTATTTTGTTATTTATCTGGAAAATAATTGTGCTCATTATATTTCATAAGACCAGAACAGACTTCATCACGTGACATCCTCTTCCATCTTGGATGCTTCACTAAGATTCGAACTGGGAATTATTAGGACATTTCATTACCAGGACTTTTGCAATTTCACTAGTGGATTATATTTTGAATTATTTTTGGATTAATTTTGGAATTGATTCTTAAAATCATAAGTTTTTTTTCTTTTCTGGAAAATATTTGTGCTCAATAAATTGTTTATTAAGTTTTTACAAGCTTGAAGCTTGTTTTTTTCACTCTTTTTATGGTAATGTTTATTCGAGCCTAAGCACGTAACAGTACAAGAAAGTGAATACTCTTTTGTTTCCTTATATATATATATATATATATATATATATATATATATATATATATATATATATATATATATATATATATATATATATTACAGGGAAAGGGGATAATGGAGACCTTTTGGCTCGAGGGAAGATATGACATGGGAGAGGCGAACGAAAGCATGGTGTGTCGTTTTGAGCCAAGACGTAAACACCCAGGCTCCATCAAAATAGATAAATCCACATCGTCAGTCAGTAAAACGGATGAGCCACCTGAAAGCGATGCAACAGCAGCCTCGACCAAAACGTTGCTAAGGGAAACGCTGCAGACAATATACGATGAAAAGTTTGTCAAAGCACCCGAACGCGTCGGTGTGTAATAAGTCTATTTCTTAGATTACTGAGGTGAAGACATAAATCTTTGAGACACTTTGAGACATGCTTAGGTTTTGGTTTGTATTCTGATCGACATTAGGTATGTGATGAGGAAAAGTTTTCGCCTCGTCTGTCCTATCTCAAACTTCGGGTTTTTTACATTCATTAAATGTTGATTGTCTTACTCATTGTGGAAACACTTG
Organism: Unio delphinus; assembly: GCA_029339505.1. NCBI lineage: Eukaryota > Metazoa > Mollusca > Bivalvia > Unionida > Unionidae > Unio > Unio delphinus. Next base: position 1,928,930 of record JAQISU010000182.1, read on the forward strand.
AGGAAACAAAATCGATTTTTCCAACAGAAGAGTACAGCAAACGGCGATTGCAAACAGATAATTTGTTGCACAATGTCTCTAGACGCTGGAAGGTGTCCGATATTAATTTGTCCACTACAGATCTGCTATAGTCCGTATTAAACAATAACTATAACTTAAATACTGGTTACAACAATCGCTTTCACTTTCTGATCTTAGATGTTTCAATTAGGAAAGATAAGATTTTGTTTATATTGTTAAGGTTCTAATAAATCTGCTGCAGTGCTGGACATGTGTCTCTTTACATATCGGGGGTCATTCACGGGGTAATTTCGAACAAAGAAAGGTATTCATGGGAACGACAAACAATCACCTACCACATTGTGATATATAAAAGATATCTGGTATTAGTTGTTCACACTAAAAGCTATTGGATATAAACTTGATTATTTGGTAAGAACTTGGACCTAACAGAGCAAATAATATAAACAAAGTTTGCTTATAATTATAAAACAGAACAAGGTGTTGATTTCAAACATCTATCAATACGTTCAACAACAAACAAAGATGAACAGTCGTTAGCGCGCCGACAAAAGCGCGCTGACAATAGTGCGCACCTAAATATGCCCGTCAAATGCGCGCCGTCGAAAGCGCGCAGCATAAACTCAGTGAGCCATTTTTTAGTGAGCACACATCAAAGAGTGTGGAATCTTTATCTTTAGTAGAAATAAAATAAACATTTGAATCAGTTTGAACATACATCAAAGTGTGTACACTCTTAATATTGAGTAGAAATAAACTAATAGTTTGAATAACTGTTTTCGATGAGCAGACATCAAGATGCACATTTACGCAGTATAAGCCTAGACAACTATAAATACAAAATTTATTTTGTGAAAATTCGAAAAGTGGTAGATATAATAAACTGAAATTCATTTATAATAATAGTATTTAAATACCCGATTATTTTCTATTGTATGAATTATTTATATGTATGAATCTTTTTTTATTTGGCATATTGACTTTTAAAATGATTACCTTGCCCGCTTTTGACGGCGCATTTTGTCTTGCGCGCAATTGTCGGTGCGCGCTTTTGTCGGCGCGCATTTGTCAGCGTGCTTTTGACTTGCGCGCTAACGACGGGATACCCAATTAAACAACTAGCTAAATAATTAGGTAATAAACCAATTTTAAATAAATAAACTTCCATCAAATACACAAGTAAATTATTGAACGAATAGAAGAATTCATACAATAAATGTTGGATAAGTCTTAAATTACATTGGCTAGGAAAGAAGAATTCTGAAAATGGTTTTCTAAAATCGTATTGTGGAGAACCCGTCAAAGTTCAGGGTCTGGCGATAGTAGTTCTAATGATTGCTTTCTTGGCCTTGTCAAGCATGACACATTAGGTATTGCAATTAGCAAACTTACCTAAATACCGGTTTGTCGAGGTATCTTTCCGATGGTAAATAATATGCGGAAATTCCCTCGGAAAAATTTTACGACTTGAATAATCTGAGCAACGTATTTTCATCATTTCTGATAAAACAGATTTATAGTATATTTTGTACTTAACAGTTGTATCTGCAACCAATTAATGATGAATATAACAAATACAATTATTTTATCATCCCTTAATCAGATGTTTGCCACGTGCCACCTATGCCAAAGCGGTGACAAATTGGAATGTTGAGAAACATATTCGATTTGATCAAACTTTCGGAAACATTTTCGGATTTAAAAAGAACAAAAACACCTCAAAAACTAAATACATATTTAAATTAAAATTATGCTATAACCAGTCACTGTTTTATATTATCTTTAATTGATTATTATAGATACTTGCTTTTTCTTTTAAAATCACAACGATCTCCTCTGATAATCTGTCAGAATCCATTTCAATTAAATACCATAATATTGTTCTTTTATTGCTCTCTCTCTCTCTCTCTCTCTCTCTCTCTCTCTCTCTCTCTCTCTCTCTCATTTCTGTCATTACTTTTCTTAACAAACTGCAAAGATTATTTGATACATAAATTCGCCATTCTTCTCATTCCTCAATCATAAATACGTATTCATTTATGCATTCATCCGAATCCTCATTACAATTATGTTATTTTTAAGATTCAATGGTGCGTCTCTCATTTACTTTAAGTTCAAATTTCTTTCGACTGAAGAGAAATCTGCTCGAAAAGAGAAAATTGCTTGCCATGTCCCAACTATATTATGCCAAATTATGAGAATCTTGAAAACGTAACTGACTCTAAACCTGCATTATAGAATGAGTTAAGATTTAATCTGGATTCGTTGACAATATTATATCACTGTATGGCGTCTTTACAAATATTCTGACAGTGTTAGGTCTTACTAAATAATCTGCCCAGTCCGTTAAAGGATTAGACATTACCATTAAAGAATTTCGAAAATTATTTATTTTGTTCTTTGTTTCCCACTTTCCCTTTTCATAGAGACAAATATACTGCCATAACATAACATTTCAAATGTACCAGTAGTCTGAGAATATGAATATCATGGGGGAAGGGGTTCAAGAGTTTAACAAGTTATACTAAAACAATGTACGAATCCGATGACTGAATTCATCAATTCTCTGTTACTAATATACATGAAAAATTAAAATCCTGTCCTCAGTTAATCTCTTCATCCAGTACAAAATATATTTCAAGGCTAAACGATAATCCGTTCAATATAGTGAAAGAAGACTTGAATTACGTAACAAAATAACATACAAAGCCAAAATAATATTTCCAAAATCCTCAGTATTCCCATGCTATCCAATCAACTCAAAATGACGGCTAATCCCAATTCAATCCAAAAAGTGCAAATGTCAATGTCGATGCAATACAAGGTCTCACTGGACAGTTGTTTGGGAAACCTTTTGTCTGATGATGACCTGTTGCAGATAAATCATAATAATATTACATTACAGATACAAATACAAATTAACTAATGATTTTTGTTGATAGGATGCTGGTAAGATTCTGACTGAGGTATTAAAGTTAATCCTTATGCAACTAGCGGCTTTTATATTGAACTAACACTGCCAGCAACCACTCTTTTTTACACTCATTTTTTACAGGAAAGACCTATTTTGAATATTTTCCTGTGACAAGACAGCTAAATGAATCAGTGTGTGCTTTATGCATGAATAAAGTTCACTAGTACTGTAACAAATTAGCATACTTTTCATCACCCCTCGACCTTCTAGATTTATTTAAATATTTACCTCTATAGCAGACACATGTAAATACGTAAGCCAAGTCGGCTGCTCATTTGAAACCCAAGTTACGCATTTGATCTCCAATGCTAGTCTAACTGTGACAGACAGTCACCAACAAGTCAACCCATTTCCAAGTCTAACTCAAAGTCATTCTAAACCACATTACAGATTTAGCTTATGTGTGAACTGAAAAATGCCAGGATTGTGATAATTAGGCTCATGCCTTCTACCTTAAATATTAGGGAGGTGTTAAAATACGAAACTATCCAGTGAGACATGTCCAAAAGAATGCAGACACTGACGCACTAGAGAGCCTTTTAGTCAATGTCAATGTATCTAATATTGGCGTGGAACCGTGGATCCCTCAGTAAGTTCCAAGATATCATACCGCATTATTTTATGTCAAGAAATCAGAACATATATAAGACCCAATTTAATTCGTGGTTCATACCAATCCTTCTCACCAACAAAGCAATAGACCCCATGTATTCAATTGATCAATCGATCCAATTTAATTAGTTATTAACTGTAAATGTGCAAATATTTCACATATTCAAATATTATACCTATTCAAAAGGGTAATCGACAAGACAATAACAATCATAATCCCAAACACACACACACACACACAGACACACTCTCACAGACACAGATAGATAGATAGATAGATAGATAGATAGATAGATAGATAGATAGATAGATAGATAGATAGATAGATAGATAGATAGATAGATAGATAATTAGCATTAGAATAATTAGGAAATTTTTACCCGTACATCTGATCTGTTCTGTAACAGTTCAAACTGTAAATGTATTCGTGACAGAAGTAATACTTGTGGTAAGTCTCAAGTACTGAGAAAATGCTAACTGCAGTTTTAAAATATCTCACTGTTCGTCTTTTCATGGGTTTTGTTGAATACTCTTTATTCCAAATTACACCCAAATTGCACCCAAATTACACCCAAATTACACGTTCATTATAGAATGACTAAGATAAATTATGTTGTTTTTAATTGTCAAGAAAACCATTAGGGAACATCTTGGAAATTATTTTATTCTTTTAAAATGAAACCCTATACAAAGTACGATAATGTAGAATACAACCATAGATGCAGACAATTAATGTAAGCAAATAGTTACACACAAACACACACACACACGCACTCACACACACTAGCTTAACATGCAGTATTGTTATTACCCCACTGAAGCAACTTGTCAGACATGAACACAGCTGAGCTCTAGTGCTAAACTATAGTCGCGCGTACGCAATTACTCATATTCGATCTTTGCTATAGCTTCCATGGTATCTCAGTAGTAAAGCGTCTCCTCAACTAGGTCAAAAGACAAACTGTGTGAATTTGTTCAAAATATGATCTACTGACATGAAAGGAAATCATAAAAGACGCTTATCAAGTCACTCAGTAGCTGGTTCATTGACAGAGAAAACCCTTTCCTTTTTCTCAATCAATTGCATTTATGTTCGTTATTGATTTGCATTAATGAATATGTGCCTACACGTGTCATACAACTCTTAATTAAATGTTTACAACCCAAATGTCCTTTTTCATGACTAAGATGCCACAGCAGGATATTTAGTGTTATTTTTCTTTCATGCAATCGAGACTAAGCACGCTAAGGAAAGAGTAGCAAGAACAATTGTAAGAATAATTTTATTATGCCTATACCCAATGGAATAAAAATCAAGGACCTATCCTTCATTCCATCTCCTGACCTCTCTTTCGTTATATATATATATATATATATATATATATATATATATATGTGTGTGTGTGTGTGTGTGTGTGTGTGTGTGTGTGTGTGTGTGTGTGTGTCCCTCTATTGTAGGCATAGCTTAGACAACAATTGATTAAAATATGTTTACGCATAAATTGGAATACAAACCCTATATACAAACTGTTCACAAAATTACAAATTGCAAAATCTCGAAAGTATTTGTAATGTGGCTCTACCTTTATGTGGTACACGTAGAATGCACGTACATCAAGTCTATTATATGCAATTTTCTTCATGGTATTGGCTAGACCTGTTATAGTCAAGTATGATAAATCAACTAATCCCCCCTCTCGATATGTGTTGGAACTGATAGACAATATGTGGGTTTGATGTAACCTGTTGACTAAAACATTCAATTTTGTTGCATGCAAATAATTCTGGAATAAACTTGCTTACACTTTAGACACATACCGGCAATTGGTAAAAGCCATATCTAACGCGAATTTTTAAATTACTACAATAAGTGGGTTGCGCTATTCCACGTGAATTTACAAGTCACCAAAAAAATAGGATTTGCTTTGAAAATATATAATACATGTCACCAAAAGAATCCTTGAGCTGACGGTTGTTATATATTTCTCACATACCCACATTGTCTGAATTCGAGACTCGAATCCAAGCAGACAGAGGTGAGATGGCAGTGATCCGTAACGGTGAGCGCTTTAGACCACTCGGCCACTCAGGGTGCCTAGCATAATTTTTGATAACATGTTAAACAAACATTTGGGTGCTTTTCGAAAGGATGTTGATGCCCTTTAGACCACTCTGTTACAATTGCTTGAAAACTGGTAGAAGGCTCTTGATGAAAAGAAATCTGTAGCTGCAGTCTAGAAGTACTTATTCAAAGCTTTTGGCTGTGTTAATCATGCCAAGCTTGTTTGTAGTTTAATGGCTTATGATATGTCATATGAATCAGTAGGAATGTTGCTAAACTACCTGTCCAACCGCATACTGAAACTTAAGTGGCATCATACCTTGAGTATTGGGACTGACATTCAAAATGAGGTGACTCAGGGATTGATCCTTGAATCATTACTTTTTAAAGTTTTATTAAGTTTTTCTTCTATTTTATTAGATACGGGTCTTTATAAAACTATGCCATAACACTTTGTCCATTTCTACACAGGATTTTAACACGTGGATTAACAATACTTGAAGCAAAGTCGAATATTCTGAATAACTGGTTCACTGCAAATGCACGCCAACCTTGAAATGTTTCCAGCACCAAATGTGAATAAAAAGACATTCAATATGAACCCTATCCTGAACATTAACAGGTATGAAATAAATTAAGGAAATACTGTTAAACTGCTTCGAAGTAGCATTGACTATACACTAAACATTCGTATTACATGTAAATAATATTTGTAGGAAAACTTCAAGGCACCTACATTTCTTGAAGCAAACTGGATATACGCTTAACTATATCTTGAAATAAATCGAATGCCAAAACAAGACAATATAGTTTAAACGTAAACGACGAAGTATATTTATTATTTTCAGAAATTATTTTTATTTTCAAAAATTCGGAGCTCCATGGAGATTCAGAAGAGCACAATATGGCTCATGTCCACCCCACCCACATTGGGCCTGCCTTATACAACCAAAACATTAGTCTTTGTACGTATATATATCACTAATAAGGCCGAAATAATGAATCTAGAAATTAAATATGAAGCAAATCATTAAATATTACAGTTAATCTAGACTCATCCATTATGTGTTGCAGTTTATCCGCCATTTGTAAACATTTGTGACGTGAAGTCATTTAAAATTCGGAATAAACAGACCGTTCCTTGAACTAATCCAGTTTGTTGCAATCAAGATGTCACCTAAAAAGATGATAATAATGCAAACTTAAAACTTTGGTACGAGGCTATAAGCTATAAATAACCTACTGCTGGGCGTTCATTTAAGTTAAAATTAGTCATTTCAGATATGGCCACAAATCAACAATATCTTCACAAAATATTGAATTTTGATGCTTAGAAAACATTTACTCGCCACTTATAATACTAATCAGCGTATACCAAGTCCATTTTTGTTAACATGCAAAAACTATTAGGCACGTGGCACGGCAAATTCTGCTAAAACTCCAGTAATCGATAATTTATGTTTTACTCAGTAATGTTTAGATTTTACCCTTTAAAAGAACGCGCTTCTATATTTTTCTATATTAATTTATATTTTTCTATATTTTTCTATATTTTTTATATTTTTCTATATTAATTTAAAGTCAAACTTATTTGTAAATCATGATAAATCATAATTTCTTGAATTTAACAAGAATGTTGTACCATTTCAAATAGTGTATAAATCGAACACTTCACGTTTTGAAAACTGTAGAATCGTTAAGTGCAGTAAATATTGTACATCAATACTCAGTTCATGCTCGATTATCAATCCCACCCCGGTTTTCAAATATCTGCTGGAATCTTAATCAGTAGCAATTTAAACACTTTTCTGCAGTGACATTGGGAGGTTTCAATTGTGGATTTTACGATTTTTTTTTAATTCGGCAACATTTTTGGCATAGAAAATTCACAGACAGATAGAACTAATCTAGCATTATTCATCATCGTTAAAAAGTGAAAGAGAGAAGGGATAAATTCATTTCATATTGATGTTCAACAACAAAATAATCATAGTACATGGATATAAAAATATAATGAGATTTTATACATTATCATTTAAGTTTCAATATCCTAATATTTTTCAACAGCAAATGTGTTTGGATTTATATATAATATAATATAAATATAACATAATAACAAATATAAAACAGAATATAATAAATACAAGTTTTTTTACGCAACCCATTTAGGAACGCTTGAGAGTTGAAAAATGACATTATACTTGTTGTGCCATTGAAAGAAATGTATGTATCAGGTAAAACATAATTTGTTCAGTTAATTCAAATGTTACTGTAAGAGGAAATAAGATGTTGTATTTGTCACAGATCCTAATGGGCACATGTTACCAATGTAACCGTCTAATTAGTGTACAACTAGCACATACTTTATCTATGCTTTAATTTGATTCATTTTATAAAGTACTTATCCGCTATTATTGCAGGAGACATGTATCATTATTACATCTTAATAAATCAAAAGTCACTTCATAGAATTTCCAATATAATTGATACAAGCTTCTTTACCGTAAATATATGATATTACTTTATATTATTTAAGATTGAATTAAATACTTGTTAAAAGGCATCAAATTTGTCATTCTTTCCTATGATGTGATTATTTAACCAAAATAGTAATACAATTAGGAAGTGGATGCATTTCATTTTGTTATTATATCCGACAATTATGTTACACACATAATTTTGGTGTCGTGATTTCAGGACTGTCTCCAATTAATTGTTCATCTTTATTATTATAATGATGTTTATTCCATGTTTTGTAATGCCAATATTCATCCTGATAATATTCCGATAATAAAAGGTTTAAAGACTCCTAATAAATAAGGCATCAGATCAATCATATGATAGCTACATGTTCTGGTTTTCTTCTTAAGCCACAGAATGACACTATGAAATCAAAGCTGAATATGCTTTCTGTTCCTTCAATTACTTCTGAGTATGATGTTTCTGACATTGATCTTTGGGTAAATTTCATGGGCCTTGATACATTTTCTAAAGTTAAATTTGTTCATAATTTGTAATTATCCTTCAATAGCTGACCTCTTTGGTTTTCAATACACAAACTAGATATAAGCAAAGGGAAGTTTCTTCTATATTTTGCCTCTAATGTCCCATTCACCACTTCTAGCTTTTCCCGACGCCTCTTCAAGATCACTGAATATCCTACCTAAAAGGGTGCTCTGTTCTATTAATTTAATATATAATGTTTCTATCAATGGATGTCTTTAAGCTCCTTATTTTTAAAAGGACATTCCAAATACTGGGACCAAAGGACATTCCAAATACTGGGACCAAAGGACATTCCAAATACTGGGACCAAAGGTTCGTTTACTGGCTAAAATATGCATATATCAGTATGTCCTGTACACGATGTTAACTAAAAATGGCCCCTTCGCACAAAAATGTGCCACTTTTATAAAAGATGCCTCCCTTTCACATGCCACCTTATATATATATAAGGTGGCATGTGAAAGATATATATATATATAAGGTGGCATGTGAAAGAGAGGCATCTTTTACAAAAGTGGCATATATATATATATATATATATATATATATATATATATATATATATATATATATATATATATTGACTTTAGTGTTCAGATTTAAATTGGTACGCTTTACGGAGATACTTTCCATGCCAATTTCATTATATTTACGCCTACATTAAAGCTAACATGACTTTGTGAGTATTGGTATTATGCATCTTGATATCACAGAAACATTGCAATATTAAAGTGTGATCTACCCATGGTGATACGCATGTCTAAATATTCTTTCAAAAGATCTACCCATGGTGCATTAATACGCATTTCTAAATATTGGATGTGTTACGGCTATTGGATTTAATTTTATTTATTTTTTAATTATCAAATCCAAATTTGTCATTTAGGGTTTATTATTATTTAAATGGGAAATTTTTCTAGAAAATTCACTTGACCTGGACTTTTCTGGTAAACAGGCTGACCTTGGCTTGGTTATCTCAATATCTGACCTTGCTTTAGACATTGTCAACAAGTGTTCAATTCTATTGGTTGGTTTCGGGGACAGCATTTTATTAGTGGCTGATTTATTCTTCTAGTTCATTCTTTAAGCATGTGACTTGGTGAAGGTAGTTCTTTCCATGACCTTCCAGACTCACATGATTCCTCTTGTTTACTTCAGAAAAACAATATATATAGCTGTGTTTTAGAAGCTAACTTTAGTAGTAGAAATATTGGGCTGTAAGTTATTGGTTGTGTATTTATGTTTGAGTGTTAATATTATTCTGGACTTGTGTCCATTCGTTGGAAAAGAAGAATTATTCTATTTATCTGGAAAAGGACATGTGTTTCATAATTTCATCTGGATGATTTAAAAACAAGAACTGCATCACGTGACATTGTCAGCCATTTTGGATTATTATCTCGTCAAGATTCGAACCTGGAACTATTAGAACATTTATTTATTAGGACTTGCAATTCCATTAGTGGATTATTTTGTGAATTCTAAATTTGTTGGATTTGATTCTCTAAAACTGTAAGTTCAATTGTTTTATTTAAATAATTGTACTTAATAAATTCATTGTTAAAGTTATACAAGCTTGTTAGTTTTCACTCTTTCTGCGTTGCTGCTTATTCGAGCCTAAGCACGTAACATAGAATTGGTGGCTATCGTCTCGGGATTGAGATTTGAGATAAATTTGAATTTAAATTTGAATTTCCCCTAGTTTTTGAGAATTTTAAATCTTTAGTGAGACTGACACGCTTGTATCAAAATGACATCTAAGGTAGAAATATTTCTTTCTAATCCTACCCAGGAGCAATTAGATCTTTTCAAAAAAGACGAGTTGGTTCAACTTGCCAGAAAATACGATCTTTCTGAAGTGAAGGCTTCTTTAACGAAACAAGATATCAAAAAGATTTTGGTCCAGTATTTGGTAGAACAGGATGTTTTTGAACAAAGTGCTTTGATTCCAGTCAGTAAGTCTACACCAGACTCTGACATTAAACTGAAGGAATTATAATTAAAATTCAAGATGGAATTAGAGTTAAAGAAGCTGGAATTTCAGAGAGAGAGTGAATTAGAGTTAAAGAAGCTGGAGTTTCAGGAAAGGGAGAAAGAGAAACAAATTGAATTACAAAAAGAGCAAATGCGGATTGATAGAGAGAGAGAGGAGAAAGAGAGACAATTACAATCTGAAAAAGAAGAGAGAGAGAGAGACAAGAAAGGGAGAAAGAAAGACAATTACAATCTGAATTAGAGTTTAAGAAACTGGAATTTCAGGAAAGGGATAAAGAAAGACAATTACAATTTGAAAAAGAGGAGAGAGAGAGAGACAGGAAAGGGAGAAGGAAAAACAATTACAATATGAAATTAGAATGAAAGAAATGGTGCTGGCAAGTGGGAATCATCATCATACTTCAAATCAAAATTTTGATTTAGCAAAGAATATTAGATTAGTGCCCCCTTTCAAAGAAAAAGAAGTAGACAAATATTTTATTCTTTTTGAAAAAGTTGCAGAAAATTTAAAGTGGCCAAGAGAGAATTGGACTCAGTTACTACAATGTGTACTTAATGGTAAGGCTAGTGAGATTTACACTTCACTGTCTGTTCATCAAAGTAGTGACTATGATGTGGTTAAAGAATACATTTTACGGGGTTATGAGTTGGTTCCTGAAGCTTATAGGCAAAAATTTAGAAATTCCAGAAAAGAAGCTGAACAAACTTATGTCGAATTTGCTAGAGAAAAGGAGCAGATGTTTGATAGATGGTGTTTAGCCAAGAAAGTCAAACAAGATTATCAAAATCTCAGGCAAATTATATTAATTGAAGAGTTCAAAAACTGTGTCCATAGTGATGTTAAAACTTATCTTGATGAGCATCAGATTGAAACCTTAGAAAATGCTGCTCGAGCTGCTGACGAATATTCTTTGACACATAAAGTTCCTTTTGTTAACAAGACTTCTACTCAACAATTTTCTGGCAGAAAAGAATTTCCGCCTAATTCAAGCCCTTCTAAAACTCAAACTAACACAACTTTCAAAAATCAGACTTCAGAGAAGTTTGATTCTAGATCCTTGTCTCTTCCGACGTGTAACTTTTGCAAGAAAAAAGGACACGTTATTTCTGATTGCTACAAATTGAAAAATAGGCAACAGAATCAAGATAGACCAGTTCCAAATGCTCTTATTTACAAGAGGTCAAGGTCACAGTCATGTATTGAAAGGAATACATTTGTTGGGTCTAATAAATCCCAGTCTGATTTTGATATGGAGAATTATGAACCATTCATATCGAAGGGTTCTGTATCACTTTTGGGTGATTCAGCCAATCCCACCCCTATTAAAATTTTAAGGGACACATGAGCCTCTCAGAGTCTTTTATTATCAGGTACTTTGCCTTTATCTGAGAAGTCTTCTTCTAATGAAAGTGTTCTTATTCAGGGGTTAGAGTGCTGTTTTGTTAATGTTCCTCTCCATTGTGTAAATTTGTCATCAGACTTAGTGTCAGGACCTGTGACAATCGGAACAGTCTCGGTTTTACCTGTTGAGGGAATAGATTTATTGCTAGGCAACGACTTAGCTGGAGACAAGGTTGTGGTTAATCCACTTGTGACTGACAAGCCTAATTTGGATCAGAAAGTTGATCAAATTGAAAAAGAAATCCCTGATATATTTCAAGCTTGTACAGTTACTAGAGCTATGGCAAAAAAGCTCTTGAGAATGAAGTTGAAAAGGGCAGTATTCCCTTCGTTGACAAATGTATGGGTCAGGCTTATGTTATTGAGGGCAGCATTCCCTTACCTGATACCTGCGTGGGTCAGGCTTGTGTTGAAAAAGCCAGTATTTCTTTAACTGACGCTTGTAAAGGTCAGGTTTTCAATGAGGTCACATTTACTTCTTGTTTAGATCAATCAGAAAGTATTGATCATAGTGATCCTCTTTTGACAACTCATTCTCTTTATTCTAATCAGGGTGGTGATTTTGAGAGTGATGTTACAGGAGGCAGCATTCCTTCAATTGGCACTTGTATAGGTCAGGATTTTGATGAGATCACTTTTACTCTTGGTTTAGATCAATCAGAAGGTATTGATCATAGTGATCCTCTTTTAATAACTCATTCTCTTAATCAGGGTGATAAACGACAGTCACTTGTTGTTGAACAGGAAAAAGATCCTGAGATCTCCTTTTTGTTTCAAAGGGTCATAAATGAGACTGAAGTTACTGAAGTTCCTGTCTGTTATTTCATTAAAAATGGAATTCTTATGAGAAAATGGAGACCTCCCGAGGTACCTGCTGGTGATGAATGGTCAGTGAACTATCAAATAGTAGTTCCAAAACCTTACAGACAGGAAATACTTAATCTGGCCCATGAAACTCCTTTGGCTGGTCATTTAGGGATTAATAAAATGTATCACAAGATCTTGAATCACTTCTATTGGCCAGAAATCAAAAGTGATGTTGTCAAATATTGTAGATCTTGTCATGCTTGTCAAATGGTAGGAAAACCCAATCAGAAGATACGTAAGGCTCATCTGCAACCTATTCCTACGTTTGATGAAACATTCAGTGGAATTATGGTAGATTGTGTGGATTCCTTATCTAAGACCAAGTCAAGTAATCAATTAAAGTTAAAAATAAAGCTAAGGTTTGAAAGAACTGAAAGGGAGAGAACTTTTGAGTTTGATAATGGAGTTGTGTTACTCTTATTCATTCTTCTTACTTTTCTTCAAATTAGATATTACGGCCCTTACAAAGTTAAGAAGAAAATGAATTAGTTAAATTATAGTATTAGTGCTCCTGGGATCTAAATTAATTATAGGAGTACCAGTGTATTGAAAGAAATAGCCATTTTAAATATGTAATTAATTTAGTTGTACTAGTCCTACTTAGTGAAGGAATATCATTGGATTATATTGACATTGGGGCGACGAATTGTTGGAATTCAGAAATTATAAAAAAATCTAGACCAGAAACTTTCACATTTGCAAGTGCAAGAAAGAAATGAACTGAAAGTTATTATTATATGAGCACTTATGTCCAGATATTCTTACCAGGACAAACAAAATTTTCATGACGTTGAAATTGAAAATTTCAAACAGCATCCATGCAGGATGAATCCACTCAAACAGGAATATTTGAAAAAGGAAATTCAATATTTGCTGGAGAATGATTTTATCAAGCCCAGTAAAAGTGATTGGAGTTCACTATGCATACTTGTTTCAAAGCCAGATAAAACTTTCCGTATGTGCACTGATTAAAGGAAGGTGAACAGAGTGTCAAAAACAGATTCATTCCCATTAACAAGAAGTGACTATTCTATTGATAAAATTGGGAATGACAAGTACGTCACCAAATTCTGACCTTCTGAAAGGATTTTGGCAGATTTCACTACGGAAAGAGCAAAGGAAAACTCGACATTGCGACTCCAAAAGGACTCTACCAATATAAAGAAAGTCCATTTCAACGTCTCATAAAAATGTTCATCTCTGGTCTAGAGATTTGTGACGTCATCATTTACAACGACACCTAGAGAGAACATCTAGCAACAATTCGATAATTCTTTAACAGACTCACTAATGTATGTTTGACAATTAATTTGTCTAAAAGTGAGTTCTGCTGTGCTTGTGTGTTTTCCTAGGACACTTTGTGGGACATGGACAAGTTAAAAATTTGAGGCTATTTCTTGATAATATAATTGTATACACTCTTTCCCATGTATAATTCATTATATTGTGTAATTTTTAATTTCAGATGTAAATTGGTTTGTGATAAAAAGAAAGTTTTATCATATAAACCTTTCTTTTTATTTTATGGGGGAAGGTGTTACGGCTATTGGATTTAATTTTTTTTATTTTTAATTATTAAATCCAAATTTGTCATTTAGGGTTTATTATTATTTAAATGGGAAATTTTTCTAGAAAATTCACTTGACCTGGACTTTTCTGGTAAACAGGCTGACCTTGGCTTGGTTATCTCAATATCTGACCTTGCTTTAGACATTGTCAACAAGTCTTCAATTCTATTGGTTGGTTTCGGGGACAGCATTTTATTAGTGGCTGATTTATTCTTCTAGTTCATTCTTTAAGCATGTGACTTGGTGAAGGTAGTTCTTTCCATGACCTTCCAGACTCACATGATTCCTCTTGTTTACTTCAGAAAAAACAATATATATAGCTGTGTTTTAGAAGCTAACTTTAGTAGTAGAAATATTGGGCTGTAAGTTATTGGTTGTGTATTTATGTTTGAGTGTTAATATTATTCTGGACTTGTGTCCATTCGTTGGAAAAGAAGAATTATTCTATTTATCTGGAAAAGGACATGTGTTTCATAATTTCATCTGGATGATTTAAAAACAAGAACTGCATCACGTGACATTGTCAGCCATTTTGGATTATTACCTCGTCAAGATTCGAACCTGGAACTATTAGAACATTTATTTATTAGGACTTGCAATTCCATTAGTGGATTATTTTGTGAATTCTAAATTTGTTGGATTTGATTCTCTAAAACTGTAAGTTCAATTGTTTTATTTAAATAATTGTACTTAATAAATTCATTGTTAAAGTTATACAAGCTTGTTAGTTTTCACTGTTTCTGTGTTGCTGCTTATTCGAGCCTAAGCACGTAACAGATGAAAAGATCTACTCATGGTGCATTGATACGCATATCTAAATATTGGATGAAAAGATCTACCCATGGGGCATTGATACGTATATCTAAATATTGGATGAAAAGATCTACCCATGGGGCATTGATACGCATATCTAAATATTGGATGAAAAGATCTACCCATGGGGCATTGATACGCATATATAAATATTGGATCAAAAGATCTACCCATGGTGCATTGATACGCATATATAAATATTGGATCAAAAGATCTACCCATGGTGCATTGATACGCATATATAAATATTGGATCAAAAGATCTACCCATGGGGCATTGATACGCATATCTAAATATTGGATCAAAAGATCTACCCATGGGGCATTGATACGCATATATAAATATTGGATCAAAAGATCTACCCATGGTGCATTGAAACGCATATATAAATATTGGATCAAAAGATCTACCCATGGGGCATTGATACGCATATATAAATATTGGATCAAAAGATCTACCCATGGGGCATTGATACTTATATCTAAATATTGTTTTAAAGATCTAACCATGAGGCATTGATATGCATATATCAATATTAGATCAAAAGAAAATTATCAATTAAATTCTCTACATCAATGATGAATGCTCTCTTCTTAATAATTATGGATATAAGAAAAACTCAAGAAAAAATATAAATAATCCCCGTTTTATAAGTGAGATAGGCATAATACACAATTTCATATAAACAACTTCTCTCGCCCCCCCCCCCCCTCTCTCTCTCTCTCTCTCTCTCTCTCTCTCTCTCTCTCTCTCTGAGACAAAATATGTGAAAATAATGGAGTCATACATACAGAAACCCATGGAACTCTGAAAACTGCAAACACGTTGGCCTTTATAGTAGTTATGTATATATGTTCCATAAGACTTATTCATAATGGTATGTATACTTATTCCATAAGACTTATTCATAAGATTTATTCATAATGGTATGTATACATGTTTCATAAGACTTATTTATTATGGTATGTATACATTTTTCATAAGACTTATTCATTAGACTTGAACATGTAAGTCCATTTTTTCTCTCTCTCTACCACCCTCCTCCTAGTAGACAAAACAAGCTGACTGGATCTCTCTTTCTGGAGAAGCTTCCAAATCTTATGGAGTATGGGAATTCGATAGGTGGCAACCTAATTATTCTTGGAGATTTCAACTTTCACTTTGACTGTCCTGGAAACCCATACACGTCAAAACTCCTAGATTCCATTCATGTTTTCAATCTTAAACAGTCAGTTAACCAACTCACACATAAACTTGGTCACATTATAGACTGGTTTGCTTATGGACCTGATGATAATATTCTGCAATCCACCCTTGTATCCCACGAACTTGCATCAGACCATCTCGACGTATCAGTCCCTAACCCTCCACCTCTATTTGTTACTAAGAGAAACCTTCGTATGATAAATAGAACCAAATTCATGCATGACATCCAAGAAAACCTAACAACTTTCTTACATCCAACAGCGGAACAACTTGATAACTGCCTGCGTTCATTGCTTGAAAAAAAATGCCCCAGCCACCAAATGCAGATTATCAATAAAACAAAAAGTGTTCTCCATGGTATAGCAATGTTAGGGACCAGCTTCGGACTGCTAAAAGACATCGCAAAGAAGCAGAGAGGCCTAGGCTTTTCACCAGACTCACTATTCATAAACAAATCTATGAAGCCGCTAAGAAGAACGTCACAAACATAGTCCATTTAGCAAAATTATCCCACTACAATACTAAGATCACGGAAAGTTTCAGCTGCAAAGAGCTCTTCGAGATATCTAACAGACTAATGTCAAAGAACAAATGTACACCACTTCCAACTACCTTCTCTCCAGTTGACCTTCCGGACCAATTTGCAAATTACTTCCGTGACAAATTACAAACCATTAGAGATTCTCCTGCCAACACAATTTCAACTGACTCGTCACCATACAGTTACGATAAAGCATTTCAGCGACATCCATTAGGATTATTCTTTATTGATTTAGTACGGACAATCGTGATGAAGAGTGCACCAAAGTCTTGATCCAATTCCGACATCACTGCTGCTTGAGTGCTTAGACCCAATATTGCCTTCACTAACTGATACTAGTAATATCTCTCTCTCTCTCTCTCATCGGGGGAATTCCCATCATTTTTCAAAACTGCCATCGTAGAGCCTCTGATGAAGAAACCAACACTTGACCACAACGATCTAACGAACTACCGCTCAGTTTCTAATCTCTCATTCATATAAAAAAAAATTCGATAAGGTTGTTCTAACCCAACATTTGTCTAATTTGAATTCAAACAGTCAGCAGGATATCGCCCTTGCCACAGCATGGAAACTACTATACTGAAAGTATTTAATGATATTCTCTCTGCTTTGGATAGTGGAAAGAGTCCAGTTCTCACACTCCTGGATTTGTCTGCAGCATTTGACACAATAGACCATGATATATTATTTCACCGTCTATAGCATTAATGGCATTCAGAATATAGCCTTACAGTGGTTCAAGTCCTACTTAGTAAACAGGACACAAATTAGATATGCAAATGGAATACATTCCAGCCCAGTTGACGTATGTTGTGGTGTTCCACAGAAACTGTAATTGGACCTGTTCTCTTCATTCTATACACGAAGCCGCTCTCAAGTGTCATAGATCATCTCCCAGTGTCTCACCAATTGTACGCTGATGACACCCAAAAATACAAGTCTAGCCACCCAACTGAAGTTGATGCTACCATCCATGGAGTAGAGAGGTGCATTTCTAATTTGAAATCATGGATGACATGTAACAAGCTGCAAATTAATGATGATAAAACTGAGGCTTTTCTGATCACAACACAAAGACTTTCTCATTCACATCCTCAACCTCAGACAATAAATATCAGCAACACCAACATTAAATTCTTACAGTTAGTACGAAAACCTAGGTGTTACTCTAGACAGTACTCTCACATTGCACCAACATGTCATGAACATATGCAAGGCTGCATATCTTGAACTGAGAGGCATCAGTTCCATTCCTAAATATCTTTCAGTTGATGACACTAAAACACTTGTGTGTTCATTAATACTTTCAAGACTGAACTATTGTAATTCAATTATGTCTGGTTCGTTACAATATTTACTCCAGAAACTTCAAAAACGTTTCAAACACAGCTGCGCTGATCATCTTTAGAGTACCTCGATCAGAGCACACCTCACCATTGCTCTGTACCCTACACTGCCTATCAATTCGATACAGAATCAAACACAAAATTTGTTCTCTGTGCTATATTCCACTGACAGACGCCAGTCCAACATACCTATCCAGCCTCACTCATGTGTACACACCAGCAAGATGCGTACGCTCTTCTTCTGACAATCATATACTCATTGTTCCCAAGGTGAAATCGAAGTCATATGGACAACGCTATTTTGCATACCAGGGCCCGGCGATGTAGAACGAATTGCCCATTGAAATTAGACATAAAGACACAGTGGTCCCTTTTAAGAGTGCTCTTAAAACTCACCTTTTTCGACTGCAGGGACAAACTTAGAGATCTAATAATGTCTTGTATCTTATATGTTTTCAGCATGTTTATATGTTTTCCAATGTCATTGTTTTTGTCATTTGTTTTTCTGTAGTGTAGTCATATCATTATAGATGGTGTAAAGCGCTTAGAGCTTCTAAAGATTAGGCGCTATACATAGTCCTCATTATTATTATTATTATTATTATTATTATTATTATTATTATTATTATTATTATTATTATTATAAGACTTATTCATAATAGTATATATACATGTTCTATAAGACTTATTCATAATGGTACGTATACATGTTCCATACGAATTATTTATAATGGTATGTATACATGTTTCATAAGACTTTTTCAGAAGGTGCAGAATACCAATTATATAAAACGGTAGCCGGTCTAAACTGTATGATAAATAGTTCGGTTCAGTGCCGCATAAGTACTGTAATCTATTTAATGATCTTGTTTGTTTGTTCGTTTGTTTATTTGTTTGTTTATCTAAAATATTCAAATATCCAGATGTAGACCACCCCCACCCGCTTCGGCCCCGGTTCCAGCCTTGCCACTATTTCTTTTTCGCTCAATAGGCTGGCTGGTTAGTCAGTAAGCATATAATCTTCTCAAAGTAAAGGCAAAAAGAAATGGAAACGATGGAGATAGGTGATAAATGTCAATAAGTATGCTACTTCAACCAGCGTATCGACTTAGATCAAGTGTGCATATATTTAAATATTTGAATTATCTCTTGTTGGTTTGTTATTTTTCGCTTAGGTTATATTCACCACTTGCTTTGATATAGTCGCCGCAAAGTGAATTGCTGTGAATTCAGTGTTAAAGAAGCCAACCATGCAGTAATTGCAGTGGTCACCGTTCTTCAACCAAACTATCTTTTATGTTCGAATCATAAGTGTATCATATATTTAATTATATGACATGAATGAAAATATAGCCGCAAAAAAGAAATAATGAATTCAAGCAGCTTATAAATTTGCAAGGGCGATGTGAATCACGAAAAAGGTACAGAAACTGAATCACATTTTGTCGTGGGCGCACTGGACAGGGATGTGAATAGATCACGAACTCCGTCAATCCACCGTTGCCTGTAGTCAAACTTAAGTCTGCTTATAATGTGTGTGTGTGTGTGTGTGTGTGTGTGTGTGTGTATTTCAGAGTAGTATTCGATATTAAAATGCAAATATTTATTTCAGCAACCTCCCGCATCCAAAACGGACTCTCTAACCACAGAACCACCAGAGTGTGGTCATCCACAGGTGAATAAGTACGAATAATATCGGATATACTACTTTTGTCTTTTTATGAATTGCTTCTCATTCTTCAGCTTTCGTTCCTGTTATTTTGATCTTGAACAAATGTTTTCATATTTGGGAGATGTGATCTACAATCATATGCATTACTTGATTGTTTTACCATACCAACCAAACTATTTCGTATACATTTCAACCAATTCAATGTCAGACCAAACTGTTTTGAGATTTGAAATGTTTAAGACCTTGTGAGAACAATCAAGAAAAATATAAACTCACAATATGCAGCAAGAACTTTACTGACTTAATATTGAAAATAAACACCTCTTCTGCCTATATTTGGTGGAACTTGGACAACATTAACCTGTTCGGCACTAAGTGGTCAGTCAGTCAGTCTTGTATGGATGGATGGGTGGAGATTGTCGGGATATGGAGTTGAGCACGATGGGGATAGGGGGATGACAGATTTGGTAGGGGGTTAAACCCGTACTGAAATCCGTAAGAATCTGCTACACTGAACCTTTGATGTTACTCCAGTTTACGTTTGATGATTCCATCAACGCTGAAAGAAATAAAGCAGATGATTTTAATTTTACATTAATAAAGTAAAGGCAATTATTAAATGTTACACTAAATTTTTATATAGGATTGTTGTTGTGAAACTCCGAATCTATAACTGATAATGTGTAAATCCGCAACATCGTTCAGAGTAGACAAATCGTTGAAATTTAACTAGGCGTTCTTAATGGTTGATGGTTCTTTAGGACCCAACTACCTATACGTATGTAATTCCCACTTTTGTCTCGGCGCAAAAATCTTGCCAACTTTCAGACTAAGACACTTTCTTCGCTGCATACAATAATCGGCACGTACTTTTCACCAGTACATTATATCACCTCCAACGTAAACGATGAATATGTTCGCATTTAATGCAATATGTCAATGGTTCTCATGAGCATCACGGTATAGATGATATATTTGTCAGACAGAAGAAACAAATATGAGAGACCCTTACCTGTAACAATCAATTGTACAAACCATGACCAATATGTAGGTCGTTGTTATGCAAGAATGTGGCTGAACAAAAGTACAGAACTAGACTTGTCTGCCAGTCAAAATTAGCGCCATTCATGCTACGAGCAGACGGACTGGATATTCTTTTTTTATAGAGAGCTGAGAAGCGAAGTAACCCAGCAGCAAGAACGATGAACAGACCAAGTTTTCAAACAAAATTAAGGACTCTACGGAGACTGAAACTAATTCAGACAAACTAAAGGGGTGAACAGACCGAATTGGTGGACGAATGAGGGTAGTTGATGCGCTAATGGAAAGTATGTAAATGCTTTCCAAAAATATGTAGACAATTAGATTAATCTCGTATTAAATAAAATGTCACATAGTCATGTTAATGTTACTCTGATTCCTAGTCAAATTAGAAAGTTGCAATCGGATATAGCCAAAAAATGTCGAACTATGATATCGCTAAAACACAATCAGATGTCTGGTGGTCAGAATAAACAATCACTGACAGCTAGTCAAATTAAACATTTCAATGATGCTAGCAAAGATAAAAGGGGTGTTCAGGTCACTTCTCTCTCTCTCTCTCTCTCTCTCTCTCTCTCTCTCTCTCTCTCTCTCTCTCTCTCTCTCTCTCTCTCTCTCTCTCTCTCTCTCTCTGCGTCCGCGAACAAAAACATGATTAAATCAGATGGTATATTTCCACTTCTCGCTGCGTTACCATCACTAATTGCCGTCGCCACCCCTGCAGTTGCTAAAGCTGCCGCTCTTGGAGCTGTTGGTACCGCCGCTGGGATGGCACTAAAGAAAGCAACTGGGCGCGGACACAAATAAAGAGACGATCAGTAGCAGGAAAGGGTCTAAGACTACCAGGAACTCCCTATTCATGGTACAGCGGAAACGGCATGAGACTACCAGGGACAGTTTACTAACTCCGCTATCAAATTTTGATTTACTTGATGCTGCTAAAAAAAATAGCGATAAAAAACTTTACAGGTGTTTTTATGCGAGATCAATTACCACAACAACCAAACAGCACTGAAACCGGTATCATTAATCTCGATAACAGCACCGGACCTAGAACTCACTGGGTTGTATACGCGATTGATCCATGTTTTTTTTATTCATATGGGTTAGCGCCACTTAAAGAATTTATGCGTTATACACATCAATTAAAAATTTCTCGCTGGTACTCCACGCTACTGACACAGAAAATGACCGACCCACCAATATGTGGCCTAGAAGTATTAAATGTACTTAGTGCTATATCAACATCAACTAAACCACCCCATAAAACCGTACACGAATATACGAGTAATCGCTTTTTAGAGAGATCTTAAAATATAATGATTGATATTTGGGGAAGATCTCTCTCAAATCTGAAAAAAAAACACCGCGGAAATATCTGCAACCAATGATGTAAAAAAAAATAATCGAAGATGAAATATCCGAGATATTAAACCTCGCAAGTGTGGATCCAAAAGAAATAGTTGTATTTCAAGACAAACAAGGGAAATTGAAACGAGTAATGTTTCTCTGAATGATATTCTTGTTAAAATAAATGGAGTAACTGAAAATTCGTTAGGGGTGTTTGATTCCACTGGTAAGATTAAGCTAGGAGTTCTTTTACCAACTGTGATAGATTATATCAACAATCGAGTAAAAAAAATCCGGTGACTCAATGACACGCCCCCTCGACATGAACTCTAATAAAATAACCACACTTGGCGATCCAACACTTGATACTGATGCTGTGATAAAACATTATGTAGATGATAAACTTACAACGCTGCAAGCTGAGCATAAAACGACAGATAATAAACTATCAACGTTGCGATCTGGGATTAAAACCACAGATGATAAACTTACAAAGCTGCAAGCTGAGCATAAAACCAGAGATGATAAACTAATAACAATAAGAGCTGAGTATGATATTCATGTAGGTGCGTTTTTGCAAACCTCCGTAGGAATTTTAGAAAATCAGATGAAACCATGGATAAAATCTTTGGTACTTTGATGACTGTCCCAATGAAACTTTCTGATATTAAAACAGCTATTGATACAATTAAACAAACACAGGACAATATCGTTAGTGATTTTCCTGCTATCGCAACCCGGCTTGATAAAATTAAAATTCCACACAAACAAAATATTAATACCGTGTACTCGACATATCAAGGATCTTTTGACTAGACACCTCAAGATAATATTATTAATATTACCGCTGAAGTCAGAGGTATCTATAGATTGACCCTGCTTTCAGGAGTACAGTTTATTGTGTCATCGGTTACATCTACGGGAATTAATACTGCAAGTGCAATAATAGATAATGGCCCCATGAGAACATTTACAGTAACCTTTGTCAGTAGTAATTTAGCTCGGGCATCAATGACATACTAAGTAGAATTTGTAATTGATTTAAGTAAATAGTATAATGAATGTCTAACAGTATCGATATGATCAAGTCCGTGAGTTTCAAACTAAACTAAAAACTCTTATTGACGAGTATACCGCAAAGATAAAAAAAAATACCACAGGCAAATTACCAGAGTTGATATTATTGTTTATTCGGTTTCAAGTGTAATTGCTGGAACTGGTATAATGTTATCAGCGATAACAGCACTGGCACCTGTAGTAGTCACAATTTGTGTGTCATCGGCGACAACAATTACAGAAATTCCTAGCATCATCATAAAAAAAAAAATATCCACATGCAGTCAGAATAAACTACACTTAGAAACATTCATCAAACCTGGTGCTGCGACATGGACTATAACAAATTCAGAAATTTCTTTAGTCATGCTCAGTCAATTCCACATGGATTTGTAAGTATAAATTTGCATGACTCTAGATCAAGATATCGTATCGGACTTGATAAAATACTTGGTTGAAACCAAAATTGTCATTTTTTTATTTTGTCTGAAATAGTTTCGGTCTCCATAAAGGTTTGAAAACTTGGTTTGTTCACCCTTTTTAGTTTTGTCTAAATTAGTTTCGGTCTCCGTTGAGGTTTGAAAACTTGGTCTGTTCACCCTTTTTAGTTTTGTCTGAATTAGTTTCGGTCTCCGTTGAGGTTTGAAAACTTGGTCGGTTCACCCCTTTAGTTTGTCTGAATTAGTTTCGGTCTCCGTAGAGGCCTTATTTTTGTTTGAAAACTTGGTCTGTTCACCCTTCTTGCTGCTAACCCTCTTGTTTAAATCACTATCCAACAATGTTGCTTTATTGTATGTTGCATGCGTAACCATGCAGTTTTTGTGGTAGTATAATAACAAATTATAGAAGAAAAAATTAAAAATCATATATTTATATACAATTTATAATGATTACACATTTTTTAAACATAGAACATAGAAGCTAGAACTTAACAAATCGCTAAGAATTAAATTACGTCCTCAAGAAGATTGAAAATACAAACCTCCACAAATTTATGTTAAATGTTCTCTGAATTGTGAAATTTATTTTGAAATTTTCCGCAATGAACCAAGTCAGTGATTACTGTCAACGTAATTACTTCATGTCATTTGTAAACGTTTTTTTCAAGTAAATGTTTTTCTTTATTTTGAATTAAACAATAATGTCATTTCTTGCTATCAAACAAAATGCTATTCCAAAACCCAAAACATTTCAAACTATTTCGAAAACTAATAACCGTGGTAAAAATTGTGATAAACCTTAAAATCATCATATTGCATTTCCAATCGTCATATTTTCATTTCACAGAATGCAATTAATTATCCCAAATGCAGTGAACCCGTTGCCATGGAAATACGAGAGATTGTCATAACAAATACAGTTGTTTTGTGCATATATCTTTTTGGGTACAAGCACTACTGTATTTGTCAGCATGAAACAAGTCTCAGCTATTGTAGTCAGCTGTCCTTTTTTACCATCAGAGAAGTGCTATTAATAACTCTTCATCCCTTGATATATCTTCATGAAAACGTGACATGCTTTTCAATCATCGCCAGATAGTGTGCCCAGTAAAACATGGAATGTGATTCATTATTAATTAACAGTCATTTCCTTATTTTCTTAAATTGAAGTTTCACTTCAATAAGTTTTGTACATTGCATAACTGTTAAAAAATTAGCAATTAAACCCTATGGTCATCTAAGTCGTTGTCCATCACCTCCGAGAATTAGTACTAGAGACCCAAGACTAGTTTCTACCTTTTTCTTCTGATTGC
The DNA here is from genome assembly GCA_029339505.1 of Unio delphinus. Classification (NCBI taxonomy): domain Eukaryota; kingdom Metazoa; phylum Mollusca; class Bivalvia; order Unionida; family Unionidae; genus Unio; species Unio delphinus. The sequence continues at coordinate 1,954,218 of JAQISU010000182.1, forward strand.
GTTGTAATCTCTTCAAGTACGTAAGCTAAGGGAGCGGACTATATGTGAAAGCTCAAACGTATTACAGTGTAACGTCATCGGTACAATATGACGTTTGCCCACATGACACTTAGCACGACGTCGTTCTTGTTTTCCATCTCTGAAAGTTAAGAGTGATTACGTTTTCCACTCACCGGGGTGTTTTACAAAATCATCACGCTCTACACGAAAGACACATAAGAGCAAGCTTCACAGTAAATGCAATAAAAATTAAGTGTGGTAAAGTTACCAAGGAGTACGTATTCTCAAGCTGAAATTCTCACTCATTCTAAGATCTTTTCACTGTGATAATGATTTTATGCTGCTAATGGGAAGTAACGCATTGTGACGTATGCATCTATTTGTCTCTTTATAGTGGGTTATTTCCCCTTGATATGAAGTTGGCTCTACCATTCTGCAGTGAATTTGATGTTGTGGTGGCTTCTTGTGAAAACAGTACAATGTTTTATAACTTTGTGATATATTATTTATATTTTATATTGCATGCACTTTTCGTGCAGAATCGAAATAGTATTAATGAAATGCCAAAGGTAATATCCGAATCATTCTCTATTTTGAGTGATGGAACACAAGTATGGTGGCGTAATAAGGTTCCTCGTGATCAGAAATCTTGACAATTTAGTGATGTCACAATTTAACGTGTCTGATGTACCACATTTAATTTGATTCCATTATGCTCTTTTTTATACTAAAAATTAATTGATATAAAACAAAGTGAATCAGTCACACTTCCCTCTACTAATCAGCGGTTAAGAATCCATGTGTGTGTGTGTGTGATTTGGATTTTTGGCGTAGTTTTAAAAATGTTTCAGTCATATCTCTATAATGATAATGTCTGCAGTATGGCAGTTTCTAGTGATGTCTAGCTATGGGGCATCATACCACATACATGAAGCATGTCCCACTCATTTCGATCGTAATGATCATTTATAAACAACATATTTCATAGTTAATATTTGCCCAAGATCATCAATTCTGTTTTGGAATAGTGTTGCTATAAATATGTTGTTGGCAAGATTGACAACGAACCTGTGTACGGTTGAGTACTGCGACATATTTCACGCGGGAATCAATGTGAAATGTCATGTGGGGACGAATTGCGACAAAGACTCGTAAACGAGTCGTGGAAATGTAAATAAGGAGAGAAGTAACTATTATTCATAGTCCTATTTGTATTGCTGTTCTTTTTAATTTTCGGTTAACAGAAGTAATTTATTATTTCATTAATATTTATTTTGAGATTATTTGTTTCTTGAAATTATTTAATTGAATTACAAAAACGTGCTCATGTGGCTTTTGGGGTTAAACACTAATTGGAATTATTGTGAGTTCATTTTATGACCGTCTAGACAACGTCAATCGGATACTTCAAGACTTGGCACTTCAACTCAGTCAAGGGTATTGGTACAGTACCACATTCTGTTAGGATTGTTTTAGACTTATTCATAATATTGTAACTTGGTTTTGCTTCTTTCTGTTATTTAGTTTAACACCATATATTTGTAACAATTGGAAGCCACACTCTTGCTTTTGACAATATATGTCTGTGTGATCTTGCACAATATAATATTTAAATTTTACAGAGGACTGGAGTTGATTCCGAAATAAAGGAATGAAACAAATCATCTCTTTCTACATGTATATATGTGATTCTTTCACTCATAAAACCTTTATTTGTGTTTTCGATTAATATAGTTCCTCACAACCTTCAATACTTTCTCAAAGGGAATATTCTTTACAATGTCGCCTATAAACTGTTGTTCTATATGAGGACTCCTCTAAATCCAAGCGGTTACTTATAAAGTTCACGACCTATCTTTTGGCGTACTCGGTGTATGGTGATAGCATTTGACAATTTGAGAATACCTCTGGTTTCTTTGTAAATGATTCTAAACATTCTCTTAGCACCACCTATGCGCGCAAGACGACGGATATAATGTTTAGTAGTGCCCTGGATGATGTCACGAAGCACATTTATGTGACGCTTAGCTTTTCAATATTTTGTCACGTCAAGATATTGTCCGCTATTGGTATCCGCACTTACTGCTCGATTTCCAACTGCAAACGTAATAACAAGCCCATCCATCTAGCCTAAATTAAGGTCATATACAGCCAGCCATTCGATCTTGTACGACCGGTTAATGTCGGCACAAACTGAAACAGCAGCTACCACTCGACGAGTTTAAGCACCTGATGAGTGCAAGCACTGATTTCCGGGATTATCAGCTGTGTACACCTTGCATCTACTAATTTTCCACACCTACTGCATGCAAACACGTTCTTTGCGATTAATGTTGGGTGCATACCAAGCCCACATATCAGTCGGATTATACACTACTAAAAACCGCGAACCTAATTTAAACACTCACACGTACAATTTGTCCAGCAACAATGCAAAGAGTCTAGTAAACATCTCGACATAATTTATAGATTATTTTGCGTTTCAATTGTATTGCTGTCGATATAATTTATAGATTATTTTGCGTTTCAATTGTATTGCTGTCGATACATATGTGAGACCATATATAAGGAATACCGAAAATCTAGACCCAAACAAGGAAAGAAAAGGAAACCAGACAAAAGTAATATGGCAGGCGTATGCATGAAGGACATACAGTAAGATCGGCGCCTTGAGACTGTTGCGTAGGAAATAGGTTGTGCAAGCATGAATGAATTGACGATTTTTACTTATTTCTTCCATCAAGGAAGTGACGCATCTTTGTCACAGCGTGAATGGATGTCACTTTAAATTTAAGATTATCTTCCTCCTTTGTTGTTTATACCAATAGTGAGGGCAGTTATCAAAGTCTGTACTACATGTTTGTCTTACGAGTGTCGGCCCTTGTTATCTTTGCTGTTCTGATTATCTATTGTTGTTAGTGATCTGGTTTGTACGCATGCTGATCATAGCTTCCTTGTTTTTGTCATTATTTCATTATCTATGTACCACTGTTTATTTACATATAGTACACATGGACACAAAACTATGCAGAAAAATTTGGAGTTTAAAAAAATGTGCATTTAAGCACAGCAAAAGAAATTCGTTCATCGATGTCTTACAGGGGACCTTTAGGCCTAGTTCGAGTTTCCTCTGACCCTTTCCACCCCATTTTTTGATATTTGGACATTCATGTTGGGGTGTAGGGTCAGAGCGCATTCCCTATCAAAAAGTTGGAATTCGCCGACGATTACTTGCCTGCCCAGCAAACTTAAACGATCTTTCATCGAGATATTCCTGATTGAAATCGATAGGAATATGATTTATTTTCTAAAAAATCGCGAAAATAATATTCGTTATGTCTTTAATCTGCTGATAGACGAGACGAAAGTACATCGTTGCTGAAATTTGACCTGGATCTGGCCATTTGTATTCTTAGTCACGTGACGGCACAACAGAGGCGTAGCGATGATATTTTGCGCCCGGGGACAAACTATAAAATGGGCGCCCCAGCGATCTTGTGACAGATTTATTACCCTTGTTTTCTTATTATAATGTAACGTTGCAAACCTCATTTTGGCGCCCCTGTACCTTGGCGCCCGGGGACATATGTACCCCCGCCCCCCCTCGCTACGCCTCTGCGGCACAAATCTCGCAACTTACATGTCCATGACATCAGAGGTCATACTGTCACGTGATATCAACAATAGTGTTGCTGTAGGAAAACAAATCCAACATAAAACTGAGCGTCAGCTAATTTTTGTTTAGAAAAACGAAGAAAAATAAAGTTCCCAGACTATTTATTGCAAAAACAACGACCGAAAAATGTAAAAATAAATGTAAATGTTGCAGCAATTTGAGGAAAACCGATTCATTACGCAGAGAGCATTGCAAGGTACAAGGTGTCACGTGCTACAAACAAAAACATCGCTGACACGTGCTCGGTACTTCTTGAAAATAGTTTTCTCCACCCATCTGCGATACTGGCACGATTCTGGTCGTTGATCACAGAATCAATATGTTTAGAATAAATTGTGCATTATATTTTTGTTAACTATTAAGCGGCTACTTTATAAAATGTTCAAATTATATGTACAACAACTTTGTTTATTGTCGATAGCACGTGACAATATGACCTCTGATGTCATGGACATGTAGGTTGCGAGATTTGTGCCGTCACATGACTAAGAATACAAATGGCCAGATCCAGGTCAAATTTCAGCAACGATGTACTTTCGTTTCGTCTCGTCTATCAGCAGATTAAAGACATAACGAATGCTGTTTTCTCGATTTTTTTAGAAAATAAATCATATTCCTATCGATTTCAATCAGGAATATCTCGATGAAAGATCGTTTAAGTTTGCTGGGCAGGCAAGTAATCGGCTACCCCATGCTGGTGTCGGCGAATTCCAACTTTTTGATAGGGAATGCGCTCTGACCCTACACCCCAGCATGAATGTCCAAATATCAAAAAATGGGGTGGAAAGGGTCAGAGGAAACTCGGACTACTTTAGGCCCAAGAGGATGTTGGACATTACAGGAAGAGGTGCTGCACAATGGGAGCGAGTAAGAAAAGGATGGGGTCTTATGGTATGCCAAATTGACAGCATATTTTTTATTGGGTAATAGGGTAGTTCAGAAAAAGTCCTTCTGTTTACACTTTTTTAAGCCGAAAGTGTGTTATTTTACTGCGTCTTTGCTACTTTAGGTTTTATACTTCACTTGAATTGTATCCATTCGTTTCTAAAATGTTAGGTGCAGATGCCATACAAATATTTTCAATAGTTTTAATATGAACTAGTCTCACCGCTTTTTCCGGGACCCGTGTGTGTTGACAATTACAAATAACAAGACCTGTTGACGACTTTGGGTTAATTCCTCATTGGCTGGAGGGTATTGACGATTGTAAAAGAATTAAGCAATTTCCCATTGTTTGGGCAAGGTTACATGTATAGGTATTTCGAAATAGATTGAGTAGTATGATCTGTCACGTGAGGTATGTTGTGAAATATAGTCCTAATGGATGGTGTACATAAGGAGAAAACCGAGCAATCAGATTAATTCATATTTTGGAGTCTTATTTCTTGTGATTCTGTTGTAAAATCAGCATACCTGCTTTATGCTGTACTTAGATATTGTTCAGGAGAAAAAACACGTGCTTGGACTGTTCAGTGGAAATAGAACGTTCTTATTTTTCGAACTATATAATTACTCTTTGGTCTATTGTGAAGTATTCAATTCATTTCAGGACAATATCATTGCGACAACATCATGATTCTTGACGGACCAATACATTTCGGGTTTTGAAATATTTTTTGAACATTTCAATCTTTTGGACCTTCATAAAACATTCTCAAGATTATTGTGGATTCACGTCATAATACTGTAAGGTCCTCTCGATATTCATATATAATTGTCATTATTGAATTGTTTGTTAAGCTTTGCAAAACTTGTTGGTTTTGCTTCTATGTGTTACTTAGTTTGTGAACAAAGAGTCGTGATAATCTGACAAGTGAGCTCATAAACGTCTTTGGAATTTGTATAGCTAGGTCAGAAATGTCCAATTGCCCGTATTCATTCCGCCGTAAAAGAGAATAAATACATTATAAATAGGATAATATATAAACAATAGATAGGATGAGAACGCCGGAAAGTAATCGAATTGGCATTGACGTTATTGAATCGTGTAAATAAAATGCAAGTATCTTTATATTTTGCTACTGTCTATATGTTTTTGTTTTTGCTACGAATGGGTGCACTTCCCTTGCCACAGAGATTACTAGAGATTAGACATAATGAAGGACACATACAAAGTTCATTCCTGTCGTTGTTCCACTACGCTCTGGAAATATTCAAATTATATTTTCTTACCCATGACAGATTGTGACTTTTTTATATTGTTTTTGTTGTTGTTGTTGTTGTTTTTGTACACCTATGCCTATTCTATTACTTTGAAGATTTGAGACCAAAAATTCAAATTCAATTTGAATGCGTTTAACTTTAATTAGCAACTGATTAAATAAAAGCTGAATCCAATTTCAGCTTGTGTGGAATTGGTTTAATGTTTTACTCAATATTATGCCACCGTTTCCATCATTGAAGTCAGTGTTTATGCATATTTAGTGACATTAGTTAAACAATCTCAATAATTTATCACATAATGAGATTAACAACCATTAACATTTGTTTTGGTACTTATTATTGTTCATAATAATTTTGAATAATGGGTAGACAAATACAGTATTAATCGTCCGTTGCAGAAACATTCTCTGGTATAGCTTTTCCTCCTTGCCGCACAGTCACACTGTTGACCTCGTGTTGCCAAAGTTGAATGTATCATTAATGATCTCACTATCTGCATCTTAATATCAGAAGGTTTCATATAATTTTGATCTGAGGGACGCATCTGATTACCGTATATAATCCGATATACCGGTACATGAAGACACACAATCACCAAGTCATAAAAGATGTATCCTAATATACCGTGTACGCATTATAACTTACTCATTTGTTGGACAAAGTTAGATTTTGGTCCCATTGTAATAGAGGTAAGCGCTACGGACAATCTGAATGGCTAAAAGCATCTTTCAGAACTGTTCAGCAGAAAATGCAAAAGAATGCACTTTTGAGAAAGAATATTTCCCGCACTAAACGCGATAATTGTTTCGTGTCATAAGAAAGGTTCATGGACGTGCTCGTTTGTTTGTAGATTTGAAGAACTGAACGGAAAAGTGAAAAGGAACTGAGTTACGAGAGTGACCAACAAGGTCAAAGACGTGTAAAGTATAGATCGTATACTCTGCCAGACAACACGCGAAAGAACATGGTAAATCTTAAAATAAAGAAGTCAAAGCCCGATGTAAAGGATATCTTACAAGTTTCAATCTTTTGGATTGCATCATCGCTGTATTTGACTATAAAAAGAAGCTGAATTCATTAACTTCATCCACATCAACACTTAAGTAGTTAGAGAAGCAACGACAACAGTACGTGTAGTATGCAAAATTGTCCCTACAATCGAATTTAAATTTTATATTAGATTTTCCTGGTGTGTTGTGTGATTGTAACAGCTATGGGAAACTTGGGTTTACAATGACACACGGGCAATGTGGACTAGCAGTTATTTCCTTTCACATCCATCTTTGATGTATACCTGTAGTAGCAACTACAATGACAAAATGGCAGTATCAGTATCTAGCCCCAGGATACTCGAGGTCACAGCAACCCTTTGTGAGATTTGAAGCCATATTTTTGCCTCGGTGAGTCAACAAAAATTGAAATATGAATACACACGTGTATTAGACTTTACCCAGTGATACTTCTCTTTGTGTACTTTTCAGCAACACGTTTCTTGACACAACTGTTTCAAATCTATACGAATGGATCACAAAATCTATTGTCATGTGGCTTTGTCAGACATCACTCCCTCACCCCCCCCCCCCCCCCTCCCATTCAAGTCGCATTTTGAGCCGGAGATCAAATCACCTCTCTCATGGAAACTCATGCTCAAATGCGATCCTTGATATTAAAAATCGGTGGCAGCCGATTCCCAATTGAATGTGTATTGCATGAAATTCCTGCATGATATTATTGCAATACTCAGTATCTCCTCGATACGATTTTGACTGTCTTTGCAACTACGTTTGGCATTGCACTTGGGAACATCGACATATGTGTACTGTTTGAGTACACTCTCACCGTCTTTAAATGGATTTTTCAAATAGCAAAACTAGAAAGTGTGTTTGCTGTTCTTGTTGAACATGCAGACCTTACACATACCAAAGATATCTGCAACAACAAAAACTTTTAAAAGTATTTTCAATACCCCATAGAACTGAACGAATAATTTAATTTGATGTTTGCATACCCCGATGTTGTTGAGTGCAACGAATTTGAAAACAAAACGGCTCCATTGCTTATTATTATTATTATTATTATTATTAGTAGTAGTAGTAGTAGTAGTAGTAGTTGTAGTAGTAGTAGTAGTAGTAGTAGTAGTAGTAGTAGTATTTAAGCGCGTAATAGAGTAGTACAGACACTAATCTCATGAGACCATATACCGGTAGCATAAAGAAAAAGAAAATAATCCCAGACTAACAAAGAAGCCTTTTCCTGACAAAACTACGAAGAAAACCATCATAACGTGAAGAGACTCGTTTCATAAAACTTCACTTTACGCTTCGCAAGTATACTAACCACTTCCCCCAAAACCACACGTCACCTCCTACCCCACACCTTCCTTGCAGCGGTATTGGGGATATTTAATAAGCTCGATACACCCCCTCTTACACATCATCAAATTCGACAAATGGATCCACCAACCACGATAGCTCAGTTGTTAACGTGTTGGATTAAAAGGTATATGTTCGAGACCTAATATCGGATCAGTCTGGTAAAGCTGTTTCAATGGTAATGAAGCCATATTTTAGGTTGACAATCAAGGCCGGAAACCATGCCTTGCAAAAAAAAAGTCTGTGAGGACGGGAATAAGGAAAATATGTCAAGATACTGTCTTAGAGAGATACTGAAAAGGAGATAATATTATTATTATTAATAATAATAATAATAATAATAATAATAATAATAATAATAATAGCAACAACAATTTAGTGCTATTAAATGGGCAAGAACTGTCGCAAAAGATTTGTGGACAGGTCAGATACTAATGTTGACTGAAATAATAGCCTGACTGGATAGATTAAATGTTTTTATTTAGACGAAATTTTCTATTCATCGTTGATAATTAATTGACACGTGCATCCTATTTAACCCCGCCTCGCCCCATATGAACATTATCCAACATAACATAGTCTTCCTCATCATCATCACATGTTCTCAGTTTGTAATCTCTAACAAGTGTGTGACAATGTCACAACGAACTTGACGTGCCTGATCTTAACCGCTCCACTGCGAATCTTCGTTCACGCAAGCCGGTTTTTTTTAATTGTAATTGTTTGTTTTCTGTTTTGAAAAATGCAATTTATATATTATTGTTGGTTCTTTTTGTTTGCTTGCTTTTAAAGCGCTCTAGCATACATTGTGCACGTACTTCGTTTATTTCTTTCAACTCAGATCTTATTTGATGGAAATTTATAGCAACGAGATAATAAAAATATATTTAGGGGGATTATCGACAACAACATATTCAGTCACTACTTTCATTTAAGGTCAGGTGCTTGGTTAGTTGTGCTGATGCTGTTTAATCATTCAAGCAAATGCAGTATGTTGTCGTGATGACGGTTGACTTTTTGTAAATATTATTTAGGTATTTTTTCGCGGAAAATCTAGAACATGAACCATCTACAACGTGCACGTGATATTCTATGTGCATATGAGGAATAACAACAACATGAATGCATGAAGAATAACAACGAGAACAACTAACCATTAAGCGAAAAGAACAAAATGCACTAAAAACGCTTTCTAAAGAAATAAAATGCCTTGGTGGACTGTGACCGTAACGACCTTGTGTATCGATTGCACTTCTGGTATCAGTTCGTACGGTGAACAACACATTAGAAGTCATTAATGGGGCTCTATCAATTTGTCACCAATCACGTGATCATCAGCAGAAGATATATCCCACGTTGAATTTGTTGAAGACATCAATGAGGAGTCTTGAGGAAAATGTATACTGCGATCAAGCACATTCTTGTTAATACAACTCAAAGCGTTACCTCGATAATCATGTCATCAACGAAAGCAAATATTAATGTGACGTTTTCTTCACTAGTTACAGTCGAAGAATTGCGCATACCTGGAACTGCGTTAACGTCATTGGAAGTTTATTAGTTTCCTTAATATTCGATCACAAATGTTTAGTTGTCTTGTTGCTAATAGCTCCCGTGTGTTTTCAGCACAGCTGCGCAACTTAAAATAATACTAAAGTTTATTTGGCCCGTACGACATAGAACTGGTTAATGAAGAAATTCGACGAATAATCAATTGGTGACCGCAAAAGACACTAACAACGTTATTCGTGGGGAAAAAAAAACACTGTCGGCTCTGGCATTTTGATCGATATCGCACCATATGGGGATGACATTAAACCGTCGCCATTAAGATTGGTTTCGGGTTGGCCTGTCGTTATTTCAATGGGAAACGAGTTTTATGCATAGGTTATCATACTGAACCAGACATTTTCAGAATTCTCCCAAAGAAGCATATATATGTGGCATGCGACCAGCAGTTATAAAAGCAGGTCTAAAGCGGCAGGGTTCAGGGTTGTATACTGTTTGGGTTTGTATTTACCTTGGAACTGGGTGATTTAAAATAAAATATTGCAGCCTCGCCTCTATCACTGTCATTTATTAATAATTGATCGACATGTATTCCTTTTGCCCTTGTTGATTAAAACGGGTACATCTTATACCTGCTTGCGACAACTTGACAATGGAACTGTACATTAGAGACCGACCTGATAGTTAATATAATGAGTCGTTCTCATTCGTTGACGTGTGATAGCAATGCATGTTATTAGTGCGAGAAACCCCGTTTATATGTTACGGTACAAGCCTTGGTAATGGTGCTCGTGGATGACTTGCAAGGGCACCACAAGTGCTCATGTGAATCTCGTCACTAGTTATGCCAATTCCTAAACAAGTTACTATTTGAGTCGTTGATAGCATCCAAAACGTTACTTTGGATCGATTTACAAATCTAGGATTGCGAGCGAGTCAGTCGATTCAAAATCGACTACAACGAATAGTAACTCGACAACCACTACATGTATATACATCACAATTACTTTACTAAATATCCTCTACATATATTTCTCAATACTGACCTTTCCACTGTGTGTCAATCAATACAAATCATATTTTAATCTAAAATACATCCAAAGATGACTTCACGGTGACGTCCTTGTCAATGTCGATAACTACAAAAGGCGACAATGGTTTAGGAAAATTTAGTTTCTAAGCAGGCTTGACCGCGATGAACAATGGTGCTAATCTCTCTCATGAAGATCTAAGCCAAGTCTTTGAGGTGCTATATATTAATGTGGCAATATGAACGAAACGTGGTCACTTATGGCAGTACACTGCGTATGTCCTTATGAAACCTTGTTATCACTACCAGACTACTGGAGAGCTTCCAAGCTGATCAGACTCTAACATTGTGTTCCAGATACCAGTCTAGACCTGAAAAGATATAACATGTTTCACTTAATTCTAGAAAACTGTAAGCTGTGTGTAAATGAAGTTAAAATGTGTTAGATATAGTGATTTCCAAATAACATTCAGGGTGCAAGCATGAGGGAAAATATTAAACTTGACAGAGTGACACTCAGAAATGTGAAGCAATGGCCTTGTATTCAAGTAATAAATTCATCCTAAAATTATATGAGGTTTCTAGAAGCATAGTTGATCTTTTACAGGTTAAATAACTAATCAAGTAGAATGTGCATTATAAAGTTTAAGGAAATATTGGAAAGGTGAGCTTTGATCATGGATGCAAACATTAGTGCATGCCAGTATACAGGAAAATAAAGCGACAATGTAGTAATAAAAAATATATTACTATAAACAATCTTATATGGATGTTGAGGATGGTGCGGAGGCAGCGCTGATGGAAGCGTTCAAGGAGACGGAGGTGACGGCTGTAGGTGACCCAGGATTCGGCGCCATATAGGAGGGTGGTCAGTACGACAGCCATGTAGACTTTGATTTTTGTAACTCTCTTGAGATTGGGATTGTGCCAGACACGTTTGTAGAGTCTGCCGAAGGCGCGGTTTGCTTTGGCTAATCTGTTGTCTATTTCTTTGTCGATCATTGCATCAGAGGATATCACACAGCCCAGGTAGGTGAACTGGAAGACAAAAAAAAAAAAAAAAAAAATAGATTAGAACTACATTGAAATACTAATTGTGATGCGACTCCTGACAGGCCCAACTTTGGGGGCAAATTTTAGTAAAACTTTTATGTTTGCATGCCACGCCTATTTGAACTTTGTACATAAAGTCTTTTTGAATTTTCTTGCAAACAAGACATGTGACACCTGTCGGAAAGTGTGTAGTGTTGGTGTTCCACGTGGTGCACGTGTTTGTCCATGTGCTTTGAGAAACCAAAACTTGATTTGCTATATCTTCTTTAATTAGATAAATTTGTCAATACAGTAAAAAATCTGATTATAAAACAAAATAAGTCCTGTCTGGGAATTTGTTAGAAGTTTAAAAATATTGATCAATTACAATTTTATGGAAATTTAATAAACATTTAGATTTATAAACTAAATTTTATTGACAAATTAAATTTTCATACAAGTTTTATAACACAATTTGACAAATTTTGGACAGCAAAGTTGACCAATCAGTGGTATTTAAAATAAATAGTAGTTTGGGTCTGTATAACTGTAAAACGTTTTCCTAGGGGTAGTGAAGTAACATAGCTCAAAGTGATTTTGGCAACAAACCGCAATATGCCTGTCCAGGTGCATATATGTGTACACGCTAAAAATCAATGACAGGTGCTATGTTCCATATTTATTATGTCAGGTAAAAAAAATAGCGCACTCAGATTTAAACTTCTGATGGGACCACTGCCATGTTTTACAGGAATCTATTTCGATGTCGATAACTACAAAAGGCGACAATGGGATAGGCAAATACAGTTTTTAGGCAGGCTTTACCGTACTGAATAATAGTGCTAAACTCTCTTAGTATATGAGATTTCTAGAAGCATATTTGGTCATTTACATCATGAGTGCAGCCGTACAAAACACTGTGGGACAGTCGGCATTTGAGAGGGTAACATCACCAACCTCCGCTTTGCGGACAACATTGATGGGCTGGCAGGCAGTGAAGACAAGCTTGCCACCTTAGTGGAGAGCCTGGATGAATCGTCGTCCAGATATGACATGGAGATTAGCGCCGAGAAGGCAAGGCTGATGACAAATAGTGGCAAACAAATCTCAACCAAGATTAAAATCAGACGACAGGAACTGGAAACAGTGAGTTCAAACGTTTTGGATACATGGTCACCGAATATGGATCAAGTGCGGAAATTTTGTCACATGTAGCACAAACAATGACAGCTATGTAAACGGTACGACCCATCTGGAGAGATAAGAATATTTATCTGAAAACTAAAATTAGAATATTTAGAGCACTTGTCATCTCAATATTTTTGTAATCATGTGAGACCTGGACCCTGACAACAGAATTATAACGAAGAATCTAAGCACTTGAAATGAGATGCTCATCTCATACATGGACCACATCACAAATTAAGAAGTGCGTAACACCATCAGGCACAAAGTAGACCAATATGAAGACCTCCCCCCCCCCCCCGTCAAAAAGAGAAAGATGAAATGGTATGGCCATGTTACTAGAGCCAACAGTCTATTCACAACAGTACTTCAGGGCAGCGTCCAGGATGGCAGAAATAGAGGTAGACAGAGAAAAACTGGACTGAATACATCACAGAATGAACCAGAAAACGTTTTGCGGAGACAAGGGCAGTGGCACATGATCGAGAAAAGTGGAGGGAACTGGTCAGATGTTCAGCAGCACAGTGCATCGACGACCAAACTAGGTCAAGACTCTGATGTATGTATGTATGTATGTATGTATGTATGTATGTATGTATGTATGTATGTATGTATGTATGTATGTATGTATGTATGTATGTATGTATGTATGTATGTCAATGCATTTACGGTCATATATAATGTCATTTTTTTGTGACATATGTCGTTAATCACAATGTAGTGTGTTTGTCTTGATGTTGTGCATTAATAACTGTTTTCTAAAGTTGTTACATATTTAATATATGGCTATAGGTTATGCACATTATGCACATATGCCTAAATATAAATGAATTATCAAACACGTGTTCAAGCTTAATTTCCTTGTAAACTGAGATAAAAACATGACATTGTTTTCAGGAAAGAATATTTAAAATATTTTTTGCAAAAGATGTACATCAGATTCATGACAAAAATCTAGAGGGTGCGACAGGCATGCGATTTACAATGAGTTGTTAGTCATGATCGCTCATAGGTCTACAGGGAGAGATATCTTTGTGACTTGCAAGGAACTTATTTGTAAGCTTTTCTTGATAATTGAACTCCTAGAGATATTATAACTGTATCCATATACGTATTACGACTTTAAGGCCTGTCGCACGTACTGTCAGGTCTCAAGTTCAAAGCCCAAAGTCGCATAAGGCGAATTGGATGAAACCCGTGGTGTCGGAGCCAGTGTTGAACAAATATAATGTCTCCTAACCACATAATACTTGTTTTCCCTCCGATATAGTAATGTTATATCTGGAATCAATACACTTGAATCAACGTCATGAGTATTTAACCGCCATCTTAAACGGTGGTCACTGTAATTCATATCTGACTTGTCAATAGCTTTACTGTTCTGGCTTGAATTTTGAACTGGATGATTGTATATACCTTACTATAACTATACTGAAACATTTAATGTGACCTAAATTTCAGTGTACTGGCTTATCGTAAATTGTTGCATTTAACTTACGACCACGTAATATTATAATAGAATCATGATACTGCATGATCTACTTTAATGAGTACATTTCTTTTAAAAATGGTGGGCCATTTTCACCTATTTTACGTTTCCTTCCCGTAAATGTCTTGATGTTTGCTGTTGCTCTTTTGATAAATATTCTCTATGCAACAATTTTACAATTAGGAGCAAGAATGTTTTACTCTATCTCATGTTTTTACTTACATCCTAGAACTTTAGTTCCTATTTTGTGGTTCGTTTTAAATATTCATAGAGTGTGAGAATTTTTTTCACTGTGACTATTAAATGGGTAATCCCATATACAATTAAGAATTAAAATCGTATTGGCACATTTGCATTTTTGTCGAATTGGCAAGTCTTTTCTTATATTACACGTATTTTAATACAACTATGGCATTCATGACGTGTTAGAGTGCGATAATCAATATGCAATATACATCTAGGTTTAAATTTGTTTTCTCCTCAAATGTTGTCATTTATCTATTTCTTTTTTTTTCCAATGATGTAAATTCTATCTTGCAGCACAATATTATGTATTCCCATTGCCAGAGGCGTAGCTAGAGTGTTTCGAGCCCGGTGACAAGATTCATTTTTACCCCACCCCACCCCCACCCCCCTTTGAAACCCATTATCCCACATACAATCTATTTCAAAGTCCATTTTAGGGCCCCCACTAGTCTGGCGCCCTAAGAACATCTGTCCCCCTCTGCACCCACCCCCACAAGCTACTCTTCTGCCCATTGCCGTGTTCATTATAATTGTACGGTCTTTGTCTTTTTAGTACTAACAATTTTAATTACATTATAACTATTATTTTACTGCGAAAGTCTTTTTATCTACTTCAATTTTCAATGCATGTTTCCGTTCTGAACTCTTGTTACAATTCCATTAATTAGGTTATTAAATGTTTCATCCTTTTTAGAGGTCTCTTTTTCCAGTACAATCATGTAGCACACCCGTCAACATATTCATTTGAATAATTTTAATTTTAAGCTCAGGAACTTTAAAAAAATTAGTAAATGCAAATATTTTACAATTTTAGTCTTACTACTCTAATTTGTAATAAATAAACCGTACTTTTTTGTTCATAGTTCATAAATATATGACCTTATTCAATGTCTTGGTCCTGTTGTTGTATTCATTCATTAGTATATGTCTCTAATATAATCTCAGTTAAGACAGGATAATATGATAGTCTCCCGCTCATTTCTTATATTTGCCATATCTTTCTACAAATAATCTTATCCCTGTTCCTGCCATGCTTAGTTTGTTTTATATACAATTTTACGTATATCTGATTTAATTCATATTTATTTTTATTTTAATTGAATTGTTTGTTTTTTAAAATCTTTTTTCTATTACATGCTATTATAATATAATCTTGTTTACATGATTTGGAAATTTTTCGGAAAATCAGTTTGACCTGACTTTTTTTTATAAACTCTAAGGCTGACCTAGATACTGTCCTTAATTCAAATTAGTAACAGTCAGGTCACGTAAACAAGTTATTTTCTTATTTCTTTTTTGTTTGTTCATAAGAGTGAGATAGAAGCTGTAGTAAAACGTGATCTTTTAGTAAATAGTTTGTACATTGATTCAAAAATCACCTGTGAAGTAAACAGCTTTTTAATTCTTAGAGTAAAACTGATTGGTTTTTTTTGTCAGTTATATTAAGAGTACGTGTAAACATGATCAGGTGACCCTCATACGGGTACCAGTTTTGCGTCCCAAATTAATGTATTATCATCATTGGCGACTTAGTCTCGGGAGACCATGCGGAAAGCGCCTTTGGGGTGTAGTGTGTCTCTGGGTTGTTGGCATCGTCTGTTGTGGCTGTGTAGGCCTATGCGCGAGTGGCAGTCCCTCTTACAGCTTGTGCAGACATACTGGGAAGCCTGAGTTACTGTGGTTGCTGCCACGTGGCCCTCTCTTGCACGTTTCTCTGCCGCCAACTGGCCTCTCTTCGTATCAGCGACTCGTATACCCTTAATTACTGTCAGTCTCCAGGTGTCTCGGTCCTCGGCCAACACTTTCCAGCCATCAGGTGCTATGTCGTATGCCTTCATTCCCTATTACACACATCCTTGAAACGGAGTGAGAGGCGGACGACTCTTCTCGTGCCAGTGACCAACAATCCATATAGGATGTCCTTTGTCAGCATCTCATCCTCCATGCGTCGGACGTCCCTCTGTAGTTATTATAGTCACTGCGGTCGCCCTTGTTTTTTTTTAAAGGGTCACAATTGTGGTATCGCGCATGTCTTAGTGGACTGCTCCTTCCTCCCAGCAGAGGCAAAGTAGTTCGTACAGTGGTTGAAGCAGTGTTGGTTTTCCACGTTTAATAGCTTCGGGCAGGATGCTGTCACTACCTGGTGCTTTGTCATTATGTAGGGAGTAGATTGCTTTGCTGAGCTCTGCTAAGGTTGGCACTTTGTCGAGATATTCCATGGTGGGAAGATTCTTTATGCTGCCGAGGGCTGCTTCGGTGGCTGACGTGTCTCGGGAGTACAGCTCTAAGTAGTGCTCCCTCCATCTGGCTATCTGTTGCCCACGGTCTGTGATCTTCTCTCCCATCAGAGATTTCAGGGAAGCGATCCCTTTCACTGTAAGGCCTAGAGCCGTATTGACGCCACTGTACATACCTTGGATGTTTCCGGACTCGGCACTGTGCTGGAATACTTCACACTGTTGTTGCAAGAACTCGTTCTCGCACTGTCTAACAATGCATTTGGTGTTGTGTCTGGCACATTAAATATCAGTAAGCGTCCGTTGAGCAAGCAGTAAGCGTCCGTCTGCGTTGTTAAGGGCAGAGCGGCTAGTGATGACCAAGTCGAGTTGGTGCCAGTGATGGGACCTGTGGCGTTTTCATGACACTTTGTGTTGTGGCTTACCTTTGAAAAAGGTGTTTGTTATGCACAGGCCATGGTAGGTGCACAGCTTCAGCAGTCTCTGACTGCTTTTGTTGGTCTTTCCAGTACTAGTATATGCGAGGCAGGTAGGCCATGACTCATGATCCTCACCTACTCTGGCATGAAAGTCGCCGAGGTGAAATAGTGGTTCGTGTTTGGGTCATCCTTTGATCTGTTCGTCCAGCTGCCCATATAACTGATCCTTTGTGTCTTCTGAAAACGTGAGGGTGGAGTGGAGGCGTAGACACTGATGATGTTGGCAGGACCTGCGGAAATGGTGAGGCGGATGGTCAAGGGACGCTCAGTGCCCTTTGTGGGAGATTCAACCAAAGCCAGAAGATTATTTTTGATAGCGAAGCCCTCTCCGTGCTGACGGGGCTCCTCAGGTTCTCGACCCTTCCAGAAGAAGGTGTAGTTTTCCTCTCTGAGGGAGCCACTAGAGGACAGCCTAGTTTCCTGGAGGGCAGCTATGCTTATATTTAGCCTGGTGAGTTCACTATCGATGATGGCCGTTTTCCTGGTGTCGTACACTTTTCTGGGGTCATTGGAGATACCTGTATACATAGTGCGCACATTCCAGCTTGCAAATCGAAGAGCTGGAGTCTTCTTTATTGGTTTCTTTTTTCTTTTGTCTGATGTGGAATTTCCGTCTGCTTGTCATGTTGGGCAGCACACTGAGCTCCAGACACCCACTGGAGCAGGCAGATGATGGCGGGTCAACACCTGATTGACTGGGGGCTGCCCGACTTCAAGCGGGAGGTAGTTGGCCAGTGGGACACGATGATCCCTCCCACCGTCAAAGCTTACCCGTGCCACCCCTTCTTTACGCCAATCGGGTGGGACTTAGAACCCGTAAACTGTCCGCTTCCGTGTTGTTTCCTCACTCAGTAGTGAGACTGTAGTGACTTCTCGAGGACGCAAGCCTGTGCATGGAGTATGGAGATCCTGGGTTACCCAGACCTCAGGATTCCCCTTTCGTCCTTGCTGGTGGGGTCCAAAGGAATGCTTTGCATAACATTTGGCACCAGTTTGGATGCAGGAGCTGCCGGAAAGAAGTGGTAGTTGACATCCAGCCGCCTTGGGGGCTCCACTCCGGTTTTTCTGTCTGGGTTTACTCCCGTAGCCTTTCCTTCTCCCGAAGATATCCACAAGGCAGTGGAGCCATCATCCAATGGATGGCACTTGATTGGTTTTGAATCAGAGTTTCCTTCCCTAGACAAATAGCATTGCCAAGGCTAACGAGTTTCATCTGCACCCCTTGCACCTTGCACCTAATTAATGCATGACCTTTATCTTTCGAGATATAATATTAGTCTGGGCTTTAAAAACTTTATGTCAAGTTGTTCTGTTGGGACCGGTTTTCGAGTTATATGTTAATTTTTCCTGAGACTATTTGGATTTTAAAAGATAAATTCGTTTCTCTGGAAATATTTGAGTGCTCATACTTATTTCTTGTACAAAGACATTTCTATCCAAAAAAATTATTCCTATTTCCAACACTGGAGTGTTATTTCTTGTGTTTCTACAAGGAACTGTAGACAAGACAAGAATATTGTACAGGATACAGCATACGTCGTTGCTTTCCATCTTGGATTTTCATGGGTACTCACACTTGAATTCATTAGAACATTTCATTACTTGGACTTTTAACATTTAATTTGTGGATTAGTCTTGGAATTATTTGGATTTGATTCTTAAAACTGTTAGTTTCATTTTTTCTTTTTACATTTTTACATTATTTTTTCAGGGAAATAAATTATTTGTTAAATTTTACAAAGCATGTTGTTTTCTCTCTTTCTTTGTTACCGTTTATTAAAGCCTAAACACATAACAACAATCTTACATAATGTATCTGACCCTCTTTTTTTTCTTTTACAATATACTCAATCTGTTTTGTGTTTGATCGTTTGGGTTTAAAGATCTGAGATTTTGCCCATTCGTTCATTGCCACGCTGATTAATAGAGGTTAATTCATTGCCAGCTTGTTCCCTACAAGTTTTAATATCTTTTAAATTGCTGTCATTATATGTCTTACGTATTTGACAATCAATCTCCTATGTAATCATTTTATCTTACACTGAATGGCTTTCATTTTACAAGATCTGCTTGGATTATCATATTGTCAACGCTGAGGCTTATGTTACTGTCAATTGTTTCACATATTCGTGCACCTGTTATCTCTAGTTTCCTCATTAGATAAAGGAAAACTCACTCACTCTTCAAGATATCGCATAATACCATGCGTACTGCCAAAATCACTTTCTATCTTGATATTTGATTTTGACATTGAATCTGGCTTTAATAAATATTACTATAAATGTTTGTATAAAACAGTCCCCGTAAAAAATAGGAAACAGGTTTTATTAACGAAAAATAATAGCCATTAGAGTCAAGTTGGTCTAATCTGTTCAGATTAAGTGTAAAGCGTTTAAGGTATAAAAAAAAAAATTCCAATAACTGTATCAGACTAAGCTGATGCTCTGTATTTCTCTGCTATTGAATCCAAACAATCAAGGATTGTAGTTGGCGATAAACACTGTATATTTGTTACCTGACTTGATTTTACATTTACAGTTTTGTTTCAAACATTTAACACTTAAACTGCCTTCGCTTTAAAATGTAACATTGATCTTAATAAATTTGTGTCTGGTTATGTCTGGTTCCATGACATCTCTTCACATCTTCACGCGGAGTAGGCGAGTAAAGATAGGTCAGGGAAGCAGACTAAATAAATAACGGCTTTTTCAACACACGATAGAACAAGAAGAAAGTTGTTTCAGTTGCATCGGAAACGAGCCGGGGTTTACCGAATGGCGAATGGTTAAATACATCGAAGTATAATGCGAGTGTCAGAGGAAGTACGTATGCCACCTGGATAGTAGTGTATTCTGCTTTAAAACACGACATCCCGGAAGTTCAAAATAAGTAGTCTGATCATCATCGGCTGATGCAGACATTTGACTAGAATTAGGAAACTGTCAAAGTGAAGTTTAAACCAAAGAGCTGTGACGTGTGTTGTGGAAGATTGCTGATACGTTAACTGTACAGCCAGAGATACTAGCATGGCCACAGACGAGCTAGCGAAAAAGTTGGAGCGGCGAGAAAAAATTAACGAGGGCGTCGAGGAAGGAACTTTGAAAAGCACTCAGGTTTTCAACCCTTACACAGAGTTTAAAGAATTCTCGCGTAAACAGATCCAAGACTTTAAGAAAACGTTTGATAAGTAAGTAAAGCGTATGTCATAGCATAAACTGATAGTCATAACATGGACTATTGAAAAAGAGGAAAGATAGTTATTCTGATGTCAGTGTTAAAACCTTGAATTAATTATTTTCATATTCTTACATGTCTCACAATTTTGTCGCTTTAATAATCTTTTATAACATCACTTTGATTTATTAGTTTCCATTAGTATACATGTCCTTATACTTTTTTAAGTGAGGTGCCTGTCGGACTTGTCGAAGAAAAAACTAGATAACCTGAGAAAATCTTATCTCGCTGATAAAATGCGGAAGCTTTATTTTCAGTATATTTACATACATGCCATAGCAGGCTCATTCAGATTAAAATAAGATCGAAACTGATCTACGTGAAGTGGATATTTATATTTCCAACCCCAATCCCCCAGTCACGGCTGTGTTTCAGAAAACATGATTTTCAGTAGTGTTCAAAATTAGTTTTAAACAATTTCAGAATTCCTGGTTGACAGAGTTTTACTTGTGAAGCACACCAGCAGGGGTGGGAGCATTTAATTCTTGAACATATTGCAAACATGATTCCTGTATGTGTAATGTCTGTCAAAAAAAAAGAAAAGAGTATCACCTGTATGTAATATATTTGTCATGCTGAATGGGACATTTATATTAATTCTCTTTATTATTATTCATTTTCTTGTTAAAATTGTATTTATTGACCTATGCTTTTTAGAACGATTTTGGTCATGAAGTTGATTGAATGAATTACAGTAATAAGCACACACTTGTGTTTGTACAGTTGATTTGTGTTGATAAAGCATTACAATATACTAGACTGAGGCATTTATTACTGTTGTGTTACTATTACCTGTAAAACAAAGCATTTAACTTGAAAATATTATTCCCACCCCCACCTGAAATGATCTTTCCAAAATGTAATAAGCACACACTTGTGTTTGTACGATTGGTTTGTGTTAATAAAGCATTACGATATACAAGACAGAGGCATTTATTACTGTTGTATTACTATTACCTGTAAAACAAACCATTTAACTTAAAAATATTATTTCACCCACCCACCCCACATATAATGATCTGTCCAAAATGTGATGTATAGTCATCTTTCTTTAAAGACAAGCATATCTTGTGATTAGACTGCATCAGTTCTGACAATTCTAGTATCATAGTCCACAAGAACAACTTGGTTATAACCATGATTCACACAATCTCAGAGGACATTTAAACACAGGTACCATCCAGAGCGTTAATGTTCAACGCTAATGACATTTTCATCAAACCCCATTTTGAACCCTGTTGAATTTATAAATGTAGCAACACCAACATTTTATGTCAAATAATAGTATTATAAAAAATGGGGGGAAAAGTTGTAGCTTCATGTGGAATTTTGAGGATTTTTTTAGTCACCAGGTCTAGGTCTGCGTCTACAAAAAGTTCTTTGTATGTCTACTTTGAAATGCAACTTCAAGAGTCTTTGGAATCTTCAGTAATAGGATTTACCTTTACTTGCGGATAGCAGGTCTAATCTTGGAGAGTCAGCATACCCAAATTAACTTTTATTTCTTTTCAAAATTTAAAATATACCTTAATTCTTTATCAATATGCCATAACCATAAGTATAAATTTGCATGTAAAACTAGCTTGTTGATTAACAATACTTCAAATTAACTAGAAAAAGTACAGATAACAATGAGTACTATATACAAAGTTAAATATCTACCAATATACAATTGTAACCCATTCCTTGGATTAACAAAATAAGCAGTATTATTATTAGTATTAGTATTATTATAAATATTATTAACATGGTAAGTGATGTCTGTTATGAAAAGAATGTCAATATTGTTAGAGTCAAGAATTTTTACAGTGTACAATTTTAAAGAAAGGCAAAATTGTAAAGACTAAAGTGGCTTATTTATTAAATTGTATGTATGCTTATGAAACAAAACAATGTAGCAGTCATTCTGACTGTGTATAGTTGGTTATCTTTGAATAGTAATTGTGTAGATCAGTTTTGTAAATCAGGATGCATTTAGGAATATTACAGTATGTTACAGAATGGGTCAATTTGAATATACTTCACTCAGCGTGTATTTGAATAGAATTCCCATTTGGTCAAATCCCTCTTCGCTCAATCTTTACATGCACTTCCTGCTCAGGGTTTCACTAATTTCCTGTTGCAGGATGTTCAGTGGTATTGTTTCAGATTTCTTTTATGAGTGTATTATCAAGGACTATTGTATTTGTGATAGCCAGGGTGAGATGTCACAAGTTATAATTGTTCATGACAAGAAGAGAAGTTTATATTGGGTATATGCAGAAGTGTGATGATCATGTAATGGAGAGAGAGAGAGAGAGAGAGAGAGAGAGAGAGAGAGAGAGAGAGAGAGAGAGAGAGAGAGAGAGAGAGAGAGAGAGAGGGGGAGGGAGGGAGGGAGGGAGGGAGGGAGAGAGAGATTCTCATGGTATGCATGTATATGAATACTATATAATCTCATTAGAGTAATGCAAAAACAATAGCATCTGTCAGATCAATATTGCTCATAATTGTCATTTAATGATGTAGCCATCCATCTTCCAGGAAAATATTTATTATATGGCAAGTGGCAATAAATATTTACTGCCAGTGGATGGTCACTGCAGTACTTGCTTTCTAATCTGTTCTGAATTCTTTTTTATTTCAAAGAACTTGGCTGATTGCTTGGCTGGGGTGACTTCTTTTCTATCTTTTCCAGTGACTGACAGCCTTTGCAATTATACAAATGGATTGAATGTTAATTTTTTAAACATCACTAGTGTTATATAAGCACCAAAGACATGCATTGCCAAATCAATTCACCAAAGTAATTTATTTAAAAATTAAAACTACAAATCTAACATAGCAGATATTTTTCCTGCCATGATGTTGTTACAAGAATATGGAGCACTTAAGCTGTAGCTGTGAAATAATTAATTGTGTCTTCAGAGGTTGCTATCTCCACATGTGCAAGTCCAGTTTGAGTATGGGGATAATTCATTGTTTTAATATGTATTTGGAAAGTTCACCATGTTGTAAAGTTGTGTGTGTGTATATATGTAAACAGCATAACTAACATCAAGAGGGGTGGCCGAGTGTTCTAAAGCACTATCCGTTACAGATCACTGCCATCACACCTCTGTCTGTATGGCTTCGCATCTCTAGATTCAGCTAATTTGGGTAGGTGAGAAAGCTTGCCATCTAGCTTCTTGTGGGTCGGTGGTTCTTTCCGAAGGTTTTCCTGGGTCCTTCCTCCACCATTAATACTGGCCACCATGTATGGCCTACTGTTTGCTAAAATATGGCATTAAACCCTATAACAACAATAACAACTAACATCAAGGGAATCATACAGTACAGCTGTTAGTCATTGCACTTGAGTCACCATACAAAGTAAACAAATCTGACACATTAGTTATTTCACTTGAGTAACCAACTTAATATGGACTTGTATGTTTCCTATACAGACAGATGACTGATACATGAGTAAGTAATCATGATATAAGTTATTGATGTATGATTAATCATTGTAATATACTATTTGTGAGGAAAACAAGTTGCACCTATTGGTACATGTTATTGGAACATCCACCTGTTCACTTGAGAGTACAGGCAAAATATATCAGTCCTCACAAATTAAGCCATCCCACATGGACCTTTTTTTTTTTTTTGCATTTAATACTGGTGTGTGTGTGATTAGGATTTTTAATTTAGGTTTCACAAATTTTCACTCGTATCACTACAACGTCTGCAATGTGGCTGTTTATAGTAATGTTTTGTACTGGGGCATTATGTCGCAAAATGTAGCATGATGTCCCACCCAGTCACATTATCCTGACACCAGGCTGACCATTTGTAATACTAACCCCAAAATCAGACACATGTTCTCTGTGAACTGAAATTTGTTTTTCTTTCTTTGTTAGTATCAATATTAGAACAGTCATGGTCCATCAACTTTTTGTGTTGGTCCATGAACCTTTCCTGGTGGAGTTTAAAATGATTTGTTGTTTTAATACAGTTTGCATTGCTTTGTATAAGAATACCATTGGTCCATCCAAAGGATCCACTTGCTATCTCTCTTTGAACACTGCATTCATACTGTCTTCTCTATTTTAATACAGATATGATACAGGTAAAGATCAGTTTATAGACTTCAATGAACTGAAACTGATGATGGAAAAGCTTGGAGCCCCACAGACCCATTTGTCACTGAAAGAGATGATACGTGAAGTGGATGAAGATTTTGACAACAAAATTAGTTTCAGAGAGGTACTTCATTTGTGGAAGCTATCATTCATCCATATAATCAGTGGTTAGCAAACATGCTTGTGTCTCAAACGCATATGTTTAGTCCTTTAACTTGTCATTAGGTCATTAGCATCTTGTTTTAGCGAGAGTCGGTCCCAGGCATTAGTTGTCCAAAGCTACACATTAGGTTCTGCACTGTAGGTATTATATAAATCTAAGAAAGGGACCGATTTATGATGAAGTTGTTTTACATTGACAATATGCACAGTAGAGAGAATGTTGTCATACCTCTGTTACCTTGATATACTGTGAAAATACTTGCAAAAATTTACATGTTGTAAGCACACAATAAACCAAAATGACTGTCACATTGTGCTCGACAAATGAGCCTGAACTATGCCAAAGTACTATAACTGGAGCTGTTTTTAACGTAGGGAAAAAACATTGCCAAAGCAGAAAATTCCATCATCTGAAAATATAAAATAAATATAAGTAAAAAGGAAGTTATCTACTCATGTTTGACAATTTACCTTTGAAGTCCATGAAGTGAAAATGACCAAACAGAGCTGGCAGTCTTTTGAAAGATGCATATCTGAAGTATGACTGAGTTGTATACTCAAAAATCCAATATACACTCATAATTCTTCACCAAAACAAAGAAAATTAAAAGTTCTTTTAACTATATGTAAAAGATGTACAAGACCTGATTAAAAAACCAGGATATCCAGAGTAAAATTAACAGGTGAGTTATTTATCTTTAATAATCAAACTATACAAAGTACAAGACTGAAGTCAATCCAAACTTTGAAACAAACATGAGAATTGTATAATTTTATTTTTTTGTGTCATCCTGTGTGATTTTTCCAAGGAAATGGTACATTGATCTTGTCTATGGACATTGTCTAATTATGCCAGTTTTTAGTTATGTAATATACCATCTGACATTACATGTATTGTGTGTAAAATGGCCTTAATGTGGAAATTAAAACTTGAAGAAAACTGATATTTAAAAGACTTATTAAAACAGTTGGA
Source organism: Unio delphinus (assembly GCA_029339505.1). Taxonomy (NCBI): domain Eukaryota; kingdom Metazoa; phylum Mollusca; class Bivalvia; order Unionida; family Unionidae; genus Unio; species Unio delphinus. The sequence continues at coordinate 1,980,108 of JAQISU010000182.1, forward strand.
GTACGTGAAAGTAAAATATATCAAAACATGTTTCTTTTCGTTCATTTTAAATAATATAAAGGAACGAATTATAGCAGATTATTCTTATCTCTATAGCAGTGTTCCCAATAGATTTAAAAACTGAAGAGTAAGTTGACCCCTGACCCCAAAACTTCAAGATCCAAAATGAAAATTTTAAGATTAAAAACTGAAATCTTAAGTCAGTTCTTTTGAACTGTCACAACTTCATGACAGATTGTTTTTTAAAGCTACATTAAATATCCTAATCACACACACACACACACACACACACACAAATGGAATCAACATGCATGAGGTGGAAACAGTGTAAACAATGTTATCAAAGTCCATGGATATCAAATACTGAAAATGAGCAAACTGTGATATGCCAAAATTTCCATTGGTGATCCAATGCTAAAAATAATTTTGCCTGTGTAAAATGTTTTATTTGGTTTGGAAATATTAAATCGTTACCAAGGGCTTGCAAAAGCTTGAAATTATTCAATGAATTTCATAAATTAAATACTAAATCATTACCAAGACTTGAAATAATTGGAAATTATTCAATGAGTTTCATCAATTAAATACTCAATTATAACAAATCTAGAAAATGTTGGGAATTATTCAATGTAATTTTTTAAGTTAAATATCAAATCATTACTAAGAGCTTCCAAAGCTGAAACTTATTCAACGAGTTTCATAAATTAAATAGCCGAGGTTGAAAATTATTCAACTATTTGCATATATTCAGCATTAAATCATTATAATTTGAGATCTTCTGACTGCCATGTGTAAATTCTGTGTCGCAGAACATGCCAAAATTACCTGTTCCCCATATACTATCATAATGTTGATGCACTTTTTTTGTGTTTTCTTTCTCAAGTTTTTGCTCATTTTCCGGAAAGCTGCAGCTGGTGAACTTAGTCAAAACTGTGGACTGTATGAATTGTACCAGAATGTAACAGAGATTGATGTTGACAAGGAAGGTGTCGCAGGAGCCAAGAATTTCTTCCAGGCCAAAGTAAGAAATGTTTGCTGCCATAACTGGCATGTACCAATCACTAAAATGCTCTTCTAAAACAGCAACAGTCCTTAACATGATAATTAAACAGATCCTGAAACTTTCCAGTGCCACTTTGAATTGAAAAGAGATGAATATATGAAAAAGCGCTGTTAAATGAATGGAAAATGGAAGGAAATTTTCAAGAGCATTTTTAAAAGCATGTAAACGTAAAATATGTATTTTTTCAACGTTGGTTGTAATGAGTATGCAGATTATCTTTAGTGTACAAAGAATGAAGCAATTATTGCAATGGAGTACATTTGCACATTTTGAAACTGCTTCTGTGGCCTATGTGTTAAGAGTGTCTACCTTGGGTGTGGTAGGTTACAGGTTCAAACCCTTGCAAAGTCACACCAAAATTGTTGCTAGCAGCTGCCTCGCTTGTTGCTCAGCAGTAAGACATTATTGTTAGGTCTGATCATCCTGGTGTCAGGATAATATGGCTGGGTGGGAAATCCTGCTACATGTCTGCAGCATGATGCCCGATTGCCAGACATCCTTATAAACTGCCACACTGCAGACATCTTAGTGATATTACTGAATTTGTTTTGAAGGATATGTTGAAAATTCAAATCACACGCACACTCTGTCTCAGTGATGTTGGTGTTAAATTATCTCATAGTCAGATATGTATTTAGATGAGACATTCGGGTCTGTGGACATTTCGTGCATTAGATATTTTCTTTGGATGTGTCTTTGTGCTCAATATACAGTTTTTATGCCCAAATTTGATGCTGCATCAATCTGGCTAATATGAAAAGGTCTAAAAGGTCAACATTTATTGATAGCTATAATGAATCAAAACTTGAAAGGGGGCCCTGAGTGGTCTAAAGCGCTCTCTGTTACGGATCACTGCCATCTCACCTCTGTCTGCGTGGGTTTGAATCTAAGATTCAGCTAATGTAGTTATGTAAGAAAGCTTTCCAGTAGCTTCTCGTGGGTAGGTGATTCTTTCCAAGGGTTTTCCCCGGGTTCTTCCTCCACCAATAAAACTGGCACAATTTACCAAACTGTCCACTGCTAGTTTCAAAGTTATGTTGTAAGTTTTTTAAAATAGAGTTTCCTCTCTTTTTAGATTGAACAACAGACAGTAAGTAAAAAGTTTGAGGAAGAGATAAAGCAAGAGCAGGAGGATAAAAAGAAGCAGGCAGAAGAAGCTAAACAGCGAAAAGCGGCTTTCAAGGAAAAGTCTGACTTTTTCCACAAAGCTGGGCAAACATAGAAATGGAAAAGCATCAAAGATTTTGATTGGTTTTTTTAAAATCTCTTCTATATATTATTTGTTTTTACTGTTGTTTATTTTCTTCCTTTCTCATCCTATATTTGCACTTAAGTTAAAACCAAACCAAAAACTGATAATATGGCACTAGCATGATTGTGCAGTATTGTCTATTTATTTTTTGGGGTATACTTTTTCATTGAGAGGTCTCAGGTTTACGAATAATTATATGTAGAAATTGCAATGATCATTTTGTTATGTACCAAAAATTTTTTTTAAAAAAGATTTAACTATAATATAATTAATTTTTATTAATACCAAAGGTTACAAGACAGAATTATTTGAATTTTTAGGTATTGAGAGTATACAGAAAATTATAGCATATCTAAAAGATTTGTGCAAGACAGCCTGCTTTTTACTTCCATTTACTGTAGATAAAACATTGAGCAGTATAGATTAGGATCAACCATTATGCAGAGCTTATATGACACATATCAACCATTGCATAGAGAGTTTTTAATAAAGCTCTTTTAGGTCTATATTAACTATTTGGTTGATTGTTATCTTTGCGTTTTTCCAAGTTCATAGTATGCCAGTGTCCTTGAAATTTTCAGACGCACAATGAGCCCTAACTTGAAAGATTTTTTTTCCAGTAACTTTTCTTTGGTTGGTGGTTTTCCTCGATTATTCCTCCATCATCATGTATAGCCTATCTTGCCAGGAGAAATGGCATTAACCCCCAAAACAATGACAATAACAAAGGATTATTTCAATGAGAATAAATGTTAGTTTTATCTTGTCTTATATACATTTAAAAAGGCATCATATTAAGTTGATGCAAAAGTAACATAAATCAACCATCACATGATTTAGGACAGAGCCAATAAATCCAACCAAAACATCCCAATTTAATTAAGCTTGTCCCTTTTCATATTTGAAGTATTATTAATACATAACTGAATAGATTTAATCAGGCCAAAAATAAAACAGAATCTAACATGCTTTATTTAGAGTGTTACCATATTTAGAGAGGTATTATAACTCCAATGTGGAGAACAACTGTAGAGGGAGCTAACTCTGATATGTATATACACATATTTGGGATATTTTTTGCATTGTCATATAATAATTAGTAAGATATTGTAGATATTATGTTGAATACAGCATGCTTTATCCAGATGTCTTCCATAATCAAAGAAATCGTCATTGTACATATTAGGATTGACTTATCCTTTTATAAGAACAATATATTCATTTACATCAGGGAAGAAAGTATATTCAGCATGATGATCAAAATGATCTACGAATTGTTCAACTAATATCATGTATTTAGATAGTAGAAGTTCGTATAACTGAGAGGATGCTTTATATATCATTTAATATTCTATAACTTTTATCCCTTATATATATATATATATATATATATATATATATATATATATATATATATATATATATATATATATATATATATATATATAATTGTGTTTGTGTTTGTGCATGTACAGTGTAGAGTCCAATGACAGTTATGGATCTGTTGTAATTTTTCAGCGAGATATGGAAGTTGAGATCTGCATTATTAAACATGCTTATTCTAAGTTGCTTACTTTTCTATAATTCATAGTTCAGATTCTAAATATTTCTCAGGTTATGTTGATAAAGTTAGATTGGAGATATTCCATTTGAAAAATGTTGATTAGAGTTGGATTGGAAATATTTATGCATTTATTGATTTCAGTGGATCAAACTGAGACATGAAATGTGACTGATCATTTTATGCTCACATGATGGAGTGACATGTTTTATTGTCTGATCATAGGCATGTCCTAATTCCCCCACCCCCACCCCACCACACCCCAAATCATGATTTAGTATTTTAAAAAAGTTAATTTTCTTGCCATTCGTTATATTCGTGTCAGCTTTCATTACTTATTTGGATGACTTGAAGACGTTAAGAAAAGAAAAGAAAATTAAAATGAGAATTAAAAGCAAACTGCTACTTTTTAAAATGTAAGTTGTTTAATGCATAATATAAGCAAATATTTAATGGAACCCAAATTTTGATCCTCGATGCAAAAATGTCATTCCACAAGGAAAAACATTTAATAGTTTGTTTTATTTTTCTGATTTTGATACATGTAGAATGAATATCTGATTTTATTTAAATCACTAAATCATCAGAAAACGAGTGCAAATTGTGTATAGTATGCAGTTAAATTGGCGTAGTAATACTGATTGTTCTTATTATGTGTTTTCTGGTAGATTCTTGAGTTGTGCGTATTGTCAAACCACACTACTATTAAACTCATTTATTTTGTTTCCTTGTCTTCAAAAATAAAATGTTAAATTACCTCCCTTTGAACTTGAATATACATATAAATTAAATTTATATTTTAATGAAGAACAGTGCGAAACTAAAACGTGCATGAAATGGATATATTTATTTGTCACATGTTAATCATGTGACTTGCTTTTAAAAATGAACACATTTATGATTTTTGAGTGCTGACATACATGAGTAAGATACAGTTCAGTCTCATCTTTGCAATATCTGAGTATGGAATGAAGTTTTACCAGTTTTCATCACATTCTAGAACAAATATTTTGAAAACTTGTATTTTTTTAAAAATTGGCATTATTATTTTGCCAACTGTTTCACTAAGTGTTGGGGTTGCACTTTCCTTTCCATAAAATCAATTTGTGAGAAGTCGGATCATCTTTGTTCCTTGGATCAAGTTGTATATTTTTATATACAGCTTTGGTTTCTTTTTAAATAAAGCTGAATTGAAATAGTTGCTTAATCCTTTCCATCTGTCATCTTTTTCTTAAGGAATATCATACTTTGCAACATCCTAGAATCAGAACACTTTACTGAAAATTTTTTGTCAACAGTATTTCTTTTCTTCCTTTTTTGTTGTTGTTTAAAACCTAATTGTTCAAACTGATCTTATTCAAAATGCACCTTTTTATTCTAATTTATGCCATTTTTATTAACCATGCTATTTTTTTTATCATGAAACATCATGTTTTTTTGGATATTATGTTGTTGCCCAACCAATATGTTGATATATTTCAAACATTTTTTTTTTGTGGTCTTTATCTTTTGTGTTACTGTTTAGTCCCATTTATAGCACTCATTTAAATTTGCAATATTCTTTTTGGGATAAATTTGACTTAAAATAATTGTTTGAAATGAAAGCTTCCTAACAAACAAGTCTGGCATGTCCAACCCACACGCCAAATGCAGGTCTATACTTCACATTGTGCTGCCTACAGCCATGTAGGCAGTCCTCTTGAAAATATGCATTTTAATTAATATGTATAAATGTGATAAGAAACTGTTCTTGCTCATGAGGCCAGCAACCTCAAGCATTTTATCTGTTTTGGCCCCTCAGTCAACACCTTAAACAACTCTAAACTCAAAGCACTTCAAAGGGAAAGTGACATGGTACTTCCCACATAAAAACATACTGTCTCACCAGAGAGAAAATGTAAAAGCAGATAGTTTGAAAACTATTCAAAGCTGTTTTTAGTGGATTTTTCTAAAGGATAGTACTATATAACTTCAATCATAATTTGAAACAAATTAATGTTTTCTTCAATAAACAGATCAATCCATGGTGGCTGAGTGGTCTAAAAAGCTTGCCTTGACAAATCACTGATAGCTCGCCTTGATAGATCACTTACAGCTTGCCTTGACAGATAACTGACAGCTCATCTCTCTCGCTCTCTGCATGGGTTTGAGTCTTGATCTCTGCCAGCATTGGTGTTTGAAAAAAAAACTTGCTGTTCGCTTCCCATGGATTAGTGGATCAGGTGCTTAAAAATGGTGTTAAACACTTGATAACAAGAATAAACAGATGTGTTTTTTTATGATTTAATTCCATTCAGTTAATTAGTATGTGAGTGTGTGTATGTATTCAAGTGCTATTCAACATTTCATGTTGTACAATATATATATATATTACTTTATATCTTTTGTAATTTTTCCGTTGGTTATATCCATTGTGTTATTGTTGATTTACAGATATATTATATATGAAAATAAAGGTGTTTTAATCAAATTAGAATATTTCCTTTTTTTTAAAAAAAATATGCAACAGTGACTTATGTTAAAAGTCCTGTGGAGCCCAGAGTGGCAGAGCGATCTAAGCGCTCACCCTTATCACTGCCATCTCATCTCTCCATTTGTTCGAGTCTTGGCTTCAGCCTAGGTGGGAATATGAGAACTCTTGCCAGTAGCTTCTTGCTGGTCAGTGGTTCTTTCTGGTCCACATTCTTCCTCCACCATTTAGGGGCCCTGAATGGTCTAAAGCGCTGTCCGTTACAGATCACTGCCACCTCACCTCTGTCTGCGTGGGTTCGAGTCTAGGATTTGGCTAATGTGGGTATATGAGAAAGCTTGCCAGTAGCTTCTCATGGGTCGTTGATTCCTTTCCGGGTTCTTCCTCCACCATTAATACTGGCCGCCTTGTATAGCCTATCTTGTGCTGAAAAATGGCGTTAAACCATAAAAACACAAACACTCCTCCACCATTTATACTGGCCATCATGTATAGCATATCTTGTACTGAAAAATGGCGTTAAACCCTTTAACAACAGCAAAAGTCCCATTACACCAATGCTGCCTAGTAGTTAGACAGGAAAATGATTATTGGTCAGGAAACCAAAGTAAATTGAAACAGTTCAGATTGAATAGTGTTGGTTACTATAACAAAGATAATTGAACAAGAGTCCCTCTAAGGCACTAAGAGGTAAACATTCAGTTCAGATTGAATAGTGTTGGTTAGTATAACAAAGATAATTGAACAAGAATCCCTCTAAGGCACTAATAGGTAAACATTCAGTTCAGATTGAATAGTGTTGGTTAGTATAACAAAGTTAATTGAACAGCAGTCCCTCTAAGGTGCTAATGGGCAAACATTCAGTTCAGATTGAACAGTGTTTATATAACAAAGTTAATTGAACAGCAGTCCCTCTAAGGCGGTAATGGGCAAACATTCAGTTCAGATTGAACAGTGTTTATATAACAAAGTTAATTGAACAGCAGTCCCTCTAAGGCGGTAATGGGCAAACATTCAGTTCAGATTGAACAGTGTTTATATAACAAAGTTAATTGAACAGCAGTCCCTCTAAGGCGGTAATGGGCAAACATTCAGTTCAGATTGAACAGTGTTACTATAACAAAGTTAATTGAACAAGAGTCACTCTATGGCACTAATGGGTAAAGAAAGATTTTCCATTTAGGATCAACCAGGTGTTAAAAAGGCTTGTTTATGATAACTCCTTGATGGCAAAGCAGTTGCTTTGCAAGGGAGTAACGCAGGTAATTATTACAGGTAATATATTTTCAAGAAGGAGTAGCAGTAACAAGATTTTCAAAATGACTGCAATGGTTGCCATATTGGATGTCAGAGCCAGTGGTGTAGCAAGGGTGGGGCATTCGCCCTGGGTGCCGGTGGCTAGGGGGCGCCAAATCGGCCCAAAGTATCAACATAACTGCGCAAAAGGGGCAGCTGGGGCGCAAATTTGGGTATTTTGCCCTGGGCGCCAAATATCCTCGCTACGCCACTGGTCAGAGCAGCACCATTTTCATTTAGAACAACAGACATCATAAGAAGTCTTGTGGAAAATACCACACGATATGACTACCTGATGAAGCAGAGTTGTGACAATTTTTTTTTCTTCAGATGGCTGCGATATTGCATGTCAGATTGACACCATTTGTATTAAGGACCAACGAGAAGTGTTAGTGAATATCCCATGCTCATGGTAATAATAATAATGAGGACTTTGTATAGCGCTTAATCTTTAGAAGCTGTAAGCGCTTTACAACGTGTATAATGATATGACTACAGAAAAACAAAAGCCATGAAATTGGAAAACATAAAAAATGCTGAAAATATTTAAGGAATTAGGTCTTTAAGTTTGTTCTTGACCATCTTCCCATCATATTTAATTGTCTATATGTACCTGAGGAGTAGAATTAACAAGATTTTAAAGATGGCAGCAGTGGCGACCATATTGGACATCACATCAACACCATTTTTATTGCAGACCAGCTAGATATCATTTATATGAAGTCTTTTAACGAAAACTCATGTTGAGATGACCATATTCAGCAGTAGAAATGGTGACGTTTTCAAGATGACCATTATGGCATTCCTATTTGATGTCCAAAACAGCATCATTTGCATTTAGGACCAAGCAGACCATTGAATGAATGTGTGTATTTGTAAGGTTTCTAGTCAATCCTGCAAATAGGAGGATTATCTATTTTCTTTTTTTTTTTAAAGCTAACATACAGATGGAAGACAGACTATACTATAACCTCCTAAGATTTATAACCAGTAGAGCAAAAAATCTAAATACTGCATAAACGTTTCAATGGATCCAGTCTGAATTTTCTGAATTTACCAAATAGGACATTGCATTTGTACAGAGAGGTAATCCCATATTTTTCACACCAAAGAAAATCAAGACAGTATCGGCAACAGTTTTAGTAGCATATTATCAGTGAAGCAAATGATTGACCCTACAACTAATTTTCAACACTACAAATACTGAGAACATTCGTGTGTACAAAAGAAAGTTACTTATACTGAATTCACATCAGCTAATACCATTTTAATTCAGAGCAATGCATTTTTGGCTTTAATGTAAAATGGATATCATAAACGGTTTTAAAATATAATAGCTCTAACACCAGCACAATGTCACCACAGTCATCCTTGGCTTGGCCCATATTTCCATCAGCGAGTGCCAAGCAAGGCCTTGGTTAATTACTAAACTCACTCGCGAAAGTATGCACAAGCAACGCAGTGCCTAAATATTTAACATCTTCCTCTCCCCTTGCCCTGGTAAGCCCAAACATACTTCATCCAATTGTGGAAGACAATGCCACCAATCAATATGGTGAAAGTCCAAGTAATGCAAGCCAATCGAGTCCCACTTCTTTGCACCATTACCTGTACAGGCAGGCACAAGCCACATAGTGCCTGAATATAGATACCAATAATACATCCCTTTCTCCAAACCCAGCTTGACCCAGATACACGTCATCAAAATGTAGAAGCCAATGACACAAAACGAGATGACGAGATTCCTTTCTAACATAATGCAAGTCACAATTTTTATTTAGCACTAAATAAACATCATAAGAATTATTTTAGTGACCCAATATTGATATGAGGATTTAGGAGGCGTAATGATAACAAGATCGTCAAGATGGCTGAAATAGTGGAGTTCAGATCAGCACCATTTTCAGTTAGGACCAACAAGATATTATAGGACGACTTTCACCGGAAACCTTTTTGTTGATATGCCATTTCACGTACGAGGAGTAGTGACTGCCACCTGAGTGTGATGTGTAATTGGCATCATTTTCAGTTAGCATCAACAAGACATCGTAAGTGAAAATCCCATGTTGATAATACTATTCATTCAAGAGAAGGGAGATAACAAGATTTTAGAGATGGTTGCCATAACGGCCATATTGAATTGAAACTTGCACCATTTCGTTTAATACCAACTTGAAATCATAAGTCTTTTAGTGAAAATCCCATGTTGATAATATTTTCCATTCAGGATAAACAACAATCACAAAATTTTGAGAATGGTAAGCCATATTAGAAGTAAAACCGGAGCACCATTTTCATTGAGGGCCTAATAGACACCATGAGAAGCCATTCCTCAAAAAGCCATGTTGATAAAACCATCCATTCATGAGAAGTAGCGATATAAATATTTTCAAGATTGATACAGTGGTAGACATCTTAGATGTCGTTTTCACTTAGGTCAGAAAATCGAAGTACATAATAATAATAATAATAATAATAATAATAATAATAATAATAATAATAATATGATAATAATAATGAGGACTTGTATAGCGCCTAATCTTACGAAGCTTTACACCATCAATAATGATATGACTACACAAGGGTGTCCCATATTATGCACAAAAAAAAAATAATAATATTGTATAGCATACTCTCCTAAAAGTTTCCTTTTGGTTCCATAATAACATCTATAAAATTATAGGTCCTTCAAATAATATCTAAGGGTCCCCCAAGGGTGATGAAATTTTAGGCAATAGTCATGATGGCATGATGTGAAAACAGTTCGATACGGTGTAATACATTAACCGTTCGTACCATGACAAAATGCCAGCCTATTTGACACTATTAGAAAGTTCTTGATTAGTATAATCTAGAAATGTATTACAGTGGTATACACCTAGATTTTATTAGCTGGAGTTGTACAACAATTAAGGTGAAAAAAAACTGAAAATCGTACAAATACAACATAAAACGCTCAGTTCTACATATCCAAAAGATTGTCACGATTGCACTTTGCAAAGTCATGCCTGTGCTTCTCGATAACTTGCATAAGGTATTGTTTTTGTTCTTCATCCTTAGTTATTGTAGCATTAAAATTCTGGATAAGGGAGACACCCCGTTCGGCAACGTCATTGACACAGGCCAAATTACTGATCAACTTGAATGCAGTCTTGTACGATTCACTTTCAGGCCATTCTTCAACCGGAATGTTGAGGAAACTATCATCGATGGCGGTGGTTTTGAAGAAACTTCATGAGATCGATAATTCATGCAATGTGTGCGGCAGTGTCTGCAGTGACTTAACCAAATGCAATCCTCGGTCATCTTTGATTGCTAACACTGTTTTTTCTCCTCGCACGACTGATGCTGAGAAAACAGAGATAGGGTAGCTAGTTCTTCGGTTAAGTACCACGAGTGACAGAACATCATTTTTAGGCCAACGTTCTTCAGTGCAACATCATTGTAGTCATCTAGTCTTTGGATGAGTAGAATGTCATTGTATGGCGCATCAACCACTACTCGAGATGTGAACCAAGACTGAAGGTAGACGTTAACCACAAATCTTTTGAATCGTTGGATTCCCTGTAATTCACGGGCTGTTAGCTTGATAACAGATTCATTCCCATCAAAAACCAATTCAATCTTCATGGAGTAGATTGCCTTCGCCATCCAGCGAGCTCGATGAAGGGCACCAGGTTTTCGAAGCGTCGCTGAACTATCCAGTCCAACCAGTGATGCCGCAAGTTGAAGAAATTCTTGATAATCATCTCGAGGGTGGCTGAGTTAAAGCTGTTCTGCAATGAATGCTTTAAGTTTGTCACAAGCAGAGATTAATGGTGTCACAGTTGGCTTTGGTTGACGGTGGACTAAGTTGGACCATTTTTCTTTGAATCGCTTAAAAAGCAGAATTTCAGGCCCAGTTGATGGACCAAAGAAGCACACTCCAAATGCATCGGACAAAAGTACCTCGAACATGTGATGGCGACAGGCCAACCATAGCAAACTCCGACCAATGGCTGTCTCCAGAAGTGTGCAGGCTCCATTAAGTCTACCAGTGTTTGATGCTGTTGTGTCAAAACACATGTCAATCATAAGCAATTCGCATTGCCATGACTTCAAATACTCCAGAACTGCCTCTATTGCAGCCTTTCCTGATCCTGATGTCAACTTCGGCACACCCAGAAGTTTTGTGCTACCATCAACAAGAGAAGATAGCAAAACTGGCAATCTATCCATTTGCTCAGTATCTACTCCTGTGAGATCAGGCAGCAGTTTGCCATCCCAGTGCACAACAGCCTTACTGGGTCTAAAGTCATCCTTGATCTGGGTGGCAGCTTCACAGCGAAACTTCAGTCTTTGGCGGTGAATTGTACTTTTTAAAAGTATTGCTGAGGATGTTGAACAGCCTACTTCATTGACCACAGAAGCTAGGATCATAGTTGCTGTACGAACGCTTGTATTTGTTCGGTCCAATACAGCTGCCACTTTCGGAGTGATTACAGTGCGACGAGTGCGTTTACATTGTTTACTGCTACTTGGCTTCGCAGATTTAACGATGAATTCGTCTGCTAAAGATTCATCTGATTTTGAGGAACTGCTGCTTGACTGTGATGAGTTTGTTGTTTTGTCTTCATCATCTTCACATTCTTCAGCTCTGACAGTCGCCTGAACACTGCAGAGTTGTTCTGCTGTTGCGGAGGCTCGCTTGAATTGTAGTTCTTTGCGCTCAGCCGATCGTTTATCACGATAAAAAGTTTTCCTGTTAACTGACCCAAGGCATCCGGCTCTTGACTCTTGCTGCAGTTTCAGAAACTGACGGTCTTCCTCGTTTGTAATCAGTTCATTAGAATTAGCATGACTGATGTCAAACAGAATATCAAGTTTTTCACCATATTCTTTCTGGTTCTGCTGGTCCTTGGTGTTGTTCCTCGAGCGATGTTTCACCAAACCAACATGCTGACAATAAAGATCTTTGATCTTCTGAATAATGTTTGATTTGTGGCGCACCGGAAGTCGAGATTTCATCCAGTTGATCAAACACTCACTGTGCACTCTCTGCAACAGTCAATTTTCTGCTGTCGGTGGTAGTCCACAAAATTCCTCATGATATCACGACCAGATGGAAGGCGAGCACCTGTTATAATGTCACGGGGGATGTCCAATCAACCAAACGATATCCCTACTGCGAGTACTAGTCGATTTTGCCATTGCTCTGGAAATAATAATAACACTAATATTATTCAATTCAATTGAATTAATACTATTTTTTATTCTGTAAATATACTTTTTTTATGAATTAATATTATGTACTAGCTGAAGTACCCGGCGTTGCCCGGGTAGTTACCCAAAAAAAATCCTTTTTTCAAGTAAAGTTTTATTCTTACATTAAGTTTACAAAACATTGTCAAAAATACACAACTAACACAAAAAGTGACATGACAAAAAATTATAAATAAGTAATATACATACTTGTAAAATGCAGTTGTTGAAATCCAGTTTTTCACAGTTTTGCATTGTTTGTATTTGAAACCACATCAGCATAAACATAAAGGTGTAGACATTGCTAGAATCTACTAATCAAGATCTTTCTAATGGTACCAAACAATATATCATTTCACAGAAACTTTTAGAACTATGACATGTTGAACGCTATTTACACCGATTTGCCAAAATTTCATGGGCCATGGGGGACCCCTAAACATTTTTTTAAAAGTCTCATTTTTTGGGTGTTATTTTGTAACCCAAAGGAAACTTTTAGAAGAGTATGCACCAACATTTTCAAAAAAAAAATTTTTGGGACACCCTAGACTACACTACAGAACAACAAATGACAAAAACAATGAAATTGGAAAACATAAAAACATGCTGAAAACATATAAGATACAAAACATGATTAGGTCGCTAAGTTTGTCCCTGTAGTCGAAACAGGTGACTCTTAAGAGCACTCTTAAAAGGGACCAATGTGTCTTTGTGTCTAATTTCAATGGGCAATTCGTTCCACGTCGCCGGGCCCTGGTGTGCAAACGAACGTTGTCCATATGACTTAAGAATCTAGCTGGTGTATACACATGGGTGAGGCTGGATAGGTATGTTGGACTTGAGTCTGTCATTAAAACATAGCACAGAGAACACATTTTGTGTTTGATTCTGTATCGAATTGATAGCTAATGTAGGAAAAAGAGCAGTGGTGAGGTGTGCTCTGATCGAGGTACTTTAAAGATGATCCGGGCAGCTGTGTTTTGAACTTTTTGAAGTTTCTGGAGTAAATATTGTGACAACCAGACAGAATTGAGTTACAACAGTCCAGTCTTGAAAGCACTAATGAACACACAAGTGTTTTAGTGGCATCAACTAAAAGATATTTACGAATGGAACTGATGCGCCTCAATTCAAAATATGCAGCCTTGCATATGTTCATAACATGTTGGTGCAATGTGACAATACTGTCTAGAGTAACGCCTAGGTTCCGTACTGAATGTGAGAATTTAATGTTGGTGTTGCTGATACTTATTGTCTGAGGTAAAGGATGTGAATGAGAAAGTCTTTGTGTTGTGATCAGAATAGCCTCAGTTTTATCATCATTCTTCTGCAGCTTGTAACATGTCATCCATGATTTCACATCAGAAATGCACTTCTCTACTCTATGGATGGTAGCATCAACTTCAGTTGGGTGGCTAGATTTGTATATTTGGATGTCATTAGGATACAATTGGCGCAACACTGGGTGATGATCTATGACACTTGATAGCGGCTGAGTATACAGAATGAAGAGAACAGGTCCAGGAACAGATCCCTGTGGAACACCACAACATACGTCAACTGGGCTGGAGTGTATTCCATTTGCAGACATAATTTGTGTCCTGTTCACTAAGTAGGACTTGAACCACTGTAAGGCTATATTCTGAATGCCAAATACAAGGTGGAGACGGTGAAGTAATATATCATGGTCTATTGTGTCAAATGCTGCAGATAAATCCAGGAGAGTGAGGACTGTAATCTTTCCACTATACAAAACAGAGAGAATGTCACTAAATACTTTCAGAAGAGTAGTTTCCGTACTGTTGCAAGGGCGATATGCAGACTGTACATTGCTAAAAAGACTGTTTGAATTCAAATGAGATACAAGTTGAGTTAGAACAACCTTTTCTAAGATTTTTTATATGAATGGGAGATTAGAAACTGGGCGGTAGCTCTTTAGATCGTTATGGTCCAGTATTGGTTTCTTCAGCAGTGGCTTTACGATGGCAGTTTTGAAAAATGATGTGAATTCCCCTGATGAGAGAGAGATATTAGTAACATCAGTTAGTGAAGGCAATATTGGGTCTAAGCACTCAAGCAGCAGTGATGTCGGAATTGGATCAAGTTCACAAGACCTTGGTGCACTTTTCATCACGATTGTCCGTACTAAATCATTAGAAACAGGTTCAAATGCTCCTAACGGTTGTCGCTGAAATTCTGCATCATAACTGTATGGTGACGAATTAGTTAAAATTGTGCTTTCAAGGGAATCTCTAATGGTTTGTACTTTGTCATCGAACACATTTGCAAATTGGTCTGGTAGGTCTAGTGGAGAGAAGGTTGTTGGAAGTGGTGTATATTTGTTCGTTGACATTAGTTTGTTAGTTATCTCGAAGAGCTCTTTGCATCTGGAAGTCTCCGTGATCTTAGTACTGTAGTGGAATGATTTGGCTAAATGGACTATGTTTGTGACGTTCTTCTTAGCGGCTTCGTAGATTTATTTATGAATAGTGAGTCTGGTGGAAAGCAAAAGCCTCTCTGCTTTTCGGCGATGTCTTTTAGCAGTGCGAAGCTGGTCCCTAACACTGCTATACCATGGAGAACACTTTTTTTTTTATTGATACTCCGCATTTGGTGACTGGGGCATGTTTTTCAAGCAATGAACGCAGGCAGTTATCAAGTTGTTCCGCTGTTGGATGTAAGAAAGTTGTTAGGTTTTCTTGGATGTCATGCATGAATTTGGTTCTATTTATCATACGGAGGTTTCTTAGTAGCAAATAGAAGTGGAAGGTTAGGGACTGATACGTCGAGATGGCATACAATGCAGAGGTGACCTGATGCAAGTTCGTGGGATACAAGGGTGGATTGCAGAATATTAGCATCAGGTCTATAAATAAACCAGTCTAAAATGTGACCAAGTTTATGGGTAGGTTGTTTTACTGACTGTTTAAGATTGAAAACATGAATGAAATCTAGGAGTTTTGACATGTATGGTTGACCAGAACAGTCAAAGTGAAAGTTGAAATCTCCAAAAATAATTAGGTTGCCACCTATCGAATTTCCATACTCTAGAAGATTTGGAAACTGCTCCAAAAAGAGAGATTCAGTCAGCTTGTTTTTTCTACTAGGAGGAGGACGGTAGAGACAGAAAAAAATGGACTGACCTTTGTTCCAGTGTGAGCGTTGTTTGGACTAGTTCAAACGATGTGTGGCAGAAATTGAAGGTCGTGTTGTACTTAAGGCATTTGAGCATGGAATTCTTTGTAATTACAGCAATTCCACCTCCGCGAGAGTTGCGGGTGGAACGACTTGATGGAGTCATCGCTGGGTATTAAATCCGCACACTTACATTCATCACCTACGAAATGTAACCAAGTTTCTGTCAGGAAGAAGACGTCAATATTCTGGTCGTTGATAAAATTAACAATTTCTGTGCGCTTTTCAGGTGATCCTACTGATTGAGCGTTGAATAATGCAATACGTAGTGGTATCCCTGGGACAGTTGACACAACGGTTGACGATTTAAGAGGAATTTGAACCAGGTTATTAAAATTATCGGCAGAATTTTTAAGTTGTAAATCCGTTATGGGCGAAAGGGAGATAACTGGAATTCTTCTTCTTGTTCTACGCCGGCCATCTTTGAAAGAACGTTTCTTTTTCGCTTCCGTTTACATTTAAGAAATGATGAATTTATTCCCAGTTCGTTTAGTCTTGAGCACAATATAGTATCTAGAACCAAGATGTGGTCATTTAATCCAATTAATGAGGGTCCGTCATATTGTAAGCGGTCACGTGACGGCGGTTTATTCAAAAAACAAATGACGTCTTAACATTGGGATAAAACCGCTGAGAAAAAATTTAATTGTTCTCGTTTCCAAAACAAGGAGATGAATTAACACATACGAACGGATTAGCCAATGAATGATGAAACACAATAATGTAGACGATAATAGAAAACAAGCACAAATTTCATAAATATAGCACAAAATCGGAAGAGCCTATCTCGAGCAGTTAAGCGATGGCGGCCATCTTTCCTGGATCTCAATATCAATATCAAGTACATGTCCATGTCCATTGCAAAGCTCTTGTCATATCCTTAGAGAGAAGGAAAATAACGGTTGGTCAGGAAATTAAAGTAAATTGAAAATCTCTCATGTCATGTCGGTGGTTCAGACAGGACAACTATTATATTTCACATTTCCAAACAGCAACTCAACAGTTAATTGAAAGACTAGATTCATGTCACATAATCAAAAGATGACAATGAGTCTTATGTTTCAATAGTATCAATTTTAGCATCAATTTGACATTTTGCATCGTGAACTGTGAATGCACATAATTATTACATTTATATGAATTCTGTGATTCAACAAGCTTAGATTCCAGATCATATGTCAATACGTTGATTCACCAATTCAATTACCAAATCATATGTCAATACGTTCATTCACCAACTCAATTACCAATTCATATGTCAATACGCTGATTCACCAGACTCAATTATCAATTCATATGTCAATACGCTGATTCACCAGACTCAATTACCAATTCATATGTCAATACTCTGATTCACCAGACTCAATTACCATGTCATATGTCAATACGCTGATTCACCAGACTCAATTACCAATTCATATGTCAATACGCTGATTCACCAGACTCAATTACCAATTCATATGTCAATACGCTGATTCACCAGACTCAATTACCAAGTCATATGTCAATAATCTGATTCACCAGACTCAATTACCAAGTCATATGTCAATACGCTGATTCACCAGACTCAATTACCAATTCATATGTCAATACGCTGATTCACCAGACTCAATTACCAATTCATATGTCAATACGCTGATTCACCAGACTCAATTACCAAGTCATATGTCAATACGCTGATTCACCAGACTCAATTACCAATTCATATGTCAATACGCTGATTCACCAGACTCAATTACCAAGTCATATGTCAATACGCTGATTCATCAGGTTTAATTACCAAATCCCATGTCAATACGGTGATTCGCCAAGCTAAGCTACCAACTACTATGTCAATACGTTGGGCTTGATGACATAAGCCTATATAATAAGTCTCATCAAAGTCTTTTCAAAATTACAATATCTAGAGTGGTAAAATAATATATACATCTATATTAGATACGTGATTACCTCATAAAAATGCAAATATCCCTCCAACTGCTAGAAAATATTAATGTATTACCGTATGTACCAAGATTGGTTAAATCGGGGATTAAACAAGGAGTCTCCAAGGTGATAAGAAGCCGTCCCAATCATCTGTTTGGAATGGCTCACAAATATGTGTGAATCACACACATTAACTGGTGCGATATCATGATTAAATAAGCCGATATTTAAAGACTGGTCACCTGAATTTTACTCATTTCAAAACCTTTTAATGATATGAACATATACAGTAAAGATTGTTTATAATATTTCATGGTAGACTGACTTCTTTAAACGCTCTAAAAGAGACATGTTTTTTTTTAATTTATCAGGGTCTTTTTATCAAATGTTATGGTTGGTTAGATTTTACAATGCATCAGCACTGTAATGCTACATAGCGCCACAAGGAAAGGTTATTTTTTATTTAAGAAAACAAGTATTCAAGGTTCATTACCAACAGGGGATTAAAGCAAGAAAACATAGCAATTATATGGTGAAAATATATGAAGATTCCTAATCCTAATCAATGGGGGGGGGGGGGGAGGAAATGGTGTGCATCAAAGGTAATTCGATAATGCATTATAAGTAATGATGATTAATACTAAACATTTTATTGGTTTTAAAACTCGGATGAAATATGGTCGCACACAGGCAGTATTTTTAATTCAGTGTTGACTTTTGTGGCCGAGTGGTCTAAAGCGGAATCCGTTACGGATCACAGCCATCTCACCTCTGTCTGCGTGGGTTCGAGTCTCAGTTTTGGCCAATGTGGGCATGTGAGAAAGCTTGCCAGTAGCTTCTCGTGGGTCTGTGGTTCTTTTCGGAGTTTTCCCTCACAACACTCTAAACTTGGTTCCTCTTGACTTTTACAAGGCATTTAAATACATAGCACATTTACCGTATCAAAAGGTTTCTTCGTGTGCACAATATGGTAGTAATAATCGCCTGTTGGAGATCATTATAAATCTAACATAAAGTGCTTCGCCGTGAAAGGTTTATTGCAAGTAACTCACTCCGACGGGTCTTCGCCCTTTAATATGTACATATGTATATATATGTATTATGTACATATGATATGATATGATATATATATATATATATATATATATATATATATATATATATATATATATATATAAGGCAAATCTAACTTTTGCAATGACTGCCTGAACCGAACTGATGGATTAAGTCGTAAATAGCCCATTCACCTTAGATAGGTATGATCACATAGAGTTTGCTCTTGACATCGTCATTCCATTAATTATGCCTGCCACATATAGATAAGTATATTTTTTTTTTACACCAAGCTTAAATCAGGTGGTTATATAGACATGGCTGTTTTAGGAGTTCTGTCTGCTTTTTCATTTAATTCATTGTGAGGGGTACATGGCTCGATGTGTTGGATGAAACATTGGTCATTAATGGGTTTTCCAACGTGTATGGTGACTGATGTTTCTATAGTGCATGAGATAAGTTGATCGAGTTTAAAATATGTAGGTTCTTTTCGATATATTTCAGGACAATTCATTGGTCCTGATTTCGGTTGAAGATATCGATCCAACATCAGACGAGCGAACGTTTTTAGTGTCATTTCCACGAATGAAGGCTGCAGCCACATTTTCGTTATTCTCTGAATGATAGTGTACATTTATTATGTAGCTCTTAAATTTGGAGAGAATGCACTTATGAGAGTTATGAAAAAAGAAGGATTGCCTTGATCTTATTGATATGTTTACGAAAACTGAAACCGTAACAGGTAACATGAAATTCTCTCGGTAGTTCCTTTTCAAGCTAAGGCTTGTTAATTAAGCCACGATATATGGATACTCTACGACACGTTATTCAGATTTACCATATTAACTACGACCTATTTACGTTTCCAAATAAGGCAGTATTATCCTAATATGGCGTACGAAAAATGAGGCTAAAAACGGAAGTGGTTATCAGCTGAACAAATATGGCGGTGGATCTAAAACAAACTTTCGGATTAAGGTTATAAAATATATTTTTCACTTATTAAACTGTTTTAGTTTCTATATTATCAAAAAAGTCCTCGCATTGATCATTCGTTCCATCGTTTTATACACACAGTTCGTCAAGGCAATAAGACAGAAGAAAGTAGTTACCTTGTTATGGAACAAGTATAACTATTATAGATTCTTTCCATGGAGTTTGGTCTATTATCAGTGGCAGATAAATCATTGAAAATTTCTAAACGAGTTATTGATGAGCTTTCTTGTAAGTGTTTCAACAATTGACAGTTCATGAGATGATGATGAATTTTTTGAAAAACTGTTAGCAAGTCCATTTGCCACATCATGTTTGAAATTGAAGTATTTATTGTTTTATGTTCTATGTCGAAAACAGGTTTGTTTACAGTGCCATGTATTAGGCACACCATGTTTCATACTTTCTTCACAGAGTAACGACAGCTGAAAGCAGAAATGTAGCTTTTTCCCATTATGTTTTCTTACCTTCTTTAATTGCGCAGCGAGCCATATCCCGAAATATGCTATAGCTACATAAATGTTTAGGCAGCGGACGATTCTTAAATGTTATCGATGCTTCTCGGCATTGTCTAATGGCTTACGGTCTTGAGTGAACCGTGCTTTCTTAGTTCTTTTTAGAGTTAGGCGGTGACTTAGGAATGGATTTTTCAACAATCTCGAGTAAAATAAATGTAAAATATTGAGCAGGATCATTGACGTTTAAAATGGTATTTCTGTTAGGTCTAGTTTTACAGTCTTTCCAACTTGGCCCAGCCGGCCTACTTTAAATTCTTACTTGACATTGACCGACTAATTGATGGCACAGTTAGTGTTCTTTGGCACAGTTAGTGTTCTTTAGAGAGACTGGTAAGTGGTCACTGCTGTGCATAAACAACATTACAGTCATAATCGAAATGCAGAGACGTAGAACAAATTGTCAGACCTATGCACATATATGTACCCGTTTTAAAAAAAAAATGTAAATCTGTAGACATCAAATGAATCATTGAAGAGCGACACTTACAGCAATAGGCTGTACATTTGTGCTTAAAGGAATGACATTATGATAGACCCGATTGTTCACAGCAATGGAATCTCCTCCTAAGATCCTGTCAATCTTTTTAGGGTAGGTGTTTAAAAAGGAGGATTTTTTAAGGGTGTAACGTTGTCAGTATCTTTCAAAATTGGTCTCCTGCAGACAACGCGGCAGCATCATGTTCATGTGAAAGCAGAAGTATGTCTATGTCGTTGGTTTTAAATCCTCGTCATTTCCATTGTACGATGGAGTGCGTCATTATGATGTAAATGAAGTGATGGTGTAATATTTAGGTAAGATCATTCGCGAGGGAACTCTCTGCTACGTGCTTTTTATTTATTAGGAAGAAGAACGGTGGAAGATTTGGTTCGAAAGTCTAGAACTGCTTAGAATACAAGAAGCAGTTTATTCTGTATTCTAGTTCGCCAAACCTATTATACAACTTTATAAGAGCATCAAACCCCTTGTTAGGGCTCTATTTCGGTGTCAGTGTGGAGATTATGTTTTTTTCTGAGCCTTATAACGTCAACTATTTGAAAGTGTTGTTGTATCAGGTGTATTTGTTTTGTTCTGTGCATCCTTTACCTTCGGACTGATATTTACTATAAGAGAAAAGGTTGAGTCATGCATGGATGTTACTGATTCTACCATCTTTCGGGTCTCTGGACAGAATGTAATTTCTGTGTATTGCACCATTTGGATTTGCTTCACCTGTGCCCAGGTTTCGCCTTAATCTGAGTACGCGTGATGCTCTAGTCAACAGTTTATGTAATGTTGTGTGGCTTTACAATCGGGTTCTCGGTGGGAAGAGTCGCTGCATCTACCATACACTGGCACCCGGAGTATCTGTCTTCGTGGTGACCTTACACTGTACCTGGAGCATCTGTCTTCGTGGTGACCACACACTGTACCTGGAGCATCTGTCTTCCTGGTGACCACACACTGGCACCTGGAGCATCGGTCTTCGTGGTGACCATAGACTGGCACTTGGAGCATCATTCTTCGTGGTGACCATACGTCTGACACTTGAAACATTGTAGTAGATTTGGTATGAATACCTCAACTATGGCCTGGAAAAATCTGACTTTTATTAACATGGATAGTGTTGCTGTCTTGAAGGTAAATAGGACCGTATCTATGTCCTGAAAGTTTCAGCCATTTTTAATTCAGTTTCGACCAATGGCAGTGGCACATTGGTGCTTCGCGTCGTTAGTGAAATTCTGCCGTCATGTGATGGCAGCGAATCGCGATGAACTAAGTGATCATTTAGCTAACGTGATTACTAGTTTAATTACGAACTCTCAATTAGTTTCGGTCTATTAAAAAAAACACCTCTTCTTGGTGTACCAACAACCCAAAGTAGTATTTTCGATTTCAAATGACGATAGTGCGACAAGCGGCTATGATGACTGTATGACCATGAAGCTTGGATTTCATGCCAAATGGTTCATCGTCTGAATCTAATAAATATTTCATTCTCTATAGCTGATTTTGTGTTGTTTTTTATTTTGGATTTTCTATAATGTTTTTTTGTATATTCATCACTTGTACGAACTCACCCACCAGGGTGCACAACAAAAGGGATACATCTTAAATGTCAGAGATACACAGATGGTATACTTAGCAGGCAGCGATACAAAGATACTTCCCGATTTACCCGTAAATTCACAGCCTTCCGGGAAGTCTTCAGAGAAAGGGGTAAGCTGCAGAAGCATCGATGGTATCAGGAGAGATACATGGAAAAGTTAAAGTCTGAAACGAGAACGTGAGAGAAGCAAATGAAGAGGACCTCGAACGGCTCGAGGTAACAAGCCGAGACTTTCGTCTAGTAAAACGTAGAGGTCAAAGTTGTGCATCGGGTAGCCATCCATTGATGATTTAACTAGCAAGATCCTTTCCTAGTCACAACCCACTGTCGACATGGTGCATCCACTCACTCACCTCTTATGATATGCAATGAGGATGTGTCGGGGACTGTTGTTTTACTGATTGGGTGTCTTGCTTAATTTTGTTTTCGTTCTCTAGAGTTTGACCGCCCTCCATGTTATTGCCCGGTTCAAGTAAATATAAATATAAGTGATGAAACTTATAGGTGAAATTGATAGAGAACTGAGCAGATATATATATATATATATATATATATATATATATATATATATATATATATATATATATATATATATATATATATATATATATATATAACAAATGCTTAATTAAAAATAATATTCTCCCCTCAAAAGGACATTCCGAACATGGCAGTATGGCGATCGCGCCTGTTCTCCAGAAACCTAATTAATGGTTCTCTGGTCTCAATTATTGTATTCTTGTTAGGTCGCCAGAAATTTGCCCCTTCACAGGATGCGTTGGATATATTGTGCAACCCCTAGACCAGCAGAAGGGCCATATGGTTATACTCGCATCCTATTTATTTACATGCCGTAAACGGTCTATTCAGAACTCGTACTATATAGTAATCAAATTTTCAAACCACATAACATGTGTATAAATACATTTATCGTGTCGTCATAGTGAGAAAAAATAATAAACCATTCAGTTTTACGTGTTCAGGTACAAGCTGGTGAATTAAAAATTTGTTCCTGTGAACAAGACAATGCTCAATAACTCGGTTGCATCCTAGAGAACACTAATTTCACGTATTATAATTATTGATTGCGGACAGTACATTTAATTTATGTCCAATTTATTTTGTTAAGATCTGAAGCTATCTTTGGATCATAGCACATAGACATTTTGAGGTATAAGATGGTTCATAGTTTTCATTTGTAGTTTTTTTTTTCATGCGAGATACTTCTTTTTATCTGTCGGCAAATTTGCAGTCAAATTCACAAGTCATAATACAAAATTAACACATTAATGTTTCTTCAGTCTTTAGTCAGTTAGTCAACATACAGATATAGAAAGATAGCAAAGTTTATTTGAAAATAATAGTCAAAAACTAAGAACATAAATATTTATATTCATGCTTTAATTACATTTATTAGGCAAGTGACCGGTTATTCAAAAGTACCGTCTATGAACCAGGTGTGAGTATCACGCCTTTGCTACCTGGTGTATATCTTAATCGTTGTTATTTACTGGCTATGAATGACGTGTGATTATCGCGCTGTTGTTTCTCAGCGCCTTTATCATTTAAGTAACCTCCATTGTTTATGTGACTTTTTGAGATCAGGAGATAACATCGTTATAATCGAGCTAATTTTGTCAGGCGGATCAAATAAATGTCATAACAAAACGTCATAATAAAGCCTTTGGAATACAAGGAACTTTGATATTTGGTCGGACAAAAAAAAAACGTAAGTGAGAAAATAATGTATTCAAGAACTAATGAAATTATATATCAGTCCATATTTTAATTTTGATCAAAATCAATTCCAAAATATTAGTTCCGAGTTGTAAAAAGAAATTCAGCCAATCAGATTCAAGATCACATTTTTAATATGTATCTCATTCATCGAATCCATTCAAGATCACCTCAGATCTGACATATTATTGAAATTGTTCGAGTCATTATAGAAGCTTGCGCTTCAAGTTGATCAGATTTTGATTTTAAAAGAAATATGGCTTCTCAAGTGTTGACAACGTTAGCCAGTCAGTCAACCTGACCTCAATAACACACATCCTTGCTCATTAATAAACTTAAATATATAAATCTATATTCTAAGTTTGTTGTTCAGATAGACAATTATTATGTGTATTTGATTTCATTTATATTTGATTTCATTTAATCGTTCGTTTGTTATTTTTAATTTTTTTATAATTCCATTACATGCTTTTATAATGTAACTTTATTTACTGGAATAGAGTATACATCTGACATTTTGTCTTTATTTTTCAAAAGTAAACAACTAATAATAGAAACTTTGTATCTAATGCTGAACTAATTCCTGACCTTGATTCAGAACCAGTAAGAGTTGTAATAAACTTCCACTTTTTATTCTTTCTCAGTAAGATTCATTAAGTGGAATCGATGCCATACTTGGAGTATGTGACAAATAGCATGTAGCAATTTTTCCAGAAGATTGACCCACATCCGGGCATCTGCTTTGCGTTGTAGTTAGATTTATTGCTGATGTTTTGAGAAAAATTATTCTTGCCTTAACACTTGAAAAGTTACAAAGTGTTTTATGTTGTGACCAGTTAAAGGCTAGTTATTTTGCTTTCTTCAATTTATTTAGAATTAAAGGTTTTTTTTTCTCCCCTGGATATCCTAGAGCTAAAAATTAATTCTTGGACAAAGACATTTATCAAAATTTACACAGAATTAAATAACTAGATTATTATTTATTTGATTCAACAAAGAACTGTTGATACATCAGTTCGACGCTGACCACAGCATACGCCATCAGCTTTCATTTTGGATATCATAGGGAATTAAACTCAGTTTAATTAAGACTTTTTATTACTAGGACTTCTATTTTTTATTTCTTGGATTATTTTTCGATTGGATTCGTAAAACTTAAGTTTTTTGTCTCATATTTACATTGTTTTTCAAGGGAAATTTAATTTGTTCAATTTTACAAAGCTTTTTGTCTTCACTTTATTTTTGTTACCCTTCTTAAGAGCCTACACATGAAACACAAGATTTTCCCACAGGCCATCACAGTGCCAAATGTTTGAGGTCAGTACCAATTGTTTTGGTAAAAAAAAAGCTATGGTTGATATGGCTGTCCTTTTCAATGCGGAATAGCGTTAAGATGTTTAAGATGCCTTATTTTGAGGTCAGATCTGTATCGTTTTCATTTATGGCCAACCAGGCCTTATAAGAAACCATTTCCTTTAGAACCCACATCAATTGTATTATCCATTCAGAAGATTTTCAAGATGGCTGCCTTGTTGGCCATATTGGATATCGCAGAACCATTTTCTTTATCTCAAGACCATCTTGACCAGACATCTTTAAGTGGCAAGACTTTGAAATTGGTTACTAGTTGCCATAATGGAGGGCAGTGATAAAAAAAAAAATGTTCTAAAAGATGGAGGGATGACAAGTAACAGGTCATCTAATAAACTCTTCAGGTCTATGACTGGTAGAAGAAACAAAAATGGATGTAATCAATAACAAGATTCATGAGTTTATTTTTTATTGGTTTTTATTCATATTGTTTTCAAAGGTAGTTTTATGACTAGGGAAGAATTGCTATATGAATTGGATTCATATCAGCAAATTAAAAATACTTAAAGTTTATACAAGCAATGAACAATACCAAATGACTATTACATTCTCTAAATGACCATACAGTCTATAGTACACACAGCCTGTATTAGATTACCTCTGTATGGCTGCATATATTGATATATAAAATGCAAACAGATATCAAACATAACTGAGTTACTGTCAAATTATTAAACTCCATAATACAATGCAGGCTTATTGATGTTTTTGTTTTGTTCAAGTTTTTCCAATTAAGGTGCAATTAATTACTTACAATCACTGACTTGAGAGTATTTATGAACTAATTATGAAATTTACTAATTATGTAGGTATAACTGAAAACAAAGCAAACTCCAAATTTAGATTTTTTTTTAGAATTTACAATTACAAGATGCAAACATTTGATCAACATTTCAGAACAAGCTTTAGCTCACACAGAACAAGATATTTTAACACAAACTACATCAAATTAAAGGTAAGTTACTGGCCGAGTAAAGAAAAGTATCGTATAAATTTATACAGATAATCAAGACTCGTAACAAAAACAAAGACATCAATTAGCCGTACATCAAAACACAAAACAATGACCATACCCACAGCTTGGCAGGAATCACTTGTTTATCCACGAACTTTCACCTTCAAAAATACAATATCACATAATAAAAAAAAACGACATGATAACAAGCAACATCATTGAGCAATGCAAAATCCTTAAAATTATGACTGGCTTGACACGGCAACATAAATGGGCTATTTAGTGCCATGTAAACTTGCATAAAGCCCTTTGCCAAAGGACACATTGCAGGATTATCCAATAATAGATTGGAACCAGTACCCGTTTAGTCACAAATGCAGGACTTTAACCAACAAGTCTCTGTAATATCGCTGTATATTTTATAGACAGAATCTTCAACAGGTGTTCACTGGACGAAAATTCAATATTTCATTAAATAACACCCTTTACCAAAAAATGCAAGCTGGATTTTACATAAAAATGTTGAACACATTTCATAGGTTCTTGATTACATGAACATAATGTTCCAGGTATATAAGAAACACAGTTGTCCACTGTGATACTTCCCACTGATTTTCATTGGTTATCAATTTTTTGCGAGTAGTTGCATATCCCCTTGTAATTATTTTCTTCTGTTGTAGGATGGTTATCTTGTGCACCATGATTTATGCTGACCAGCACAAAAAAGTTTGTTTAAACTGCAAGCCTGTTAACTTGATTGTTGTACTTCAAACTTGATCTTTCTACTTCTAATAACTTTTCATGGTCCAAAACAGATATGTCATGATAGATTTAAGCCAAGAGAATCAAACTCGGTCACGTCTCAATAGATTTAAGTCACAAACATGGCCAAGAGAATCAAACTCGGTCTTGTTTTTACACATTTAAGTTGTAAGCAAAGTCAAAAATTGCAAATTAAAAATTAACAAATTGTCATAAACAAGGTACACACGTAGCATTATGGACATAAATCGAAAGACAGGTAGTTTTTATTTATTTGCAAGCGGAGTTATTTACTTAAAATACAAAGAAATGTGATCAATGAAAATATTAAATTCTAGCTCTGTAGAGTTTTTCATACAACCACTATTCTAGATCCATACCGATTATCAAATAGTAATTGCTCACTTTTAAAATTCTGCACAGCTTACTTGTACAAGTTTCATGTAAAATATATTAATGTAGTGATGTTGAACGTTTTGTTCAAGGGGTGGGAAGTAAACCATGATCATCTCAATTTCATGCAAGACCAAAACCAAACAAAAAAACTTCAAACAAAATAGTTATAAAAATGTATGTGTAAAGTATGAGATAAAGAAGAGACACATGATTCTAGAAGTCTACCTATTGATATATTCATCACAGCAAGCCATGGGCAACAATATACTATGTTCTTTTTCTGTTATGGGTGCCTACAACAAGCCATGAGAAGGAATACGCTATGCTTTTTTCACTAATGGAATACTCCAGTGGCCAAGTGGTTAGTGCATACACCTTGCATGCGGGAGGACATGGGCTTAAACACCAGCCAAGTCATATCAAAGACTTCTAAAAATGGTACAAATAGCTGCCTCTCTAGGCACTCAGCATTAAGCGGTTAGTGTTAGAACTGGATGACCTGGTATCAGGATAATGTGACTGTGGGGGACATCTGCTACATGTCTGCGGCATGATGCCCTAGTTCTAGACATCACTATAAACTCACAAGGCAGACATCATAATAATATGACTGAAAATATGTTAAAAATCCAAATCACACAAGCACTTTTCAACATGCCATGAGCATCAGTACAAGATCATTTTCACTCATTGGTACCTGCAACAAAACAATGGCAACAATTCATTCTGCTCTTTTTCCACAAATGTGTACCTGCAACAAGATTACTTCATTTTTCATAAATATGGATATCAAAAGTACTTCAATAACAACACAATGTAAAAATGTCATACACATCAACAAACATGCCCTTTTCATTAAGAAATGACCATATTTGGAAGAGAAACTATGGCTCCTTCAAATAGTATGAATGTTATTGCTGGGTCAACAATGTAAAAAACTTTTACTCGCACTTGCAGTGACTGGCTAAGTAGGTGTATGCATATTTATGAGAAACAAGGAAAAATTACTGCAGGTAACCATTAGTTACAAGACTTGTGATGTGATACATTGACAGATTTATTTTTTTGTCCATCATATATAGAACATATGTGTATACCATATACTATGTGATGGTGTAGATATAATATATATAACATTGCTGCATGATATAACATTGCTGCATTACACATCACTGTCACCTATATACATCTATTCAGTGAACACAAATACAACTTTTTACACATGCATACCAATGGAGCAGGGCCTAGAACGATGGTCTGTTCTTATCCTAAATGTACTCGCTATCCAAAACACAATTTTGTATACAAATATCACTTCATTGATAAATATGAAAGTTTTTAAAAGTCCAATGCTTACACGATATTGACAAATAACTTTTTAAATAGATAATTTGCCAAAATCTACATTTCATCAACATTAAATTTTCTTTACTATGCATCCCATTAAGACTCTAATTATTTTTATATTTTAAAGTTCATGTCATTTATTATGATCTAAAACATTATTTCAAATTTTGTGTTGTTTTTATCATGTTTCCTTTCAACTCACATGTTTAGGAACAAAATGTAATTCTTTCATCTAGCTGAGTTTACCATTTTAGAGAATTTTAAGGGGAGGGAACTATAACTACTGCAATGATGTCACATCAATGTAGCATTATTTTTAAATGTCTGCCATCATATGAACAAAGTCGTGGCTTGTAAGGGTATGAAAAATCTGTCAGAGAAAAGACTGATGGTGGATTAGGATTATCACATGGAATGGGGTTTCCACAATGGAAATTAAATAGAATGCATTAAAAAAAAATCAAATCTCTTCATTAAATAAATACGTTTCTGTACATTTTATTATTCACCATTCTGGATCAACACTCTTCATGTTATTCAAAATGCCTGTTGAATTGCATTTACATTCATTCTTCATTCACTCGGCACTCACTTTTCTTTCCACTGGTAACATTACAAATTCTGAATCTGTACATGTGGGATAATTATCAAATTATCCCCAAATCACAGTCTCATTTGACTATACATCTTTAGTCCTTAAATTGTTGTACATTTAGATACAAAATGCATTTCTATATACTGGACATAGATCATACAAAATATTTCTAAATTACAGGTATAAATGCTCAGCAGCCCATACATAATTCCATCAATTAGTGGGATCCCCATAGGTTCCAAACTATAACATAATGAATTAATTGACACATGAGTCTTGAAATGCTCCAAATACACTGATACATAAAACTGCATTTCCAAATGGAAGACCAAATTTCGTATACATTTTCATTGACTTGCTATTATTTGACTATTCACTAGCCCCTTTTTAAATATTTTCTTAAAAAATGACCTTGGGTTCTTTGGACAAATTAATTTACTTGCTTCAGCTAGATTTGTAAATAAATACATGTGCCATTACGCTGGAGATTCAATAATATGAATTTTCTATAACAAAAAATACATTCCTGAAATATGTTCACTATCTAAACATGTTCGATTCGAAAATTAAACTAGACAGTATTTAATTTCTTCAGTTTATACCAACGCATTCTGAATAAAGAAGTCAATGAAAGAGATTTTGCAATCTTACAAACATCATCTGTACAGATAATAGCAAATGCAACATCTGAAAACTTTACAATCTTTCACCCTCCATCTTTACAAAATCTGTTACAACATTTCTTTCTATAAAGCAGTGCCATTAGCGAAATCCAATTTATTGTGACACAAGAAATAGAAGTTTCTATGGAGTCACAATTTAAACAACAATAGCACCATTGTTACTGAAGTCAAATACAAGACTGTTCAAACGATATAGGCAATTTATCGTAACAAAACTGTCAGCCTTGTCTACATTCTGTCATATATTATGGACACGGCTTCTTCAATCTTGGGTATTGAACAAATCTGAGAACTCCGCACGAGGTCTGCGTGTTGCTGACTAATGAAAAACACACCACGTCTTTCAAGGTATGGACTCAAGTCTCTCCAACAGTACCTGAATGCAAATATACAACAAGTTCATAAGTTGCCATCATTATTGCAGTGTTAGGAATCTGACGGACGAGTTGAGTTCCAAGTCCTCGATACAATCCACGATAACCATCTTCCTTAGCTACTAGAAACAGTGTCTGAAAAAATGACTTGTACTTTGTGCCCTCTTCCCGAAGTCTGGTTCTTGCAACCTCTGCAAAAACAAATATCAATTATTAAGTTTTTTTTTTAAAGATTATAATCATCAAATATAACCCTTACATTTTTTTCTTACACAACATAATTCACTATCTAATAAATCTGCTACCTGGTAAACAAGGTCAGGACAATGCAAGAAGCTTTACCTACTACAAAATCTTATTTTCTCCTAATCATAACAATGAAATGCAAAAACACATGTACACAAATTAAGTTCATTTACTGTCATGAACAACTTTGTATTTAAAGTTCATGGAGATGTTTCCAAACAAACAAGAGGCCCAAGTGGGCATGTTGATATCACCAGCCAACTTCGAGAGGTAGTGATATGATTTTCCAGATGGCCATTGTGCTAGTCATGTTGGATTGGTATCATTTTCATTTACAAAACAAAATAATAAATCTTTCAGTGAATATCACATGCTTGTACCCCCATCAATTTAGGAGAAATGTGACAAGATTTTCAAGATGAACATTATGGCAGGCATACTGAATGTCTAAATAGCACTATCATGAAGAATTAGACATAATAAGAACAAGTTTAGTAAAAATCCCCATGTTGATATGACCATCCATTCAGGAGTAATGATAATGCTATTTTCCAGATGGCCTCTGTTGTAGCCATATTGGAAATCAGATAAAACATCATTTTCTTTTAAGACCAACTAACATCATGAAAGTTTTTTTTGGTGAAAACTCAATTCAGGACAAGTAGCAATAAAAAGATTTTCAACATGGCCATTGTGTTGGCCATATTGGACATCTAAAATTCATTACATTTTATTTATGACCACACACACACACACACACACACACACACAAGAAGTCTTCTGGTGAAAACATCAATGTCAATATCCTTTTCCATTCAGAAGCTATTTTTAACAAAACTATTTTCAAGATGGAGACAAAGGTCTTCAAGCCAACGTGATTTTAAGTTTAAACTTTTTTTGTAGTGATGTTATTAATGAATTTTTTTACTGTGGATCAGTATCAATTTCAAATATGCAAGATTGGAAACCCTCCATTAACAGAGTACAGTAGAACCTGCCTTGAATGACCACCACTCTTGTAAAAAAAATGTCTCTCATAACAGGTCACAATGCTACATAATCTATAAATCTGTGCACTGAGGTGGTCTCTCAAGACAGGTAATCCCTCATAGCAGTGGTCTTTCAAGACAGGTTTACTGTACTTGCATCACATTTGGTCAAATTTTAAAGAGGTTTTTGAGAAAAAAGTTTAAAATCTTTTACTTTAGTAACGACGGCCATATTCTGTTTTTAAAAAAATATTGCAGTGGCTTTGTACCTAGGCAATTTCTGTCAAATTTGTTCCAATTCTGACAATCAGTACTTTAAAAGAGTTGCTTATAGGTTTCCCTATTTTAGTAATGGCAGCCACATATAGCGGTGGATCATTAAAATTTGTACAAGTTTGAAAGGTTTTCCTGCAAAATGCTTTGTCAAACTGGGTCAGATTATGCAGCACCATTATTTTTATTTCAAGGTTTGTCTTGTTTATGCTACACTTTAAATTTTAGATTTTAGTTTTTACAAGGTTCTAAATCCGATGGTCGAATTCATAATTATACCATATTTCAAGGTAAGAACCCAGTCATTTCATTAGCCAGCTAAACTGTAAGACTGCAAACATAGTCATTTCACAAACTAGTGATACTGTATGGGACCAAACTGAGAACATGGTCATTTCACAAACTAGTGATACTGTAAGGGACCAAACTGAGAACATGGTCATCTCACAAACTAGTGATACTGTAAGGGACCATGGTCATTTCATGAACTAGTGATAAGACAGCAAGGTGAGCACATGGTCATTTCATGAACTAGTGATACTGTAAGAGAGCAAAATGAGAAGGTGGTCATTTCATGAACTAGTGATACTACAAGACAGCAAGGTGAGAACATGGTCATTTCATGAACCAGTGATACTTTAAGAGAGAAAAACGAGAATATAGTCATTTCATGAACTAGGAAAATACTGTAAGACAGCAAAATGAGAACACTGTCATTCCATGAACCAGCGACACTGTAAGAGAGCAAAAAAGCAAATAGTCATTTCATGAACTAGCAAAATACCGCAAGACAGCAAGGTGATAAATTAGTTATTCATGAACCAGCAATATCGTAAGAGAGCAATGTCGAGAACCTAGTCATTCATGTACTAGCATCACAGAACAGCAAGGAATAACTACTGAATGATGGCAACAATTACGTCTTCTTTAAACTTGATCCAAAGTGGGGAAAATCTCAATTATGATGCTGATGAAATGCTAATATTGATAAAATTAAACATCAAAAGACATGCCAATTCTCACCAATTACATGTATCTGAGCTGATGGGCTAAAAAAACATTTTTCCTGTCACATGTTTTACTGTCCCTAATTTGGTTTGGTCTGGTGTTACATAGCACAGATTGGGGCCCCAAGTGTCCGAGTGGTCTAAAGCGCTCTCCGTTACGGATCACTGCCGTCTCACCTCTGTCTGTGTGGGTTCGAGTCAAAGATTCTGCTAATGCAGTTATGCGAGAAAGCTTGCCAGTAGCTTCTTGTGGGTGGGTGGTTCTTTCCGGATGTTTTCCCTGGTTCTCCCTCTACCAATAATACTGGCCAGCATGTATAGCCTATCGTGTGCTGAAAAATGTCGTTAAACCTTCTACAACAGACCCAAACTACCATTTAGTTTCAAGTTCAAGTCTAAGATTTGGCTAATGTAGTTATGTGAGAAAGCTTGCCAGTAGCTTCTCAAGGGTCGGTGGTTCTTTCCGGGGAGTTTTCCAGGGTTCTTCCTCCACCAATAATACTGGTCACCATGTATAGCCTATCGTGTGCTGAAAAATGGCATTAAACACTTTAAAACAAACAATCTGTCCCTAATTTGGTTTGGTTTGGTCTGGTGTTACATAGCACAGAAACACATAGCAGTTTGGAAAACAAGTGTCTTTGCAAAAGGATACACCGCAGTGGTTGAACTGAGCTGTTCTAAAGGTAGAATTTTAACTTGAAACCTTTTAATCACGGGTCCAGTGTACTAACCATACACTTTGTTACCATGACTCCATTATTAAAGTATGCATGAGCATGAATCAATCTCGTTCTATATCCTCGATCCTGAATCTGACCCAACAGTCTCATTTCCTTCAGTGATACTTCCTTCCTCAAAATATTAGTCTGACACAATTATATATCTGTAATAATCTAGGTGCAATTATCTAAATTCAAGCCATTCTGGATTGAGCCTATTTCTTTTACAGAATCAATCAAACCTTTACAATACTTATGCACACTTCTTTTATAAAATCAATCAAAAATCATTACTACACATGGCTTATGTTTACTTCTTTTACAAAATCAATTAAAATTATTACTACACTTGGCTTATGCCCACTTCTTTTACAAAATCATCAAAATCATTCTTACACTTGGCTTATGCCCACTTCTTTTATAAAACAAATCAAAATCATTACACTTGGTTTATGCCCACTTCTATTACAAAATCAATCAAAATCATTACTACACTCGACTTAAGGCCATTTCTTTTATAAAATCAATTAAAATCATTACTGTATTTTCCGGCCTATAAGTTGACACTTATTTTACTTGCAAGTCAGGTCTTTGTCTTATACTCCGAATCGACTTATATATGGATTGTGTCATTGAAATTGCATCAACTTAGTTTTTATAAGTTACGTTCATAATTACAGGTAATAAAATAAACTACAACATGGATGTGCTTTCAATTATAATAAAACAACCATGGACTGTTTATTCAGCTGTGTCAATTGATAACAGAATATAGCAGCCATAAGTTCAGAAGTAAAATCACAAGCATGTTAGCATCAGTAATGCAATTTCACGATTGTATGTAATATGGAATACCATACAACGATACCATTACTAGTGTAAAATACGAAGCCAAGATATTGACCTGGCCTCGTCTTATACTTTGAATCGACTTGTATATGGACGAAGGATGGAAAATTTACAAAATTTGTGAATTCAACTTACACTCCAAATCAACTCATAGGCCAGAAAGTATGGTACTACACTTGGCATATGCCCGCTTCTTTTATAAAACCAATCAAAATCATTACTACACTTGGTTTATGCCTAGTTCTTTTATAAAACCAATCAAAATCATTACTACACTCGGTTTAGGCCCAGTTCTTTTATAAAATCAAATCATTCCAGTACTTAGCTGCAGCCCATTTATTTTACCAAACAAATCAAACTATTACAATAATTAACTTCATCCCATTCTTTTACAAAATCTATCAAACCTGTCTGACACCTGCTTAAGTCCATTTCTTTTACAAAAATCAATCAAATAAGTACTTTAAAAAAATTGGCTTAAGCTCAGTCTTTGATAAAATCAATCAAAATCATTACTTTTGTTGGTTTACAAAATTAATCAAACCATTACATTAATTGGCTTAAGCCCATTCGTTTACAAATCTATCAAACTATTAAGAAAGCTGTCTTAAGCCAATTTCTTTTACAAAATCAATCAAATCATTACAAAATTTGGGCATAAGCTCCTTCTTTTAAGAAATCAAATCAAACTCTTTACTACGGTTTAAGCCCACTTGTTTTATAAAATCAATCACACCATTTCAGCACTTTTCACATTTCTTTTCTAAAGTGAATCAAGCCAAAATGTTTGGTCTAAGCCCATTTGATTTACCAAAATGATTTAAAGTAGAAATTAATACAATTCCAAAGTATACAATTACTTTCAATGTAGATTAAATTTTTTAAAAAACCCAGAAGGACAAAGAGAACTGTGCATATGAAAAAGAAATATTTCATCACAATGATGTGAATGCAAAACGTGACAAGAAAGAGATGTTAAAGGTGGCACTATATGCATTAAAACAAAGATTAATCAAATATTAAATACAAAATAATGTGTTTACCATGTGGATAGGCGATACATGTTGCAGTGGTCTTGGAAATAGCGCCAGCCAACATATACCGAAAGAAATCAGATGCTTGTCTATCAACTGATTGTCCATTATTATCACTCCTATTGGCAAGTAACTGGGCCTTGATTGCCTCGTAGATAACAAAATGAATGACTGTCTCTGTTACACCAAAGTAAGAGGCACTGATTCCTTTATAGAATCCCTTTAAACCATGATTCTGGTAGATGTTTCGAATACACTGGCGACATGTCAGGTGATTATCTTTCCTACAAAAATGAAGAAAAAAAAGACTAAATAATTTACATCTCATGGTTTAACCAAAAAAACTGAAAGCTTTAAAAAGCTACTTCAAATAATTTGTCCCCTAAATAAAGTTTGTCTTTGGACTGGAAGCTAGTTTTAGTTTTTTCCCCACAAATTCATGTATCATTTGAGTGTGATCTCAAAACGTTCAAACCCAAACAAAAAGTAACATAAAAATATACCTCATCGGCAAAATATACAAGCATCTTTAGAATTATTTTAATAAATCAAATTGTCACTATATCTTTCTATTGAACAACTGATAATTATTTTTTGACAGATACATTTGGTAAACAAACTTTGACTAAACTGCCCAAATAAACTTAACAATAAATGTATTGTTCTCATCCATTCTTTTCTTAAATGAAGAACAAAGCCTAATAGACAAACACAAAATCAATTTGCTAAGAAATCTATGTAGAAAGCTTTCTGTAACAATCTTTGCCCAATACTCCTGATAATGCTAGGAAAAAAATTAAGTAGTTCATATGTTCCTCCCTCGCATCATTTGTCCAACAGCATCTGGGTACATTTAAAACTTCCCTTTCAGAAAGTATCCTAGTTGAGGCAAATAAACCATCACTTTATCCAAGAACAAAAAAAACTAGCTATTTCATGTGATACTGAATGATCTTCTAACCCATCTACCACACATATGATCCTGTCTTCTGGCCCAAATACCAAACCTTGTATGCTCTGAAACCAAACTTCATTCTACCTTCTGGCGTACTAAATTGTCTTCACATAGCAACAACAAAAACCAATGTTGGCAATATGCAAAATTCTGTATTTCCAAATCACTACATATTTATCAAAACCTCCCTAAAATATATTTTACTTTCAAAACTTTCAAAACTATATAGCATGATAATACTAATACCAGGCTCATGCCATTATCTCTGTCATCTAGGTCAGGGGTCTGCAAACTTTTTTTTTGTAAAAGGCCACATTATAAATATTTTAGGCTTTGCAGGCCAATGGTCAAACTCGAGGATGTTTATTTCGGCTGATACAATCAAATATGATTTAATTACGCACCATCAATAAATGGTTTTCCTTCTTTAGCTAACAACTGAGCTACTTAGAAAGTAACTTTAGTTTCAGCCTCATTTTCAATTTTTATTTTTTTTTAAGAAATTGCGTTGTGATGAAATATTCTATTTTAAAGTTTCCTCTGATCGTTGCTCTCCTGTGAGCTGAGAATATTGTTTTGAGTGATCTGACCCGTAATGATGCCAAATATTGTACTCTCTTAGTACAGCTATAGTGTCATTGCAAAATAAATACAATGCTTTGTCATCTCATTCTGCAACAAAGAAATTCACACTCTATTCTGCCTTAAAAACACAACATTCAAAGTCCACTCTTCTTTCCTGGTTTTGAAAGTGACATGATGGATATGAATGGTTAAAAATATGAGAACAAAATGTCGCAGAGCAGTGAACACATGGCACTGGAAACAATATTGCTTTATAATTGCATAGTGTCACAATGTCATGGCAGAGGCTGCCACCAATCAACGCGTGAATGCCGAGCTACACAAGTGCCCCATACGGCCTTTCTCACACCTACTCAGTCGCAACATCACAAAACTCTGCTTCTTTTATAGCATTTACTATTAAATAATTTGAACATGTAAAATCCATTCTTAGTTTGCCGGCCATAGAAAAAGAGACACTGAGCTGGATTTGGCTCATGGGACGTAGTTTGCCAACTCCTGGTCTAGGTAATTAGAAACATTACATGTTAAGTAAGGTTATCAGGATTTGTCTTAACAAGATATGCATTATTATTATTATAAATTTTATTGATATGCATCAAGGAAATCTTGTGGTGATGATGTATATTTACAAGCATTATCCAAGGGAGATTTCTAAAGAAACTGTTTATCTCCCTTGATCCTGAAATGACATGAAGCTTTATCATGCCTTTGTTACTAATGTTTGTAAGACAATATAGTTTATATATTACAAGCATTATCCAAAGGAGACTTCTAAAGAAACTATTCATCTCCCTTGATCCTGAAATGACATGAAGCTTTATTGTGCCTTAATGTAAAACAATATAGTTTGTTACAATTAGTACTAATACAAACTATAAAGGGTAAACATGAATGGTTTGGTTTAGTTTTATAAATCAGTATAATCCAATGGCTCATTAAAACCCGCACTTGTTAAGAGATGATGCCTACCACTGAGTCAATGACTAAGAACAAATGAAATTTCTCTGAACAAAACATTAATGTTGAACCCTGGTAAATATATTGGGCAGGTAAGCCAAGATCTGAAAATATACAATTTTAGAAGAACATGATTAATTGGACAGATATGTGGATCCCTGAAGAATACTTGCTGGAAGAACATGACAGATGGACAAGCACAAGTTACACTACATGCATCTTCCAATGAAAAGCCTTAATAAGGAAAGCTACTAACTTCATATCTAGCTGAAGGCGTGTCTTGATGAACCATATTGGATTGGTCAGTGTGCTTGCTGTAATACCTGAAAGGCAAAATGCAGACACATTAGATTTTGTCATATATCAATAGCACGATACAGGGATGTTAATATGTCGGATTCATAACAAAATAATAATTCATAATGATCGTAATATAATAACAAGTGCCATACAGTTCAAAAGTCACAAGCTGGCACAACGTGCTGTGAACACTAAATCAGAGTAGTATTCAAGATGAGCCTAGTCACATGTTACTATGTCACAATATAAGATTAACTGAGGCAACGTGTTGCTAACAGTAAGAGATAAAAGTTTTACAAGAATATCAAGCAATCGTTTTATAAATATTCTTTACAATGATATTCTAAAAGTAAAGGTTTTAAGCTTTATCTCCATACCTACGATAATCACGAGTCATATGAAATCTATGACATGTTGATATGAAAATACGTCCAGCATTAGCAATAAAAGACCTTGAAGAAGAAATCTATAATATGTTGATATGATCATCTGTCCAGCATTAGCAATAAAAGACCCTGACAATGCCGCTGTAGTGGCAATACTGGATTTAATTTAGCATCAGACATCAAACCAGGTCTTCAGTAGAAATTATGTTTATATGGTTTCTGTTAAGGAGCAAGAATAACAAATGTTCCATATAGATGTAAACATTTCCATTTTGGACATACAAGATATCATAAGAAGTTCTTCATCAAACCCCATGTTGATTTACATGACCATCCATTCTGGAAGTATAGCATAATACAAATTTACAAGATGTGGAAACCATACATGTTGCTTAAGCACAACCTACTTTCGGACACTAGACCTTGGTTCAACTGTTTAAAAGCTTCATGGAAATCCTACAAGTAGTTTTAAAGTAGAGATAACAAATCTGTGCTATTGGATCTACAGATGTTGGACAAACAGGCAATCACATTAATTTTTTTGTAAAATTTCTCATAATTTTTTCTACTTTTTTTTGCACTGACCCCTTAAAGGTGCAGTTGTAAAGTTAGGATACTGACCCACAACATGGAAGACATTTTGAGCATATGCTCTCTTGTACTTTTAAAAGGTTGGACAAATTTAACAGTGCCTAAGTTTGAATATGCAGGTTCATAAGTAACAGCATGGTTACAATGCCATCTCACATCAGAAAATCAAAATAATTCTATATCTTTTGTTTCGGAAATTTAGCCTACCATCCTATAACACAAACAAACGAGTCCCAATGTGCTTCTTATAATAAAATAGAAATAAAGTACAGCTAATATATGATATATAATCTAAGGCATGGAATATTAAGATGCATGGATACACAAAGAAGGATGCTTATTTGTTTTTTATTTTGATGGTTTAACGCCATTTTTCAGCACAATATAGGCTATATATGGCGGCCAGTATTAATGGTGGAGGAAGAACCTGGACAACCCCCAGAAAGAACCACCGACCCATGAGAAGCTCCTGGCAAGCTTTCTCACATAACTACATTTGCCGAATCTTAGATTCAAACACACGCAGACAGAGGTGAGATGTCAGTGGTCCGTAACGGAGAGCGCTTTAGACCACTCTGCCATTATGGATGCTTACAATAAAGTTCAAACGTCAATAAAAACAAATTCATATGGGGTTTGTGGATCAATAATTGTAATATAGACAATATGAAAGCAGTGTGTAATTTTCATTTCTTTTCTCAAAGATCATATCATTGATGGGTCTGTTCTACAGAACTATATAGCACTTTAAGCATCAAATTTATTGCTAGAACATTAGAAAAACTTCTGAGGGGTATGAATAAGTAGTCTTGAAATTAAAAGGAATACACAATGAAACAAATGCAAAAATATATATAGGCACATATAATTTAATATGCAAACCAGCAGGCCAATAAAATTGACCAAAAAAATGAATGAATAAACATCAAATGGAACTGAGAGAACATAAGTGACCATCACATCCACAAAATGGACATAATAATTCTACTAAAACCAAAAATGGAAATAAAAGATAAAATTAATACAATGAATGGCAGCTACTAGCCTACTACTGAAGTCCCCCCTCCAAACAAATAAAGAAGAAATATATTTTCCCATTCAATAAAATCATCAATCTCTCCAAATTAAGGACTTGAAGACAACAAAACAGGTCTTTGTTTTATCGACTCAGTCTGGTTTTTATTTAATCTCAGCGCTATTATTTACACATTGATACGAGAAGAGCAACATAGTTCATGGAGTACAAGATATAGTTCAGTGGAAGCATCAGATTCTGTAGAATCCAATGGTTCCATTCATTGGAGACCAACACAATGCCATGGTGTCTGCCTGTGTATCAAGTTCTATATATGGCAAATGGGTGAATTAGTAACCCCCAATATTATTCTGTGAAGTTTGAAGCACTACGCAGATGCTGCCAACCACATTAAGGGTAATACCCACTCAAACATTTCATCAATCAGGATTTGTCCCTTATCTTGACTGGCCTTTCTAGATTAATAGACAGAGGAACCAAATATAGAAAGTATCTCATTATAGGAGAAAAAAAAATTCATATTAACAAAAAGCAGGCAGCATGCCATAGGCTTTTGATGGATAAAACCCCAAGAAGTAGAAAACAATCGTTGTGGTAGATGATGTATGAAGAAGTTTAAATATCATGCAATCTCATAAACAGCTTAGTAATTTTTTTTTTTATATGCACATTATCCTGAACAATGCGAGATCTGAGCAAACATCATAGTTCTACAAAGAATGTACACTGTAATATGCAAGATCTATATCAATGTTCTAGATTAATACATAAATGCAATGTACTATGCAAGATCTTAGCCAATGCTATACATCTAAACCTTAATGTACACTGTACAATTCAAGATTCTAGCCAATGCTATATAGATCTAGACTTGAATATTTATATTTTATAGACCAAAAGCTGAGATAAAGTTATAGATCTAGAATTTAATGTACATTATATATACAGACCAAAAGCTGAGACAAAGCTAAAGATCCATACCGCATTGAACACTGTGCAATGCACGATCTTAGCTTAATCTATGGATCAATACCTGAATGTACATCATAATAGGCAAGGCAAAAGCCGACACAAAGCCACAGCTCTACACTTTAAGGTACATTTTACTATAAAACAAGAACAGAACCAAAGGAGAAGATATACACCTGAATGTACATTTTACTATACAGGGCAAATACTGAACCAAAGCAAACCATATATACCTGAATGTACATTAATGTTATATAGGGCAAGATCTGAACCAAGTTAATCTACTACACCTGTAATCTACACCTGAATGTACAATATACAATGCAAGATCTGGACTTAACCTGTAAATCTACATCCATATGTGCATTAATTATACTAGACAACTCATGACCTCAGACAAACCTACAGATCTACATCTGAATCTGCTCTGTACTGTGCAATATTTCAGTCAACGCTAAAGTTCTATACCTGAATGCACACAATATATACAAGGCAACTCATAGAGGCATACCAAATATTAAATCTACTGTCCATCTTCTTGTTGTTGTAGTAGGGGTTAATGCCATTTTTCAGCACATGATAGGCCTTACAGTATTATTGGTGGAGGAAGAACCTGGGAAAACTCATGGAAAGAACCACCGACCCATGAGAAGCTACTGGCAAGCTATCTCACACACCCACATAGGCCAAATATGAGGTGAGATGGTAGTGATCCGTAATGGAGAGCGCTTTAGGCCACTCAGTGACTGGGGGGCCCCCATTGTACATCCTGTACAAGAGTGCTAATTCTCAGTTTTAATTTTCAAGACACTTTTATAACCCAATACTGCACAAAAAAATCAATATGTAGTTTATTCAATTTATCAGACCTGAAAAATGAGCTAGTTGTAGCTTCATTCACTATCAACTCTCTAATTAATTCAAGGTCAATTTGCTCCATATCACAAATCATGGATATGAGCCAAGCATGTATCAATTATCCAAATTTACTCAATGAATGAAACCTACAACTAGCTCCATTCAAATTGCCGTAACAAACTGACCCAGTTCTGTGAATAAGATCACCTTGTACCTGTGTTAGACTTAATAATGGAGCAACAGGTTGTGAATTAATGCTTTCAACATTTTCACCCAGAATGAAAATAGATTACCAAAAGATTCACTGGGGACTCTTCGTTTTCAACATATTTAGAAGCAAAAGTTTTCAACTGGATGTCATAAAGCTTTAAAACCATGAAATGTTAGCACATTTGCTACCTGTGTAGGGTCTAATCTGGGTCATTCTTGCAAAATATGTGCTCATTTGTAAATAATTTCAGAAAGAATTCAATAAATGCACAGAAGTCATGCAATATATCTGCACATTTTTACTCAATTTCTTCATTAAAATCCTTCCTGTATTAAACAACTTTCTCCTTTTTTAAGCAAATGGTAGGGTGCATGTTACTAATCATTCATTTTAAACTGCCACTGATATATGCTGTAAAACAAATATGTAATAAATTTTTGATAGTTGAATGTGGAAAGAGTAACAGACAGACAGACAACACATTAATATTGTCATGACCAAATTCCAACTACCTGTAAACACAAATCCCTTAATGGGACTGACATTTTATTGACTGAAATGAATTTTCAGAAATTTAATTTCTTCTTTAAAACTGTCAAATATCAATACCATATTTAATATTCTTCAGCAATAACTAGACCTTTAAATTTGCTGGTGTTGTGAATATCTTGGATGTCAGCTTGGCGCTTTTTTCTTAATTCAATGCCATCAAATGTACATTTATTTTACTACTAACCTGAATCCACTGCTTGTTAAAAATCTTGTCACAAATAGCAAAATGCAAACTGATCAGTACCATTGCTAAAGACATTACATACGCGAATTATTTATATACAGTATCCCTGTTAACTGTCAACATGTCTTTCACTAAATTATCATCTATTCTGTAAGAACATAATGATGTGCTTCATTACATCGCTTGTATTCTTATTTTCAAAGTTGTAAAGTGCTAGTGATTTGTTTTTTTTCTGATCTGACTATTTTTAAATTTCAAAGATCCTTCTGCTCTAAATTTTCAGTTTTAAAACATCCATGAGCATCAATGGAAAAAGCATGTTTTGCTTAGCATCTG
This sequence comes from Unio delphinus, assembly GCA_029339505.1. NCBI lineage: Eukaryota > Metazoa > Mollusca > Bivalvia > Unionida > Unionidae > Unio > Unio delphinus. The sequence goes on from JAQISU010000182.1 coordinate 2,024,026, forward strand.
GCACTATTTTCTATCAAAGAATACACCGAGTGGTCTAAAGAGCTCGCATTTACCGACCACTACCATCTCACCTCTATCTGGATGGGTCTGAGTCTCTAGCTCGGCCAAGGTGGTTATGTTAGAAATCTTGCCAATTGCTTCTCATGGATCTGTGGTTCTTACCGGGGTTTTCCCGGGATCTTCCTCCATCATTTATACTGGTTGCCATGTATAGCCTATCATGTGTTGAAAAAAATGGTGCTAAACCACAACAACAATGAAGAAATGATAATTCAAATGAAAAAGACTTATTATTGCTTTTATTTCTTAATGCACGAAAAAAAGTGAAATCCCTACACAAGCTAGCATGATGTAACAAGTAGGTGAAAAGATCATAATGATTACATAAAAAAAGCCCAGCTGACGTGTCTGGTTTCATAGTAGTCCCTATTATGAGCATGCACCTGTATACTTCTTTGATGAATACAAGGTTAAAACAATGACAGAATGCTTTGTAAGGGGCCAAATGTATCAAATTTGATTTCACAACTATTGATGTGCAGCGAAAATGTAAACCATTGATTACCTGAAAAAATAAGTTGTGACAAGCAGCACAAGACCTCTATAGGCGGCATTACTTTTGTTGCAACTAACACTTTAAACAGTAAAAGAAAATTATCATATCTATCAATGGAACTGAGCCAATATTGACAGGCTAGAATGAAATGGATTACCAAGACAGGTGTCAATAGCAACCAATATAATTGGCCAATTTGTTGTACAATGAACTCCATTTATAAAATATCAACAATGTAAAAGAACAAAACCTAAAACTATGTTGATGTCTCCTATATGTAATGCCCCAACAACAACAAAAACAACCAAATTAGAATATTCTTAAAATAAAAGGAAACTGCCCGAAATGTTTTGCAACTTTATCATATCATATGCAAGGAATCCACACTCCTAACAGAATTTAGAAAACTTTAGAACAAATTGCCATGCATCTATACAACCAGATTAGGCTTTTATTTCCCATCCTTTTCCTTTAGAATTTGTCATAATACTTTCTGACTGAGAGTTTTGTTTGGAGTTTTGTGGTGTTGCAACAAATGGCTGCTATTTAGTGCCAAGGAAAATGGAACTAAATGCTTTGTCCATACACAATAGTAGCAGTCGGACTAACTGAATGGTAGGGATCAAATCTGCATCCTTTGGGTCACAAATAAGGCATGCTATTGAGCCATCACAAATCCTTCCCAACCAAGTGAAATACTGAACACTACATTTGTTTCAGAAAATAAGTACAAATGTTATAATCTAACACAGTACACTAGTATATTTTTAATGTTTATCAACAAAATATTCCATAATTCGTGAGTAGAAAAATGTTTTATCAAATCAAGTCTTTTCTCAGTATTGTAAGCAAAATACATTTATCCACAAAACAATCAACATTTAATTTCCAAAATGTCTGCTTTCTTTGCGAAGTTTTATATGTCACATGGACATGTACCTATAAAACAAATTAAAGATATGACATGTTACATTTAATTTACCAAAAATTGAAATTAGTAAGCATGTTTCAAATAAATTTTGAAGAAAATTAGTAACTACTCTATTAGATCCAATTCCATAGACCCAAATCAGCTATCACCTAAAGTGCCAACAGATATGGGTCTATGTAGTTTTTTGTTAGGAGTAATCAGTAAACAAATAATACAGACCATAATCTGCCACAACTTTTAAGTGAGTAGCTAATTACAATGCTGGTCACTTGATTAAAAACAAAAAACAAACAATAAGGAATAAATCAGCATTACCCACCTGCAGTAACTGCGGAAGTCATATGAACCAGAGGCGTATCTGGTGTCCATATTTGGTTCAGCCTCTGCTTTGTCCCAGCATAGCAGAAAAAATAGACTGCTCTGAAATTATTAAAAACAAAATGTATCTTAATGGTTTGGTCACACAAATAAGGCATGCGATAATTCATTGTAATTATCTGTTACTTCAGTGGAATTACCATAGTTTCTCAATACCATCAGCCTCAGGACACTTATGTTGGCTTATTTTGGGCAAAATCATCTTCTTTCTTTGTCAAGCTTGGACATCACTATGAACAAATTTTATTTATATACACACATATTCTGGCATAAATGCAGCTTTTCAGAGATGGAACATGGCGCAGAGATAACCAACACTGTCAGAGCTTTGTGAAACACCTTGGTTGTAATTAGAAATAATCGTGAAAGGTTACACATTAGATCCAAATTAACAAAGTGGGAGCGCCACAATTCACAATTTACATATGAACACTTACGGAAAAATTAAAAGACTAAATAATCTTGTATGCATTTAATATTGTACAAAATTATCCGAAAAACTAGACCTGTTAATCTATATTGACCTACACCACTGCATTCTCTCATGCTGATACATCAATGACTAGGCAAATTTCCAGTTCTATGCTGATTGGGCTTCAGTATGAAAATAGTTAATTGACAGAGCTTGTCTGTGTATTTAAACAAAAAATCTAAAGGAACAGTTTAGAGAGAAGTCTCAACTTCATCATGTCGGACATGATGGAAAATATTTGTAGATTGACAAACTTGCTAGGAGCCAGAAAAGGATGGACTGTGACCCCACTCAGGGACACAACAGTCCCCTTTTTTCCACAATTACATACTGCCATGTGACCCCACTTAGGGCTATAACATTTGTCTCCTTTTTCCACAATTACATACTGCCATGTGACCCCACTCAGGGATATAACATTGTCCTCTTTATCCACATTTACATACTGCCTTGTGAACACTCTTGGATTTAACAAGTCCCCTTTAGCCATCTCTTTACATGATACACTGTTAACACTCATGCAAACTAGTTTTAACATTATAATATGCAAAACACTGATGTTAAATAATTATGTCATCATGAACCTAAAGTTGTACATGTAATGCAATACAGTAAAACAAGTCTCCAGAGACCTCTCATTCTGCTAGCTTAAAGTAGGCCATCAAGACATGTAGTCATTCGAACCTGTTTGTGCAAGATACAATGTTAAATAGGACAAATTTCAACAGAGTTTAAGGTGGAAAACCTATCACAGTAACAAGATCACATGGTTCATGTTAAATTACTGCATTCATTTCAATGAAGATCTATGTCCATCATTATATATTTGTATTTTAAGATCACATGTGCATATATTAGCATATGAATTAACAAGGTTAGTATTTATATATCCTTTCCATCACTTAATTTTACATATCCATTAACTTAAAATTCCAAAGCGACCAAGTAATTGCAGTTTTCTATGTCAACACTTGCTGTGTATGAATTGCATCATTTGGGTTAAATATGGAATGTACAAGTATCAATGAATGAAATCAAAATGCAGAATAAACTCATCTAGAAACAAAACAAATCTATTCTGAGACAAAGTCCAAAGACTGTATTCACAAACGGCATACATAAATAAACTCAATAAAAGATTGGTGTAACTGGCTACACTGTGTTGAATGGATGATTGCTTGGTGTGTGGTTTTTAATAAATGTAACAGCTAAAACACAATAAACATTTCTTATCTGGAAATGATAATCATTTATAACACTCAGTGTTTCTGTGCAGATTGTCAATATATATACATGTGCCAAAAGCTCAGTGCAGTGTGCTATAAATAGAACACCTACTATACCAAAATGATTCCAATATGAATAGGCTAGGCTTGCCTGTAAAATTGAGACTATTTGTTGCTGTTTGGGATAATATAATCTTTATGACTGTATAATTATTTTTCACTGAGCTGGTTGTTATACATTTTAAAATCTTTTGAGAATGGATTCATGGTGAAAAAGATGACGGTGCATGATCAACAGCAACTGATCTGTCACAACCGCTGAATAAATTGATTCATTGTCTACGTTTACGTACCCAAACTTACTAAACTCAAAAATCAGTGTTGCCTAAACCTTACTTAGTAAAGTCTTCCTATAAATAATTTTAATGAAGTCTGTAACTTGCAGGATGGACAAGGGGGAATCTGACCCAGTTACTTTGAATAGTATATTAAGACTTGTGTTAAATAGCAACCATGTGATGTGATGAAATGGTCAATTACCAAACTTTCTAAGAGTGATTATCTCCAAAATTTAGAATGAAATCATTCATGTGTTGAAGCCATATATAGGGCACATAGTAATACTATCTAAGTATCTTATCTTCAGAATCACATGATAAGGAGGTCAATTATAACATGAGAGCTGTACTCTTTTTTTTTTTTTTTTCCCCTTCTCCCCCCCCCCCCCCCCCCCCCCCGCCAAGACAAGCAAATATGTCAAATATCAAGGTCAAGAATAAGCAGCAATCTTTATTTTTAACTTGTAAGTGCATGGAGATCGTTGTTACCTTTATCTAACAAACACTAATACGACTTTCCTGGGCTCTTCCTCCATCAGTTATACTAACTGCCATTTACACCTATGTATGCTGAAAAAAGGCATTAAACACAAAACAATGTCAAACTTGAAAAAGGTGAAAGTAATAATGTTGGGGTCACCCAGGCGTTAGAAGAAACATCAATTACAGACTTGGAAACAGAATTACATTAGCTGGAGGGGCTTCAATTCCATATGATCCATCATCTTTTACAGACATTATCAGTATGCTAATCCATGCAAGTACAACTTCCTCTGGGGCGTGAACCAGTTAAGCAATTGTAAATAAATAAAGTGATAAAATCCAAGAGTGCTCTGTTGACCTAGAAATTTTTGAACGTTTTTCTCAAGAGTCTTCAGATGGCCTAGAGAGATTTTCAACATTTCTCTCAAGAGCTGGCTTAAACAAGTTTCCAGCAGATCTAATTTTCAAATGAATAATTTGTAACATTCTAAGTTTTATGAAAATGTTGACAACCTTATTTATGTTATTCTTCAGAGTATCAAAAGTTCTAATTCTGCTCAGCAGAACTCGACAAATCAAGGCCAAGAAAGGTGATTAACTTGTTTATGTTTATAGACGCATTTAAAGTACATGTACATTTAAAAGTGCAGGTTCCTCACTAGCACCAAATTAACAAACAACTGGAGATTTACTCTGTATCTTTACAACTCCATCAAAGCCTATCAATTATGCGAATAACAGTTTCCATTTGACACAATGTATTTTTCCACTGTTTAGCACAACCCAAGTGCCAATAACATATCAGAGCACATATGATTGTAAATTGTTTCATTTTTAAAAAATCAAATACATAACCATTACCACGCATGAGTAAACGATACTCTCAATAAAAAAAAATTCTGATAAAAAATATCTCCAACAAATTAAAATCAGCAAATGAGTGGCTTTGATGAATCAATCACAGATCTTTAAATTTCAACCAATTCACAACAATGCATAAACACTGGATACAGCAGTTGCCCAGACATATAACCTGGGAATATCAAAGACGACTTAACATGTTAATGTATAGTTGTGATCATTAACTTTCATACACCCATCTCATTTTTAAAATGTATTGTGCACTCCATTTCATGCTTTCATGAAAAAATTTTTGCAGCACTATGTCAATGGCATTTCAAATTAACTGTAAAGCAATCTCCTTCTAGTAACTTTTGAAGTTTATTTAATAAAATCATGTTAATACAAATTGAGCTTGCAAAAAGATAGAAATATTTCATACCTTATGTTGAAATATATATATATGTGTATAGATCCAGAAGGTAAGTATAATTATAAATAGAAATTTCCAGTAAACAGTTTTTCCACTGGAAAAAAAATTCCATTGTTACTAACAATTGGTGACTGAAATAGTAAACATAGGTATGTATGAGTGCAGTTCATCAAATCAGGTTGCTGTCCTGTGATGTAAACATAATAATTCTAACCTTGGACATAATCACGCCATGTAAACATGCTTATCAATGACATGCTAGATTATAGTGGGGGTGGGATGTCCAGAACTTAACTGATCCATTGATTTTCCCCCTTTGGAGTCTTTGTATGGGCATAGGATTTTTTAACTTGGGGTGGGGGTGGTGCAGTGGGCAAATGGGTGTATTTATATGAAAACAGTATCTATGGCACTATATTTTATGCATTAGAACTTCATGTAACTGCAGAGACATGATTAAAGGATACAAAAAACGACACATTTGCAATTTTAAAAACCTTGCCATTGGTAGTTTATAAAACAATAAAGAATTAAACACATTTCCTTCTAACCAAGACTTGAAGATCTTTTAGCACCATGTGGCCAAGTGGCAAAAGAAGCTAGCCTTTACACATTACTGAACATTTCAACTCTGCCTATACGAGTCTTGGGTGCAGCCATTATAGGTGTGTGAGAAAACTTGCCAGTAGCTTACTACAGGTTGATGGTTCTTACTAGGATTTTTTTTTTGGGGGAGGGGGGGTCCACAACATTATACATTTTTTAAGCCAGGCATGATGCCATGTATATCCTAATATATTCAGAAAAATGGCATTTTTGCTAGATTTTATTTTGGTTTTGTTGGTTTAGCACCATTTATCAGCACACGATAGGCTATACAAGGCAGCATTTCATTCTTTAGAGACGTTGGACAACATTCACAATATCAGCCCTAGAATTTAACAAATTTCTATGCAGCCAGAAGGAATAAGAAATTGGGAAATTTATGTCCTGTTGAATCTTCACTAGTCCTTCGAACAAACTGTAACTAGGTGAACAAATGCATAATGATTACACCAAAAGAGTAATGGCTGGCATGTATAAAAAAAAAAGTGTTCACAGTAGCACGTTCCACAATACCATTATTTTTAAAATAAATTGCAAGAAATAAGCTTCAATAGCAGGTACAGTAAAAGGTATAAAAGGAAATTAAAGATAAAAGATATCCATAACTGATCCAAGACTGAATGACAATCAATTTATTGCTAAACAGACACAGTTGTTTTATCTTCATGTCCCCAAGTTGTGACCCTGAATAGGACCTTGTGTGCCATTTCGTTATTTCTGGAATTAACATGGACAAGATGATTGGGAAAGGGGACAGAACAGATAATTTTCTTCCGATAATAAAACATTTCAGAAGTAGCATGTTCCGTTAAAAAACAAATTCATATATAACACGTTGTGGCATGGCTCCCGAAATTTCATATACACGTTTTTTCTCATACACAAAACAAAAAAAATCTGTCTTAAAAGTTATTTTAAAAATGTATAAAGTTTATCATTTTGGGAAAATATTGTGTATGAATAATACAAGATGATTGTGGCGAAACTCCTACAATTCTACATGCATTTTTATCGTACACAAAAAAAAAAATGGTTTTTCTTCCTAAAAGTTAGAAAAATAACATGTAAAACGTTTATTCCCTGATCACGCATGGCTTTGCCAATATTGCAAACTGGGATATATTTTGAATGCGATGTTTTACAGTATTTTACTTTTTAAAAAAACACAGCACGTGTATTCATGTCTAATGTAAAAAATTGAGATATTATCAAAAAAATATTAAATGGAAGCAGTAATAAGACTTGTTAAAGATAATGGATGGATATTTTTAGGTTATTATTTTGCGTTAAATAGTTTTACAGATATATTTTTTTCTTCCCGAAAATACATGATCAATAATACCCCAACTGACATTATAGCATGAAAAAGGTATCAACATCGTTTACTATCGTACCGTTGTGGCATGCAGTTCATCCATAATGCATGTAATGCATTAAAAAATTGCCAATTTAAAATATTCAATAATTTTGTCCAAGATCATTGTGTCTGATTCATTGTCCAATATATAGCATGAACAGAGTATTAACACCGTTTACTTACCGTCTGATATAGTACCATCATGACATGTAACTAATCCATAATACCTGTAATTCCATTGCAAAAGTATTTAAACTATTCAATAATTTGTCACAGATCATTATGTCTAAATTCAGTGGGAAGAATTAACAAAAAATTAGGTCAAGAAAGATGAAGCATGTGTACGTTTCATTATGTTCCAGGGTCAATTACCGGTGTCTATACAAATTTCATACTGGTTAAATTTTCTCATCTGCCTTTCTGTGTACCTATATCCAATGTCAATTCCCAATAATTAACACATGAATGCCTATTCGTTGAATGTCTACAGCAAGAATAATTAACAATCAACATGTGTTTTCAGCATGCAGGTAACTTTTATTTCAGCTTTTGTGAATACAGAAAGAAACATGTAAAAACTACTAATCACTGTGCAAAGTCAATCTGGTTGCATTTCACTTCTTAAATATAGCCAAGCGTTTTACACACTATTTCTCATACTTTACCATATTAAATATTGTTTGGAATTAGAATTTGTACACGATGCAGAAAAAGAAAATGACTTGCGTTTGTGAACATGCTTTTCCACAACAGTAAAATATTTATTTTGAAGGGCCTGCAATGGTCATAAATCACTTTTATAATTGTTTTCAAGTTGAATGCATGTACAATTTCATACCCTCTCATTTACCAGCTAGTAAAGCAGAGATGTTGTTTTAGGGTTAAATGCCATTTTTCAGCACACGATAGATTATATATACATTGCAGCGGTGGAGGAAGAACCCGGGAAAACCCCCGGAAAGAACAACCGACCCACAAGAAGCTACTGGCAAGCTTTCTTACATAACTACATTAGCCGAAATCTTAAGACTCGAACCCACGCAGACAGGTGAGATGGCAGTGATCCGTAACGTAAGGTGCTTTAGGCCACTCGGGGCACCCAAAAAAAGCAAAGATTATTTACTGGTCAACTGATTGCATCTAATAACACAGCCATACCCAGAACACATGTTGGTGGCTTTCATTCTTTTTAATATGCATGTTTATTAAACTGTGATAAACTTTTATCAAATACCACATTGTCTGCTGCCTGGTTTTGTATGAAGTTAAGGAAGAAACACATGCTGGCTATTGTCTAAACAATGAATGTATACAGAATTAATTGATGACAATCACAAAGACCAAATAATGTATTATTTGGCCAAACACTTGAACTTGGTGAAATTGTTAAATTTCAGATCCTACTATTTCTCATACTTAATTTTTATTTTAATTCCTGGTACGAGAAGAATACACGTACATACAAAATTTCAGAAACCACGTCATGATTGTATTACAGTCGACTCCGGTTAACTGCACACCCTCGGGCCCGTCACGAGACCGTGCAGTTAACCGGAGTACGGTACAGTACATTTTTAAGTATTGGGGAAAAAACGAGACCAGTGTGATTATGTGCAGTTATCCGGAGTGTGGAGTTAACCGATGTGCAGTTAAGTGGAGTCGACTGTATATTCGAATTCATACTAGATCTCTCCCCCAATATGACAATAATTTCACTATTTCACACACTTCATTGTATTTGCAAAGGCTGACAGTTTTGTATGTGGATGGGAAGATAAATTCCTCTTCTTTTCACTCAGAATTACATCCTTCAGAACACTCACATTTTCTGTAGTAATCTGTCATCAGACCAGAACATCTGTGTCTCTATCATCTGTTGACATCTTTTTACAATTCTGATGCATGCATGGAAGGCAAGCCATTCTGCTACCATGAATGCAATAAAAAAAAAATTACACAATAAAAAAAAAAAAAAATACAGCACAAGATCTTACTTGTTGGTCTATTCAATATGCAGGGAGGAACAGCAAATCAGATTCAACCAAATTACGAACAATTCTTTTTTTAAAAATGTACCCAGATAAAATAGTTGATGAATTTTCAAAGGAAACATTACTCTTGAAGCACCAATTGTTATGAAAATGTACTTAGCAAACAGAAGGAGAAAAAAATTAGTCAATCCATGCTATATATTTGATGCTGATGCCACAATAAAAAACAGGCATTTGTTTGCTTCTCCAAAAGAAAGCCAACTACAATCTTTAAAAAAATCTTTTCTTCCAAGGAAGTCAATACACAACTTAAAACAAAAACAATGGCATCTGATGAATTGTTTCATTTTCAAATGCAACTGGAACATGTTTACTGTGTCATAAAAGTTTCCTTTTTGAAGGAAAAGTTTATGTTATACAAACTCTACCAAAGGCAGATTAAAACACAAACCAATTTTTACCGACTTGAGATGTAAGTGTTAGTGATGGGAATCGGTCAGAAATTCAAAATCGATAATCGGTTCCCCTTAACCAACTGATCATCGATTATAATCGGTTACTAAGAGCAAATATTAATTTTTGTTAAACAGTTGATCAAGAGTTCAATATGTTTATAAATGTACAGGAGTATTCTCTTTTAAATTAACGACATGTATACTTTAACCCGACAATAATATTACATTGTGTGTTATATTTGTTCTACAACTTTGTTAAATGAATGCAATTTTTTTATGGCTGATCAGGCAAATGTAACTGAAATACTGCTACAATCATCCAAAATTATTTCGTTCATATGTGCTGTGTCTATAATTTAAAGTATAGAAGCACAAGTTTTTCTTGTTTGTCATTGTTTATAAATACTACAAAAGCTGTTTCAATTTAACTGAAGCAAATCAACAAAATGTGTTTAAATTTATTAACTCAACAATTTAACAACTTGACCATGTAATAATGACTATATGTTCCTAATTATGAATCATAAGGCTTCATATTTGTATTTGTGAAGGGATTTAATAAATTTCAGGTCACCTTTAGTAGCTGGGAGGTTTACTAACCTTTGTACTTTGCATACACCTAAAAAGTAGTCTCCCTTTACACACAATCGATTATGGAATGGAGTTCACAATCAATTATCTGCTCAACCAACTGATGATTGATTATAATCGATAATCGGAACAACACTAGTAAGTGTTTCATCATTCATTACGTGATTGTGCCATTTGTTCTCCCATTGAATTCAGACCTTTATGACCTGTGACAACATTAATGAATATGTTAATTGTTTGTGTACATAGTTTCCACTGATTTAAGATTGCAAGCGTGCCAATAAAGCATGTATTTTTACTCCAGCAATAATTACCTAACCATCCTCCCTTTTCTTCAGCTAACTGACCTGGTTGCTTATAAAATAATTCAGTCTATAACAAGGTAAAGTTCTATGGCTTCTAACTACCATGTTATAGTGGGGTTACAATGTAAATTGTCAACATGGCGAATTTTGCAAAAGTTTTGAAACAACTGGCCCTTGTAACATGCACAAAGGTTGATTACTGGCACCCTGGAAAACATACATTACAGCAAATTAGTAACCATTATTCTCCTTGATATAACAATGAACTCACCTAGAGGGAGCTACACCCACCAAATTTGGGCCTAATCCTTTGAATAATCCATTGACACCTTCAACTTCTATGATATGCCTGAAACAGAATATACCATAGTTATAATGAGTTTAATAAAATTTTACTTTTGGTAGTTCTGGTCTTGCATGCTTGGCAATCATTAAGTCTCATAGTAAAGAGCCTGGAAGTCCTATACATACACACATACAAACATACAAATACATATTCGGGTTTCAGTAATGAAAAAGATATGCCATAACAGACGAGAAATCAAGAGCCCATCTAAAAAACTGACACTCTACTGGGTGAACAACCTGTCACAATGGCCATTCTAAATTTGGTCCTTCCCTCCACACCCCATCTGCTGCCACTAATTTCCTGCATCATGTAATCAGTGGTCAGTAGTTTTCCATGGTCAGAAGCCATGTTTTTTTAAACCAAGCGGTGATTTGGCCATGCCATCCACAAACACTGGAGTATATCCACAGTGTTGCTCCAAGTATGCAAAAACAACTTTTGAACAGCATGGCACTGTATAGATAAAGATCAATGTTTAAATCGTTCAAATTCAACTGTTCACTGTAATCCAGTGAAATTCAGGTGTCAACATGTCAGTTTCAAAAGCAAGGCAGAGTTAAGCCTTACAAGAAGTATATTGCACTAGAGATAGAAAGTAACTAGTGTGCATGAAACACAGTTGTAATTTTCTTGATTGTTGCTAAATAGCTAAACAAACTACATGTATCTAAGTAGCATACTCCCACTGCTAATAATCATACATTTATAATAATAGTGATAAATACTGTACAGTTAACATAAATCTAAGTGCAAGAGCTGCACCTATCATCAGAGGTCACCTGTCTACAAAAGCCACTTTTGGCTGCCGTTCGTCAGGTCTGACTGTATAAGCAAGTTTCAGAACAATTCAAACTAGGTCCATTTAATCTCTGTAAACTTTAAAGTTTCTCATCTTTATCAAACTCGACTCTGTAGAGATGTGCTCTACTTCTTGCACAATCGACTTTGAAGTATGCCACCAGCATTTGCAAATTTAAAGGTCAATATAGCTGCCATGTGAACTACCTATGTTATTTAATCAAGAAACATTGACCATGAAGTTTTGAGTGCACCATTTTTCACAAACAACTTCTCAGTCAATCGAATCAAACACGAAGTACCCAAGGTTTATTTTTGGAGGAGCAATTTAGTCAAAATTAAGTATTATTTGTCAGTAAATTACATGGGCATACATCTGGAGCATGATTATCTCACAGAAATGCTAAGATGTCTGAATGGAGCATGGTTGTAAAATATACAGGTTTAATTGCCAGCCACACTTTCATTTTGAGCTCCAAGATAGAGTAGTACAGTTCCTGAATGCTAGTGATGGTAGATACATTAGCTTGGACTAGTTGGGACAATGTAAGAGGAGCCAAATTCAAACACTAATCACAGATAAGCCTAAATCAATGTCTAACACTTTAGACTCAGTTGTTCCCTTAAAAGTGGCCATACATTGATGGCACAGAGATTGTGACTAGGCAGGAAATCACAATTGTTACAAGAGTTTGTTTACTGACATTGTAAATCAGCTTATAAGAACAATTAAATAGCTTTGGTGTCGGAAATAAGTTGCACACACTTGGGATGACATTAGTTTATTATCTAGGATTACAGGGAGATGAATGCGCAGTCGTTGTGTTGGATGTGGAGGTATAAATATATTGTGAAGTAGTTAACAGAAACCTGCTAATAAAAGTGTAAAATATCTGCTTATAAAGGTGTAAAATATTCTAAGAGGCAACAATATATCAGGTAATAAAATATTAGAATACAAAAGATGGACTCATTTACTCCATACTTTAACATAAAAAAATGTGATGCCACTGACATGTCAATCTGTTGGGTGGCAATTCAATTGTTTAGTCTGAATAGTATATTTGTGTACCAGTCAAGCCCAATACAGATCGGACTTTTTAGCAATTACAAGTAGTGCCTGATTAAACCCTGTGAAGGCCCTTGGGCAGTCAAAATCTTGGGGCTCCCACTGCAAATAATCTATTAATATTATTCTGATCCATTGTGACAAGGCCCCTAAAAGGCGTGATTACAAGTCCAACTTACAATAAGAGAATGCATTCTCGTGGAATAATTCAATTATTTGTAAAAATGCAATTTTTAATCAGTACATATACATGTCCTGTCTGACGGCAAACAACAATAACCCAGTCGTCACATGATGCGCATACACACCAGGGGATATATTGTCTCTGCTACTGATTAATTACACTTAATAAAATGCACTTATGTTATGCAACTGCAGCTCTTAGTCTATGCAGTGTGCACTTGGATTGGAATTGTATGAATTGATACACAGTATAAAAGCAAATTTCAGAAAACGCACTACTTCGCAACTATGACACAAAACTGTTTGTTAGCTTACCACCACATCTCGAACTTGCGCGAGATATTATTTCTCATCCAATCCAAAGAATTCCATAAATACATGTTCATGTAAGTATATAGAAAACTGACAAAATTAAATTTCGAGTCATACCTAAGACTGTAGTACAGCCCCACAGACTGCCTCCTTGCTACTGAAATTGCACTGCGTGTTGCAAGAGTTCCTGTGCGTGTTGTATGATGATATTCATGCAAGTTGTGTTCGGAACAGTTAATGTTCCAGTTCAAACTAGGTCCACCAGGCACATAGTGAACTGCTCTAGGTGAAGGAAGGTAAACTGGATGATGGAATGATGCAACAGAAGACTGCAGTCGAGTTTTCACCACCTCAAGCGGACACGTCAACACTGCACCTACTGTGCCCCCAATACTGCAAAAGAGAAAACATTTTTGTCAAAGTTGCAATATGCAGAGAAGGGTTGGTAAAAAAAAAATTATTCGAAATATTGATATTTTGGGAAAATTTACTTCAAGTTTCAAGTACATGTAATTTTAAAGTCTACAAGAAGTCAACATTTGTTTTGATTTTTTGTAAAATTCTCTTCTTGCACAACTATTTTAAAACTTTGCATGTTGAACTGGGAAGTTGCAAGTTAAATTTCTTCAACTCTGTTATGTATAGTCTGTCAGAGGATTCAAGACATAATGAATGCCATACTTGCATTGTCTGAGAAAATAAATCAATTCACATGCGAATTTTATACAGGTATATGAATGATCATTCTAGTTTTCTAGGTCCGCTCATCTGCATAAATATCCAGATATCATAAATATGGCGAGACAAGTCGGAGGAAACTGGTTACTTGCTACTGTACCAATGTAGCCATCACATGCAGCACTATTTATCTTCACGCACTATGATCAATAGCAATTTTTTAATACAAATATACAGAAGAAAATTCAAATAACTTGACAAGGCCATGTTGCAATAACAAAAGTTTTAATATGTAGCAAAAATAACATTAATTACTGTAATAATACAGTCCTACAATGTAAGCCAGATCATCAGATATTTTTTGGGGGGTGGAGTGGGGCGAACCAGCCTAACTGCCTAGACTAAAGGCGCTGTGTAGCATGTTTTGATGTCGACTAACAGTGTAACAAAAGTAAAATTTTCAGGAATATCATACAAAAATGGCAATAAATAACGACGCGTTTCTACAAAGTAAAGTGTTTTGTCAGACTTTACTTACCCTGGTGCCTTTTCTCTTCTTAATAAATTCAAAAATTCTCACAGCAGATATGGGCCTGTTATCAAGCTTTGTTGGCCTATATTTTATTCTGCTGGAAAGCGATGAAACCGAAAATGACGAAATCGGGCCAAGTTGAAATATTATTCTTCAATGGAATGAATTTAAAAAAATATATTATGCCTACTGGAACTGTAAGCAACAACATTTCAATTCGTTCAAGAAGCCTGTCTCCCACATGAGCCTACATAAACATACTTCGGCTACAGTCGCATTGCAACAAATTCAAATGTCAATAGAACATGAAAATGTGTTCACATGCGAGTGTCATATTTTCATTCCGCCAGGATCAAGACAGCACTCTACGTATATTAATTACATATAAATTAATGGAAGTGTCGATATAGGCTGCCTAGTGCGCGATATATTCCTGAAACTTTAGAATACTCGTTCCGATGTCAACTGACATCGGAACACGCTATACAAGGCCGCTATTTGGATGATAAGACGTAGCACTAAAACAAAAACATGTGCCGTCTTAAATTGTAGGACTACACGATAAGAGCGTTCCAGGCGGACTGTAAAAAGTGTAAACAATGATACAATCTGCACAGCTATTTGTTGCATTGCAAGATGTACAGTACATTTTGTCCCAATTAGTCCAATTCTTGAATGCATGCTATATATATATATATATATATATATATATATATATATATATATATATATATATACGACAAAAATAATATGACGGAAATCCTTAGGATCACATGCGTGCACACAAGGAGACGCAGTTCGTACAAACCAAAAGATAACAAATATTTCTTAAACACCTAATGGTTTTTGAACTTTTAATTTGTCATGAAGCGGATTAACTCCACTAAATACAAATCTAAATATATTTTAGTTTCGCCATGTATACGACTAACGAGAACTTCGCCCTGGTGTCAGGTATGATGACCTGAATTGAAGCGGCAGGCCTCAATGGCATTAACAGGGGTTCTTTACAAATTAAATTAGGAGTATCCGTCCATGAATCAAGAAATGGGGGTTCTAACCTGTAACAATATAACATTGTTACAGGTTAACGCCCCCCCCCCCCCTTGAACGGATAATCCTAACCCCTGTGAATGGCAATAGTAATACTCATCGAAGGTCATTTTCTGTAACATTACTGCCATATTTTAATGATTATCTTACCCTCCTGCAAGTAAATGTATCCCATAATTTTCCTTAGAAGCCATAAAGAATCAGTTTTTGTGCAACTTCAAGCATATATCCATCGAAATGTGTATCGCCCCCTTTTCATATTTTATCTTTTTGTAAATGAGCGGAAAGTTTTCACATGGAAACGATGCATGGAAAGAGATATCCAATCAAAAGTTAGATTATTCGGTCTCGTGAGTTGATTGGTTCATTGTTAAGGACAAGTGACCATGAGTTATTCACGTGAATATGTTACGCATTTAGCTAGTGTTTACATTCCAGTAAATGGAATGTACATGTCACACGATCAACAGTGCTTGCTAAGACAGTCATGCAAGGTACTGTGCAGGGAGGGCGAAGGAGAGGAATAGATGGGAGGATAACATCTCAGAGTGGACAGGTCTGAAGCTGAGTGACACAGTGAGAGTATCAGAGAACAGATTGGAATGGAGGAAGCTGGTTGTCAGGTCATCAGTGGTGCCCCAACAGTCGGCAAAACTAAGGGATAGATAGATTATATTCCAGACACTCAAATGAGGTCGGCGGTCTTAAACGTCAGTGCGCCTAAAAAAAAAAATATTCAGGTTATTGTAATTGTTTTTTAAAATATAGGTGAAGTACATTGCATATAAGTAAATTTAAAGTGACTGCAGTATTGGAGAGAGGAAAATTAACATTCATAGTAGAGGAATAAACTATGTTATTTTATTCGTAATATTAATAGTTTACACCTATGTACTTTGTCACATGTCCTTGTTGATATATACAAAAAAAATACAAAAAAAAAAAATGAATGAATTGCCTTTAACTGGTATGTAAATATTGTATACATGCATTTGCAGTAGAGCGCGTTCGAAGTACCACTTATCGCGAATAGACCTGTATCCGGTACAAAGACGACGAACATTAATTTGGGCCAAGTTTGTTGTTGTTGTTGTAGTGTCTAACGCAATTTTTCAGAACACGATATACATGGCGGCCAGTATTAATGGTGGAGGAAAATCCAAGAAAAGAACCACCGACTCACGATAAGCTACTGGCAAGCTTTCTCGCATACCAACGTTGGCCGAATCTGAGACTCGAACCCACGCAAACAGGTGAGATGGCAGTTATCCGTAACGGAGAGCACTTTAGACCGTTCGGCCACTCGGGGCCCCGGGCCAAGTTTGTTGAGAATATCGACCAGTTAATGCATGATCGTTACTTAATCCTGACTTGAGTTGGTTACCGTGACAAATTTTGTACCCGAGGAATACCGCGTTATTTTGAACGTAACGAGCGATACGTGCAGCGGTATACCTCAGTTGTATTGAGCACCAATAATTCAATGTTATGGAACATGCTGTTGACAATTAATTTGTTTAATTTTAGGACTGTCACTTGCTGGAGGAAGAAAAAATGGTCTGTCTTACAGAAAAATGACATCATATTATATCAATACATGTATATTATTTGGGAAACAAACAATTATATTGAGGTAACAGAATAGAAAATATTTCAGCTCCAAATAAAATCAAATCCCCAATCCAGAAAATGTAATAACCAGTACATTAAATATAGTAGATGAATTTGCTATAAATGTGTGTTATAATCTTAAACCTCAAAGTAAAGTCGGGACATTAACTTTACACTATAGATGATACTGAAAAAGACTGTGTTGATATTAGCGAGCCTATTAATACAAAATAGGAAGGGGGCCGAGTGATCTAAAGCGCTTTCCGTTACGGATCACTGCCGTCTAACCTCTATCTGCCTGGGTTCGAGTCTATGATTCGGCTAATGTAGTTATGTGAGAAAGCTTGCCAGTAGCTTCTCGTCGGTCGGGGGTTCTTTCCGGGGGTTTTACCGGGTTCTTCCTCCACCAATAATACTGGCTGCCATGTATAGCCTATCGTATGCTGAAAAAAATGGCGTTAAACGCAAATAAACAAATAAATAAACAAAATAGGAAGTGTAGATACTGAAACGACCCGTTTACTAGCGTACTATCCATTCGATAGGTATTACAATTTTGAGCAGATGCCAATATCTGGGTAAGATATTTAGCAGAGCGGGTCAATAAATATAAAACACATTTTTTTTTTAAAAAAACGTGAACATATTTAGCCAAATTGTGCGTGTGTGTGTGTGTGTGTGTGTGTGTATGTGTGTGCAACGTCGCGCGCAGCTACTCAGGCATCCCCGCGCAGCTGAATTGTCAATTTTTGCTCAATCCGAAGTTAAATTTTGCTCTTCTCCGTAATGCTTGCGCAGTGCAGCGAGCACATCTACCATTCGCTTAGAGAGAACGTTGTGTGTGTGTGTGTGTGTGTGTGTGTGATTTGAACTTGGAATGTAGCTTTAACAATTTTTCAGTCGTATCGCTACCAGGCCAACCATTCCTAACACTAGCAAGGCAGCTGTTAGTACCATTTTTGTCAGTCTTTAGTATGACTCATCCAGAGATCAAACCCATGACCTCTGGCATCCGATACTCTAACCACTAAACCACCTGAACAGTCGAACATGTACGTAATGTTCAGAGAGAAAACAACCGCGAGTCTGAAAATCGTATGATGATTCTCAGTTTAATGTATCTTTGTATGACCTTTGTCTGTGATTGAAGGTCGAGTAGTTATGACCTACCCGACTATTATAATCTCTTTTTTAATTATAAATAAAACCATCAGTGTCAATGTCAAGCCATATTTACAAATTTAGAATGTTCTGGACGTGAACTTGCCAATCAGATGCTGTTATACTATGTTTTAGTTTTTATTTAAGGCTGAGTTAGACAAGATTATTTCATTCCTAAGATAATAAGATCAGTATCTGGGATCAGTTGTGTTCATATTTAATCAGAGAGGAATTAAATATTTGAAAATAAAAAATTCGAAATGCAAAATGCTTATTGACATTTTGAAAAATACACTACTTTAAGATTATTGCAAATTCAAAGTCATTCTGCATTTTAAAATTGTGATTGATAAAGACTATTGGTACATTAACATATTAAAGACTATTGGTACATTAACATATTAAAGACTATTGGTACATTAACATATTAAAGACTATTGGTACATTAACATATTAAAGACTATTGGTACATTAACATATTAAAGACTATTGGTACATTAACATATTAAAGACTATTGGTACATTAACATATTAAAGACTATTGGTACATTAACATATTAAAGACTATTGGTACATCGGCTCATTATATATTGGCATTCATTAGGAGCACTCTAGACTTTGGACTTGTGATAGAATCTTAAAGATTATTTAGGATTTAATTCACTCACAATTATCTCTCTGTAACTTAAAAAAATTATTTGTTGCTTTTATATACTTTTTGCTTTTGCATATTTTTGTTACTTAGTTCAAGACCACAACATAACTTACTCTAGTCACATTATTTATTTGGCGTACATGTAATTAGGAAAATCGTAATTATTATTTGTAATATCATCGTTAATTTGTGATAGTGAAAATAAATACCGCGATAAACCGGTAAACCGTTGATACAGGGCATCTCTTCTCCTGAATATGTGCAGCATATTTTCAGGTTTGCAGAGGGAAACGTTAATTTGTAATGCAAGATACGTTTTGTGTATACAATTAGTAAATATTACCACGTATGCTCTAGAACAAGCAATCGTGCGGTAAAATGGTTCCGTGCTACAAGTGTTAAACATATTCAGGGTCTATATGATATTTTGCCTGTTCTTTTTCCTGTATTTTGTGGAAACTTTATTAAATCTGCTTTTCCTGTGCGACCGTTCCGGTGGCCTAAGTGGATAGAGAGACCGCCTCGGATGGGGGATGTCGTGTATTTGAACCGTGTCGAGTATTAAATACTTTAAAAATACTTTAAACAATACATTTGAGACAACCCCTACTTAGACGGATGTTTTCAGTGTTCATGTATTCAAACTATAGTGGTAATTCATGTTATGGATGCTTGGATACGATACCTCAACGCATATAGATTGACGATTGCGAGAATATTTTGCTCAGAAATTGTTTTCCAACTTTCGAATACTTAGTGATATCTTTGAATATTTTGACAAAAGTATAAATAATTAATGGAATAAAGGTTTAGTTGCTGAATTTACAATTACTTTCGCAACATTACCCAAAAGTGATCTTTGTTGTTGTTTCTTTTAGTATTTACTGAGTATTTACAAAGATCGCAAAATACGCCGATTACGGTATTACCTTACATTAAATTAAACTTAAGGATCTAAGAACGGAGTTCTAGTTTGAATCTGCCTTTATAAGCAAGTTTTTTTTTTTTACGACAGGTGGGCTCTTAAGGTGACAATGGCCACCATTAAGAAATGGGTCGCTATGGTGACAAGGTGAATTAAATGTTAAAAAGTTGATAGGTTTAGCGTTATGGATTGTAGTGGCGACAAGGGAGAAATATAATGTTAAAATTAACTTGACATTTTCCCTTGTCACTATAAATGTGTTTGTTGAATAAGATTTGCCTGTATGAAGACAATGGGAAATGTATTAAAACGACAATGAATGTCCAACACACACATATACTGAGCAATATGCCGATTGAACAGAAATATCACACGGACATCAAGTGACCATCATCCACACGTATTAATCGATACACCGCTTGATTGACAGAAATCCAGTCATCTACTGGCCAACACTCAAAATTACTAGCCAACACGGTCATTAGAAAGTAAAGAAATAACACGATATGTAATCAAATCTATAACAAGCAAGGGGGAAGGAGTGCATACACACCATGAACGCAAACAAGTGGGTGTGGGTTGGTAAGATTTATTACAGACATACAGAAGAACATACAACACAAAAAGCAAACCATATTGGTGATGGATGAATAGTATTTCTTTTCAAAGAACTTGATGGTTCTAAAGAGGGCAGTTCTATTTGTTGGTCAAAATGTTAACAAATATCACAACGCTACACTGTTCTAAGTACTATTGGTTTAGGGGCCCCGAGTGGCCGAGTGGTCTAAAGCGCTGTCCGTTACGGACCACTGCCATCTCATCTCTGTCTGCGTGTGTTCGAGTCTAAGATTCGTCAAATGTAGTTATGTGAGAAAGCTTGCCAGTAGCTTCTCGTGGGTCGGTGGTTCTTTCCGGGGGTTTTCCGGGTTCTTCCTCCACCAATAATACTGGCCGCCATGTATAGCCTATATTGTGCTGAAAAAATGGCGTTAAACCATAACTAACTAACTAACTATTGGTTTAAAAACCATTGTTCTCACGAGGCAAACCTTCATCTCCACATGTATGTAACCTTGATAGTATCATGCGTTGAAGCGCATACAGTAAATCATGGTGGATGACACCACATTCGTCCAGTCCAGGTGAACGACGCCTCCTCCCCCCCCCCCTCTCTCTCTCTCTCTCTCTCTCTCTCTCTCTCTCTCTCTCTCTCTCTCTCTCTCTATATATATATATATATATATATATATATATATATATATATTGTTACGATTCTATAGTCATTAAGTTTAGTTAAACTTAACAAATACAATTAATTATGAAGGTTAAAAAAATGCAATATGAACTTAACGCATATGGAATTAAATCCAAATAATTCCAAAAGTTATGCAAGTTTGTGTGTTGATCTACATGTTTGAAAGGTCTTTCCAGATATGTATCTAAAAGCAGTTGCCAAATTCAAAACGTTCTCCAATGTCAAGTCTGTAAAAAGAGTTTTCATCAATCAAACATTGTTTATTTTTATAGTTACAAATATGATAAACTAGTATTACTGTTGTTCTTTAATAATAATAATAATAATAATAATAATAATAATAATAATAATAATAATAATAATAATAATAATAATTTTCAATAACGACCTTTCCTCTGGCATTTGCAATGGGAGTGAATGAATTGCAGATCGAAAGGTTGACCCATTGCATATATGGAAATGATGCCTTTTTTAACAAGGGTTTATGCAAGATGGTCACCTGTCCTTTTATTATTATTATTATTATTATTATTATTATTATTAATAATAATAATAATAATAATAATAATAATAATAATAATAATAATAATAATTTTCAATAACGACCTTTCCTCTGGCATTTGCAATGGGAGTGAATGAATTGCAGATCGAAAGGTTGACCCATTGCATATATGGAAATGATGCCTTTTTAACAAGGGTTTATGCAAGATGGTCACCTGTCCTTTTATTATTATTATTATTATTATTATTATTATTATTATTATTATTATTATTATTATTATTATTGTTACATAGTATTTCACATCACTTAAGTGTAACGGCGGTAATTCTGGATAGAACATGTGTTTAGGAAGAGGCTTTGGGGTTGGTAACTGCCATGCAAACTGTTCTTTGTAGCAAAGTAGCGGCACCTGTAAAAAACATTATACCTACCCCTTCTCGGCGCCTCGAACCCTCTTGCCGCCACTTAAAAAAGATGAGCGTAGGCTTGACATGGGTCGCGAGTCACGTGCTATTGACTAGCCGAATGAATGTATAATTAATTCAGGCACAAGTGGTTTGACCCAGACGTCACAATATTGTGTGCCTTGAACTGAACCAAATACGCAAATCGGCATATATCACACGCTTATTATAAAAGCTGGTTGTTCAATTATATCCCGAGGATAGATACGTGGCGTCAGCGATTATTTCCGGGAGTGGATATGTTTATATATGAAAAATCTAAAAGAAAGGATATTAAAAAGGGAAGGCACATAAACCCACCATTCCCGATGTCCATGGTCTACTGACGTGGACCTTTCCCATAAATAGCCCTCATTATATTTCACAAAAACCATGTAGCTTATATACGGGTCAACTTTACAGCGACATGTTTGTCATAATACGAACTCAAACATGTCATGCATGATACATCATCCTACTATGATTGCATATAAGAAGTTAGGTCAGAAAATATTGTATAATCAGTCCCGGATTACCCATTAGGCAGAGTAGGCAACTGCCTATGGGCCCCGCGACTTTTATGGGCCCCATGAGACCGTGACCGTGGGTCTGGGGCCCCAAAAGTTTGACTGCCTATGGGCCTCCACGGTGCTTAATCCGGCGCTGTGTATAATGTTATGGTAACAACACTTCGCGCTCAGTTAGCTTTGGAATCGGACTCTGCAGTGAACACCAAGGGCGAAAGTCAAGACTGACACGCCTTTTCCATTTAGATGAAAATATGTATTCATTTTATATTTTCCCCACAGTGAACCAGACGTTTGCATCTAGAACTTAATATGATAATTTATTAAATTTTAGTTTATGCACAACTTGATAATCTCGAGTTATTTTAGGTACATATTGCTGTTTTGTTTTGTTGTGGGGATAAAGGTGGGTGGCGGGCGGGTCAGCACAAATTGATACAGAGACTTTAAATCCGTTGTCTGTACCTTTGAAAAACCGGAGAACTGACTGACTGACTAGTTGAATTAATGTAATGTGCGCTCGTATTAAGCATGTATCACGGTTTTATGCACGCACAGCGTGCTTAATAATTGCTCCTTGGAGAGGGAGACGGAAAGAGAGCCACATCCACCAGGCTTTTATGTATTCAGGGAACACTTAATAAATTTAGCCGTCAGATTGTAGGTCTATTCGATTCCCTAACAACCGGAATGTAAGGCTATTGCATGAGGGGAATATATCCACGCACACTCATTGTTGTAGCTGCTATCTTTGGCAAGTGTATATGAGTGAGATTAGACCCAACACACACTCATATGACTGAATTGCATTTGTGATCGTGCATTACACGCATGTTGTCTAGGCCGCTGAAATGGAGGAGAGTGTGTTCGGTGGAGGCGAATTTCTTGGCACAGGTCGGCGTAGGCCGATAAATCAGCCCTTCAGCAGTTAGGGTGTTGATGTTGGGTTTGTTTTGGGACCACCTTGTTGATAAATATGGGTTCTTATCGTTCCGATTTGTAATTTTCGTTGTGCAGCCTTGTGCTGCGGAGTCTGATCGTCTTTGGAGTTTAGACCATCTTGTATGCACTTATGTCCTAAAAAAAATTGTGTGCTTTTCGTTTTGCAGCCTTGTGCTGCGGTACCTGATTCTCATTGGAGTTTCGACCACCTTAAATAGACTAATTTGGGGTCTTGTGTCTTAACAAACATTTAGAGTGCCACCTTGCGTGACGGGCTGATTACCTGGTACTATATATGATGCAGATTATCTAATGTGGTTGGTTTTTTGCATTCAGCTGGTAAAAGCTCCATGCATAAGCAAAAGACTAATAACACTTGCATAAATCCATGTCTGCCTCTCAAATTCAAGTGGCATGTACAACATCTATCGCACTTGTAGTTACTAACTAAGCCTTATAATCTGATATTACATCATCTTACCACACCACCAATTCCTCCCTTAATGTCAGATAAACCCCATTATAAAACCAGATTTTTTTTAATTTGGTATTTTAACGTAGCTTTATCATTTTTTCAGTCATATCGTTACGATGTCTGCAGTGAGACAGTTTATAGTGATGGTTAGAACTAGGGCATCATGCCGCAGACATGTTGCATGATGTCCCACCCATTTACATTATCCTGACACCAGACTGACCAATTCTAACAGTAACCACTTAATGCTGAGTGCCTAGAGAGGCAGCTGTTAGTGCCATTTTGTAAGTCTTTGGAATGATTCGGCCGGGGGTAGAACCCACGACCTCCCGTTTCCGCGGCGGACGCTCTAACCACTAGGCCACCGGAGCGATTTAATAGAAATTTGAACCAGGTTATCTAAATGAACGACCGAGTTTTGAAATTGTTGAGCCGGTAAGGGCGAAAAGGAGATAACTTGAATTCATCTTGCTGTTCTACGCCGGCCAGCTTTGAAACAACGTTTCTTTTTTTCTCTTTTGTTTACATTTAAATAACGATGAATGTAGTCCCAGTTTATTTAGTCTAGAGCACAATGCAGTGTGGACAACCAAGGAGTGGTCATTTAATGCGATTAAGGAGGGTCCATCATAGCACCAACGGGTTGGCTGGTGAGGATGTGATTTGTTCAAGAACAAAGGACGTTGTAGCAGTTGAGCAAGGCAGCTGAGAACAAGTCTAATTGTTCTCGTTTCCAAAAGAAGGAGATAAAGAAACATGCGAACTGATCAGCCAATGCAAGATGAACACAATAACGTAGACGAAGAAAGGCGTCATGCACACATATCATGAAAACCGGCACACACAAAAAAGATCAGCTGCTTCAAGCCGGTTAAGCGATAGCGTCCATCACTAATTCATCATTCTATCACTGGGATACATCAGGCCATTTTGTATCGCACATTCAAGATACTGGAGTGTACTAAGAACATTCTATACTTCTAGACTTTTGATAGGACATTTAAATTCTTTATTGATCTAATTGTGTTTTGAGAGAGAGAGAGAGAGAGAGAGAGAGAGAGAGAGAGAGAGAGAGAGAGAGAGAGAGAGAGAGATAGAGATGGGGGGTAGGGAATTTATATCAGTTGGAGGATTTTTAACTTGTCCCTTACTGAGAATGTACGTGGTTTATGGCAATCATTACCGTGTCTGCACACGCCAACCTCCACCCATCCTCCTAGTTTTGTTGAATCTGTATGATTTGGATCCATGTCTATATGTAATGTTACTTTTGTATTATCTCACATCCTCTGATAGTATTAAGGGATAGCAGGTTTTGAATTATATGGTGTGTATATGTACTTTTTAATTTCAGTACTTCTTGATTTATGTCAGAAGAATCCTCAGAAACTGTGTTTTATGATGAAATAATGAATGCTTACACTTACAGCTAGCTTCCATTTTTGTTATGGATGTGGGTTTAATCAAGACTGTATCTACACGCAAGGTAATGGTGCCATAAATGGCAGAGACCCGGGTTCTGTTATTAGTATATGAAGAAATAAAATTTCTCAAACTTTTATAATGATATTCTTTCTTTAATTTATAAAATTTATTTAATTTATAAGTTCCCTTTTTTGTTATCTTTCTGTCCAATGGATAAATTTTTTCGCTCTGTACATGTATATTTATCTTATGAATTGCTCAAATTAAGAACAATATACATTATATGGGGGCGATAAACACGCCCAGTTTGTGAAGAAAGTCGAACAAATTTAGATACAGTTTGCGTAGAAGGCCGGATCACAAGGGGATGATTTATTAAAGGTATATTGTACTTTCCTAAACTATGAGTGGGGTCCATTAAGTTTCCAAACCACGACCGCCCGCTTAAAGAACGTACACACACATAACCGTACAGGCACAGGTCATATGGGTATTATATACATTCTGCGTAAATAGACACACAGATGTTTGCTTTGGTGCTCTTTCCAGGAAAGTCTGGGCCGTATTGACATTTTTGACCACCTTCACACCCGCCAATACATGACACGATCAGACCGTGGATAGCGCCTCTTAAATATGTATTAAAATTGTCTACTAATATTTTAAAACAAAATATTGTTCTTGCAAATTCCTAATAAATGCTGCACGTCCAATACTACAAATTGATGGATCAAAATTGCTGCTCGATCGTTCCTTTTTTTACATTTAAAGTTATCATTTAAACATTTCTCGAACAGACTAAACCGCGTCCAACACTCTTCCGCATCAGACACTATTCTACGTGGTTTATTTTCCTCTAAAGCATACTTGGAGTAAACCTCGAGACCTTGACATGGATCTAATGTTGAGACTGATAAATAACACTGCGTACCGAAGTCAGAACCAAGACACCTAACGGCGGGCACATATGATAAGTGCGTGATATATATTCTCGTTTAAGGTATTTCGGTTAATTAATGTCACGTTTATGTGACACTTGGGTCAAACCAACTGTGCCTAGGTACACATTTATTAGGTTTGCCTTTCATTGTTTCACTTTCAGTTCTTATTATTTCGTTCGTTCATCCATTAATAAAGACAGTCATCCATACTTGTCTAAAATTTACTTAGGGGCCCCGAGTGGTCTAAAGCGCTCTCCGTTACGGATCACTACCATCTCACCTCTCTCTGCGTGGATTCGAGTCTAAAATTCGGCTAATGTAGTTATGTGAGAAAGTTTGCCAGTAGCTTCTCGTGGGTCGGTGGTTCTTTCTGTTTTTTTTTTTTTTCCTGGTTCTTCCTCCACCGTTCCTGTTTGAATATAGAGTTAAATACCACTCATCAAAGGAAGCAAATAAACTTGCGTATATGTAAATTTGTCTATTTGACCTCCCAGGTGGCAGTAATACGAGGCAAGACATAGAAACGCACTTAAAGGTGTTGGAAACTCCAATAAGGCCTTAATTGTGTCACGAAAGACTAATCCTACCTCTGGTTTCATACTTACACCGTGTCTTTGGCACCGTGACACACTGTTTATGTATTTAGGTCAATGATTTGACACTACATGACAGATGCTGAAATTAGATGTGGGCGGTAAGACCGATATCGTATGATCGCAGTATGTTTTGTTGTTGTTGCCGGTAGTACATACCTTACTTTTTCACTCCACTGGTAGTATGGAAGTTTCCGACAGCAAGGAATTTATGGAAATTCTGGAATAAACTTTTTACAAGTTGAATGATATAAAATATCATGTTTTCACTTCAACTACTGCTACTTTAACAAATGATACGTATTTGTCACAAATTAATTTTGAATATTGTAAATAAAACTGTTTATTGTTTTAAACAAATATAAATCCTTTAATGACATGTCTGACACGTGTCCCGTATAATAACTTGGGACAATGTGAAAGCTATGTTTAGATAAATTTCGGATTATAGTTATTTACTGGAGAATGTTAATGTGTTTAGTACATCTATTCCATGAGATTTTCAGGAAAGCAGATGTATTCTGTTTGAACTTTATGTAATTTCACAAGTCCACTAAATATTAATTTTCAGGGTGTTGATGCTTTTTTGTGTAGGTTTGAGATTATATCTCTTCTTCTTTCATTTTTTTCTCATGGTGTTATATATATATATATATATATATATATATATATATATATATATATATATATATATATATATATATATATATATATATATATATATAATGGTGTTAATTTGCTATCAATAGATGAATCATAACAAGATATTTTTTCCAGCAACTGATAGACTGAAATGTTGGACAAAAGTCTCAGTCAAACTCCCTAGAACATTAAAGCATTTGACATTTTTTGTCCAGTAATATACCTCGAGATATACAGCTTACTGTGGTACATAACGCTGTATGTTCACAAATACCGCGGTATAACCTTGTACGTACCACGGAATGTTCACAATTACCGCGGTATAACCTTGCACATATCACGGGACGTTTAGAAATACAGCGGTACACAATTGTTCTTGGCACCCAGCTCTACTAAAGTTATAAAAGATCAGGAAGGCTCTTAGCTATTCAAAAGTGTATATGTACAAGCATGAAGGATATCGATAGTTCATATATAGCATACTGAGTGAGTAGGCCATATTTATATCTATGAATAAATATATGACTGGGTTTGGAGAGTACTTGCTTTTTAGGCAAAACAATGAATGATGCAATGTAATTCAGGAATTACGTCATACATGATATGAATTAATCATGTTATTTATGGAAGTCATGGGTTATGCAATTATAGCTATGCTTACATCACTCTGCTGAACAAGTTGCCTTCATACAGCTCTCGAAATCATGCAGTATTGGGCTCTCTTATTTGCCAGCGTTTGATTTTGCAACGGGACACATTTCTGTTTAGCCATATTGAGCAGAGATGCATCGTACTTGAATACACAATGCAGATAACTTCTGCTATGTTTGTGGTGAGTGACGTTTATTGCATCACAACAGCGCAGTATAACCACTAGGGTTAAGAAAGCCTATCACATTTATTTTGGCTGCAAAATTGAAGATCAGAACAAGAGGTGGGCCTCCCGCACATATGCCACAATACTTGTGCAACAAAATGTCGCCAGTGGTAGAACAGGAATATAAAATGTATACCTTTTGCACTGCCAATGATGTTTTTTTTTAGAGAAAGCAAACATACCACACCATCAATTTTTACTTCTGCCTTCAGTTGGTACAGGTGTGAAAAATATGAAGAAGTGGAATGTACCTTATCCAAACATTCCATCAGCTATACACAAAGTAGTACACCACACACAGAGAGAGAGAGAGAGAGAGAGAGAGAGAGAGAGAGAGAGAGAGAGAGAGAGAGAGATGGTGCGACAATAAGGGAAATATAATAAAGATTTAAAGAAACACGGCTGGCAGAGCACATACCCCAGTCACATATCCTACCTTATATACAATTTCAGGTTTTAATGATACCAGACATTTTAGTATAGAAAACGATGGTGCCCTCTTTTTATAAAAATAAAAATGAAGTAGATGAATATTTTTTTTCAATTTAGAATATTAGAGAAAACTTAAAAGGACAAAGGGATCATTGGACTTTATTAGTGCAAAGTGTACTTGTTGGTAAACTTCGTGAAGTCTACAACGCATTGTCGAATCAGCAAAGTGCTGATAATATTATAGGCAAGAATTACATCTTGAAGAGTTATGCGACATACCAGTTTACAATTGTAGAAAAGAAAATGGATAAAACTAGAAATACTGATGCGTCCTATGTACGGTGACATCCTGTATATAAAGTAGGTTAAGTAATTATTATTCATCCCTCTTTTTAATTTCATTATTTAGTTTCGTTTACTCACATGTTTCAGATATAATTTGAGAGCAATCATTTGTTTAATTTATTCATTGTTATTACTATCTCGTCATTGACTAAAGCACTACTTTGGGATTATTGAGAATTTATTACAAGACTGTTGGAGACGGGGCTTTTACTGCTTGTGTGTCCTGCTTAATTTGGTTTTCGTTATCGAGAGGCTGATTTCCCTAGATTTTATTGCCCGGTTCGAGTAAATATAAATATAAGTGGTGAAACTTATAGGCAAAATAAATAGAGATCTGAGCATGCATATATATATATATATATATATATATATATATATATATATATATATATATATATATATATATATATATATATATATATATATATAACAAACCAACACGAGCCCCCGTACAGGTAAACAAAAATTTTAATCAATTACATAAAACAACTATGAGAAGTCATTACATCAGGAATATAACTGCTTTTAGAAAATAAAACTTTCTCGAATTACAAAGGAAAGAACAAATGGATTTAAATAAAATAGCTGATCTGTGTACTGATATATTTAGTTCATTATGGGATTGATTGAACAATCGAAGTCAACGTCTTGTACGATTGCATAACCTGTTTCTTCGGTTCACTCTACTTCCACTGTAGCTGTTCAGACCCCTGGATCTCAGGATGCTACGTTTCACAATCCGTCTCAGGATACTCGCAGAATGCGTCTCAGAATTGATACGTCGCAGGATTACGATACAGGATTGTACATCCCGCTACACTTCATTTGTTGGTTTGTTATATATATAAATCCATTTGTTCTCTGTACTTCTCAGCATATGTCTTAGAATTGATACGGCACAGGATTTGCGTCACAGGATTATTCGTCTCAGAAGTTATTTTCTCCCTTTTAAATATACATAAATAGAGACAACCTAAATTTCCTTTTATTTATGATACAAATGATTTTGCACCAAACCCTGCTCGTTATCAGATCTTCCTATCGGTGCTAAACAGATGCTAAGGCTATCAGTCGCCTCCTCATGTCCTATTATGACCCTAGTTAGTCAAATGGCTAAATCGTCACGCAGTAGCATCACACATTAACACATTAACCCCTAGAGGTTTTTGCTGTTTTCGCATGAAATGCGAGTTAGAAAAACATTTTGGGGACTATTTCTGAATACATCGTAATACATCGATTTCAAAACAATAATCCGTTAGAAAAATGGCCACTAATGCTAAAGAAAATGTTTTTCATTGGTTAGTTTGCTGGCGCATGAGCAGAAGGGCAAAAATCGGATTTTTTTTGTTGCTTAACGGTCTCATAATTTTCGTATTGAGAAGACTCTTTATTCCAAATGTCCACTTTATCCTACTTTTTGCACAGGTCAACCTGTCTGTGTGCGTTTCAGACCGGTCTGCCGTAGATCTGAGGCCATAAAGTCTAAAATCTGGACACAAATTCGGAGTCCGAACATGGGCGATTTTTGGGTGAAAAACAAAACGGGTCCAAAGACTTCGGTTTTTCCCTCTGTATTTTGTAATGCAACTAAAATGTCCAGATTACTTGCTATCATTGTAGAGCTACATCTGTCTACCTTTCTATGATACCACCCACTTTAGTGTATCATGTATGACCTTGACGATACAGACCTTGGAAGTAGGCTACTACCTCATGCCCCGTAAAGTCGTCGCTAGGGGTTAATGTGTTAACACACACCACACGAGGCCTAGTGGTTCTGAGCCAGCCTCAAGTTGCACAGCGAATAAATGAGATACATTGTATCAGTTACTACGCCATTTCAAACTCATTGTTTAATCATACGTGAAATCTTCTAAATTAAGTCATACGGAATCTCGTATTGATATTATGTAATGTAATGTATTAAATTTTTTGAACCGAATTTGTATGCAAACAAGACGACAAATTCAAACAATTGCTCAAACTTATTTAAAGTGTAATGTGCTTCCTGTGCATAAACTCAACACTGTTATACTTCATGAAGCAAATTATTATACGAATGTATTAGAAACAATTCAAATAAAGTCAGCATAGCATTATATATGGCATCAAAAATATACATGGAATTATCACACTACATTTGCTTTCAACGTTCCTCCTATCTACAAATTAGTTCGTCAGCTTCCTTCGACAACAGTTTTTACGAGGGAATTTATTGCAAATGTCCGGGAGAATACTCTGGTTTCTTATGTATAAAAGCTCAGACTGATGCAAATGCTCGATGTCGCCATATTAAAACCTAGGACATTGTGTGCGGTAAACACGCTCCTTAATTAGCGTAACCAATTAGTGAAATCTCTCTGCCGCTTTTCTCAGAGACGCCAAAATCGGGGTCAGCGTGACCTGTTAATTTGATAGTTACATAGTTTCTGCGATTTTTCAATTGTAACGGTTTTACCACGCAAATAACGTTTTCCTTATTTCTAATAGTCCATCTGGCTGCTGTCTAAACAAATGCTTAATTCTTAATAACATTCTTCCATTGCAAGGACATTATGAACATGGCAGTGTGGCGATTGATACGCGTCTGTTCTCCATAAATCTAAGTAAAGTTTATCTGGTCTCAACTAATGTATTTTTGTTAGATCGCCAGAAATTTGCCCGTTCACATGATGCATGGGATATAATTCCAAGACATTATATCGCTGTTATACATCAATACTATCGGTATATCAGCACATTCAAACACCCAGTCCGTTTTCACTCTAAATATTGTAACAGTCTGACCGAGGTAAACTAATATTCTTTCCGTTCAAACTCTACTCCAAGACAGTTGATTGTCGGCTAGCCTACGAATTAATTACTGGATTTCACCGACGAAAAATTTGGCACTTGACATTACCCCCTTTCTAAGAGAAAAATCGGTATTTTTACTCTCCCACATTTTTCGGTGAACTATACTGCTCCCGTTACATGTCCTTAGGTGACCTCACTTCAGCTATTCCTAACCGACTTAAACAATCCGCTCCCACATTATCCCTACCTTTGATGTACCGCACTAGAATCTGATACTGTTGTAAAAACAGCGACCATCTCATCAATCGACCGTTAGTTAATTTCGCCTGGGCCAAATAAGCCAGTGGTTGATGATCTGTTTCTAAAGTAAACTTCCTACCATACAGATACCTTTGGAACTTAGTTATTCCAAAGATAATCGCCAAACATTCTTTCTCCGACACTGAATAGTTAATTTCCGCATTTGACAGTTTCCTACTTCCATACGCAACTGGGAATAAGCTTCCCTCGTGTTCTTGCAGTAACACTGCACCTAAACCTCTATCACAAGCATTTGTCCTCAAAACAAAGTCCCGTGTCACGTCAGGTAACTTAACTATGGCGTCTGACGTCAGTCTGTCTTTTAGCGTCTGAAATGCGCGTTCACATGCGTCTGTCCATACTACTTTGGTCGGCGCTTTTTTCCGAGTCAGGTCAGTCAATGGACTCGCAATAGCACTAAAATTTGCCACATATCTCCTATAGTATCCTGCCAAACCTAGAAAAGATCTAACTTCAGTCTTAGTAGTCGGTCTTAATGCGTTCCTAAGTTGTTCGACCTTTGAACTCTCTGGTTTTAACGTGTCCTCGCTGAGGGTATGTCCTAGGTAGTCTAATTGTCTGCACTCTATATGGCACTTCGATGGTCGTGCGATCAGTCCGGTTTGTCGTAGTCGTTCTGAGACGTTTTGCAGCAAAAGTATGTGTTCTTTCCATGTAGCTGTAGCTAATAGAAGATCGTCCATGAAGTTGGAAACTCCCACCCCCCGCAATGGTTCAAGGAATTTCCGCATCATACGGGTGAAGACACTGGGCGCATTCTGCACCCCGAATGGCATGACCACCCACTGGTAAGTCCCATCTGGAGTTGCAAAGGCGAGTTTTGCTCTGTCTTCACTACGGACTGGAATTTGCCAGTATCCTTTGGACAGATCAATCTTAGAAAAATATTTAGCATGGGTTACTCCTGCGAAAATAGACTCAGGGTCA
Organism: Unio delphinus; assembly: GCA_029339505.1. NCBI lineage: Eukaryota > Metazoa > Mollusca > Bivalvia > Unionida > Unionidae > Unio > Unio delphinus. The sequence continues at coordinate 2,057,760 of JAQISU010000182.1, forward strand.
GGTAAAAGTTCTACCTGGAATTCTGTGATTCGGTTTAACTTTCGGTAGTCGACACAAAATCTGTATGCCCCATCCTTCTTCTGGACCAGTACAACAGGGGAGCTATACGCCGACTCGCTTGGTTCGATAATACCCAAGTCTAACATAGTTTCAACTTCCTTACGGACCGCTTCTAACTTCGCGTACGGCAACGGATATGGTCTTAACTTTACTGGGTTCTCGTCCAGCAGCTTCAAAGAGAACTCCTCCAGCTCTGTCCTCCCCGGTCTCTCTGTTAAGACGCTCGAATATTCTTGAAGTACCGACTCCACCTCTTTACGTTGGTCTGACGTTAACGTAACGTCAAGTGTGACGTCGACGTAGGTATCCTCACTAGTCAACGGACAACTAGGGAGTACTTCAGCCTGCCCTACGTTGTCGTCGGATTCTTCCGTCACGACGGTAGCCACCACGAACTCCGTGGATGGTTCTCGCACACGGTACCGCTTCAAAAGATTTACGTGGAACAACCTATCCTTATCCCCTACTCTGATACTGTAGTTTTGTCCACCTTTCTTCTCTGTTACAACAAATGGCCCCCTCCACGAGACTTGCAGCTTGTTGTGCTCCAATGGCAACAACAACAACACCTTGTCACCCACCTCAAAGTGACGTTCCTTCGCCCTTTTGTTGTAATACTTGGATTGACGTCCCCTTGCGTCGCAGAGATTTTCTTGAGACAATTTACAAACTTCTTCCAGTTTGTTACGGAAGTCGACAACATATTGGTATGTTGTACGCACTTCTTCGGATGCTTGCTCATCCGTCCATAACTGTTTCAATACAGCAATGGGTCCCCTTACCGTCCGCCCATAAACTAATTCAAAAGGTGAAAAACCCAAACTTGCCTGCGGTACTTCTCGATACGCGAACAGTATCGCCGGAAGGTATCGATCCCAAACCCTAGGTCGACCTTCACATAGCTTCTTTAAAACCTGTTTCAATGTCCCATTGAAACGTTCTACCAACCCATTACACTGCGGGTGGTACGGGGTAGTCGTTAGGTGTCTAATGGAGAGTAATCTATTTACCTCTTCCATCACCTGGCTCACGAACTGCGTCCCTTGGTCGGTCAGTATCTCGTCTGGAACTCCGACTCTCGACCACACACCTAACAAGGCTTCAGCCACCGTGACTGAGTCAATGGTTTTCAAGGCCACTGCCTCCGGGTACCTGGTAGCGTAATCTACGACCGTTAATATATACCGATTTCCACTTTTCGCCGCCGGCTTAATCGGACCTACTAAATCCATCGCCACTCTCGAGAAAGGTTCATCTATTAGTGGGGTGGTTCCTAGTGGCACTGGGCGATGGGAGGTTCGGTGCCACTCGCTGACACTTGTCATATGACAAACAAAACCTCCTCACATCCCCATGCACACCTGGCCAATAAAACTACCTCACCAACCTATCTCTGGTCTTCGCCACGCCCATGTGGCTTCCGAGAAGACACTCGTGTGCTAACCTAAGCACTTCTTCGCGCTTCCCTACGGGTACCACAACTTGTTTAAAAGTATCGACCCCTTTCTTGGCGTACCGATACAAAATACCGCGATTTGTCGCGAACTTAACCTCGCCGTCTGGCAATATCCGTACGGACCCATCCGTCGCGTACCTACGTACCTTGTCAAGAGACACATCTTCTTTTTGTAGCTTCTCTAACTCACCAGGTACCAAAATGTCTATGGGCGAAGTCACGGATCTTAGCGGCTTCGACCCTGACCTTCGCTTCATAGCCCTCGTCTCCACTGACCCGACTTGTATAGGGTTACACGTCATAGGGTTAGGTTGGGGCAAGACATACCTACAGCCTAATATTACGTCATGAGACAGTCCCGACAAACACGCTGCTTGAATTCGCCCTTTTACATATGGCGAATCAAGGTCTATGCTAACGACCGGAAGCGAATCCTTCGTCCTGTTAGCAAACTGTACTTCCACCGTCTCACCTGTATAATCTCCAGGTTTAACGTATCTACGGTCTACCAAGGCCGGGTAGCTACAGCCGGTGTCATACAGCACCGTGGCTTCCTCACCATTTACCGTAGCTCTCGCTACATTCGTAGACTCCACTGTTTTCCCTTTCTTAACAGTATTGGGAGTTACCGAATTAACCGTTGTCGGACGATACTTTCTACAGTCCTTAACAACATGGCCTGGTTTATTACAGCCATAACACACTGGCTCACCTCTTCTACCCGAGGTATCCCTATCTACCCCTTGAGTCTTTCCCGACCCACGGAAATGTACTTGGCTGAGATTTTCGGCCCCTAGCCTCCCACCATTTTGACCATTTCGTCTCTGGGGTGCCACCTCAGTGGTCTTTCTAAGCTCACCGATTCCAGGTCGGTCCCTACCGTTCCAAGTAGTTGGACGCGCATGCGCGCTCTCATGGCGCTCGGCCATTATGCTTATCTCATCCAAAGTTGAGAATTCGTGCTCCGCCAAAAACACAATTAAATCTTTTCTGTAGGTACTTAACACGTGTTCCTTTAAATTCTCTTCGCGAATACCTTCGTACGTTAACGCGGTGCCAGACATTTTTATCCATTTATAAAAAATCACGCGCACTCGACTGTGAAATTGCGCGTGTGTTTCGGTAGCCCTTTTTGACGATTACCTAAAAAGTTTCCGGAACGTTTCCGCTGCCAACTCATAGTGGCGAAGTAAAGCTTTCTTCAGAGTGTCATAATCGTCTATCTCGGCTGGGGTCATGTTGTGGTACACATCTTTCGCTGCCCCCTGCAAAAAGGCTGAAATATAGATAGTCCACTGGTCCTTAGGTATTTGGTGAACCAGGGCCAACTTTTCAAACTGCGTCAAAAAGTTGTCAATTATTTCATCCTTGTCATTAAACATCGGCATGGTTAACTGTATGGGTCGTCTGTCTTCCACGCGACTACTCGGGGTGTCCGGACGTACGTTCGATTCTTCACCCCTCCTGAACTCGGCTTCGAGCCTTAGTCTCTCCATGGCTAACTCATGCTCTCGTTCTCTCGCCTTCTCTTCCGCCTGTAGTCTGGCCCCCTCAGCCTGTAGTCGGGCTAGCTCAACTTCTCTCTCCTTCTCTCTAGTTTTATCTTCCGCCTGAAGTCGGGCTAATTCCATTTCTTTCTGTTTCTCTCGTTCACTTTCTCTAGCTTTTTCTTCCTTATGTTCTTTCAAGCTACGTTCCATAAATTCAGATAGTTTGTCTCCGTCGTACCCAAGTTCGTCTTTGCCAATGGATTTAAATTCCTTTAGTAACTGTCTGTCGCCATTACGTATGTTTTGTCTTTCCTGTTTCTCTAGAACTATGTCCTTAACTGACCTACAATAACTGAATTCTCCTACGAAAATAGTTTGACCTAAAATAACCTTATCTGCAGCGAGATGGACAGGTCAAATCAGTCACAGATAATTGATCAGGCGAAATTCCAGCAACAGTGGGATACTGCTAACGAGACGTGATTAATTGCTGTCTAAAATATAATACTGGCCCACTGGCTCTTGTCTCAAGAGACTATTTAGGTAGAACCGCTATAACGCTTTATGATAATTTCACACAGAAGGTATAAATCTCAAATTCTACAAACCACTTTTAACGTAAACAATTTGCATGCAAGTATACAAAATAGCAGACAATGTTTGATTCACTCGATTCCTACTTAATAATAATAACCAATTTATGCCTTTGCTCAAAATACGCTCAGATTACTTCAATCGCAATGAAAACTTCAAATCCCAGGACGGGCAACCCACTTTGTAAGGGTGCTGCCGGTTATCAAATTGTTATCAATACAATCTCGCACAAGGCCTGGTCAGAGGTATTGCGCAACTATGAAAAACAACACTTGAAGACCGCCTCCCTCTAATTATCATTATCTAGAAGATGATCTCTACGGTGTAATTTGCCCGGTTAATGGATATGGCAATCTGAGATGGTACTTTGAACAAGACAACACACGAGCCCCCGTAAAGAGAAAAATATGAATTTAATTACAATACAATTAAGAAAAGAATGACACTGTGAATTACAATTTCTTTCTTTCTGAATACACTTAGTTCAGAAATACATAAACTGAAGCTTTAAAATAATGAGTACATTCATAAAAAATCCAAACACTAATAAAAATAAGTGAAGTTAGCCGTTAATACTGAGAGTAAATTTCATCATGGAATCGAAAGTTCATTTAACATTGGACTGTTGGGTGATTCAAAATGACCTTGTTCGTCGACTGTTTTTTTCTTCTTCTGCGTTAGTCTCAACTTGAGCTTGCCCTTTGGTTGTAGGTAGGATTACACAACTCTGTCTTCCAACTTCTATTTCCGTCTCTGAATTTCGGCTTCCTCGCTATTTCTTATTCGATCTTCAAACAAAATATTTTTCCTTTGAAAAGAAAAGGGTAAAACGCCCTAAGTATCTCGTTACTTTAAGAGTTGAGATTGTAAGTCCGTCTTCAGGTTCGAAAAATCAGATCTTACTATCAGTGTTATCATTTATACGGCTAAAAAATACTATACAAGTCTTCAGATCAATAGAGCTATACTGCTAATTATCGACATCAGAATTCGGGAAAGTCGTATATTCCCGTAAATCATTACGTAAAGTGAGGCAATATATCCTAACACACAATCCATATTTACTAATAGGATAAATTCAAATCAATGTAACACTTTCCAAACATAAATATACACGGCGGGTTTTCTACACCACCCATTTACCTACCTAAGTATATAAGGTAAAAAGTGCTAATTCAGAATTCAAAAATACATTATTAAATCACTGTAAAACCGACTATCCATACAAAAATATGAACACATCATGCATCTGTAACAAAGAAACATTATCAAAGTACGTTATTAAATCAATGTAATACTGAACTATTTGTATCATAGTATCGATACATTATGCATCTATGACAAAGAAAAACAGCATATACATTACATCATGATAAAGGTGAATTTGAGTTAAATACCTTGTGTTTTGGCGTGCTTCTGCCGTTTGATTTCCGGCGGACTTTCCTGAGCTTATTTTTACGAAGGCACTGCTGTAAAATTACCCCTGGAGTCCTGGTAATTACTTCTACCTTTGGTTTCTCTCTTGCAGAGAAATTTTCAGACTAATTCAAACTCATTGACTCAGAGAATATATTCCCCAATTCTAGGTTTCGACCCAACCCTCTTTCCTATACATTTGACCAATCGGAATAAATGCTATTTTTGCGGACCTTTAGAAAACCATCTATCAAGATGACAAAAATGCCACTTAGGGTCGAAATATCACCTTATCATTTGTCTCAATCATTTTTGACAGCTCTGCGTGAGGAATCACCTAGTTTAAGCGTGTCAAACACCCAGTCCGTTTTCACTCTAAATATTGTAACAGTCTGACCGAGGTAAACTAACATTCTTTCCGTTCAAACTCTACTCCAAGACAGTTGATTGTCGGCTAGCCTACGAATTAATTACTGGAGTTCACTGACAAAAAATTTGGCATTTGACAGTAGAGTACGAATTAAAATTTCTCGAACTTGTGTAATGATATTCTTTGTCATATATAATGTCCTTTTACATTATATTTTGGTCCCAGAGATAAAACGTTTCACTCCGTCTGTTGGATAGCTTACGATATATATATATATATATATATATATATATATATATATATATATATATATATATATATATATATATATATATATCTGTATTCTCTCAATTCTGATATTTTCTTGATAAATGAAACTTTACTAGGTCGCCGTCGGTCAGTCCTGGCTCCTGTGTAAACAACATTTAATTAGTACAACGGTCGCCTAGACTTTTACAGGCACCCTTCTTGCATGATGTGTCTCATAAATCTAACTAATGGCTATCTGGCCACAACTAATGTTCATTAATAGATCGACCGAAAATTTGGCACTTCACAATATATATATATATATATATATATATATATATATATATATATATATATATATATATATATATATATATATATATGAGTGATAGAAGCGATATGTATATGCAGTCTGCTAGAAAAGTCGGGTAAATTAAAGGACAGTCCACGAAGAGGACCGGTTTACAGTTCTCGTATATTTTATATCACTTAATTTTATGTAGTTACCTCGCTTATACGGCCAAATCACTCCGTCCCCCAGGATGAAAAATAAAGACGAAGGCAGCAATGTACAATCAGACCCATACAAAAATGGATATAATTGTTTATTTCTTTTGTCTACTTTCCGCTGTTTACAATTTTCTTTTTATCATTATAATTCCTCAACAATAGCCAGAATTCAAAAGAGCATAGCGTACTAGGGGTAAGTTGAGTGTAACTATAGGTAATTGAAGATGCTATTTTATCTTCTTAAAAATCCGATTCATCGCGGCTCTAAAATATTGTTTCGACCGTCTGTTTCAAATTGTTGTTGTTGTAATTTGTCAAATGCCCACGTCAGAGGCCTAGCTAGAGTGTTTGGAGTCCGGGAACAAGATTCATTTTTACTCCCCTCACCTCCCCCAAAACTCCACATACAACCTATTTCAAAGCCCATTTTGGCGTCCCCACTAGTCTGACGTCCAGGGACATCTGTCTCCCTCTGCCCCATGTCCAATACAACGAATGGATGGATATAAAAATTACCGCTCAATCGTCCCTTTTGAACTTGAAAGTTATCGTTACAAAATGTCTGGGCCAATACTATTCCGCATCCAAGAATATTCCGCGTCGAATACTATTTACGTGGTTTGTTACCTAAAACACACGGTGAGTGAACCCTGAGACCTTGACTTGCATCTATGTTCAGACTGATACAAAAAACAGTTTGTATCTAAGCCAAAACAAAGACCTTTGCAGCAGGCGGATATGATAAGCGCGTGATATATTTTTTCGTCTAAGGTATTTAAGTTAATTTAGGTCATGTTTATGTGAAATCTGAGTCAAAGTATCTGTACATGGTACGTATTCATGACTGAGTCAAAGTATCTGTACATGGTACGTATTCATGACTGAGTCAAAGTATCTGTACATGGTACGTATTCATGACTGAGTCAAAGTATCTGTACATGGTACGTATTCATGACTGAGTCAAAGTATCTGTACATGGTACGTATTCATGACTGGTTTTAATGATGTATATGCATGATATGTATAATATCACAAGCATTATATATAAAGTATGTGCATAAAACCATGTTCGTGGATGGATTTGAAGGATAGAAGGATACCTTTAAAGTGTATGTTCACTGATCGTTTATATGTGTATATTTTGAACTGTAATCGTTTTTTAATACAGTAATTCCAAGTAAATGAAAACTATGTATTCTAAAAAAAACAACTTTGCCTGCACACTTTTTTGACAATCATCTCCGTTAGCTGAAAGTCGTAAATTAACTTCATTTCGCATCTACACTTAACATATGCAAACAGATAATTACAGTTCCATACACTGGTGTAACGAGCCAAAGTATTAACGCATTTGCACGCATATATCACGCGGGTTCTATGGTACTTTCATATAACCCTGCACCACCCTTGCGATGTTATATGGGTTGGCAGGTTATATTAATTCTTTACCACACAGCCGGTATTCATCCGTTTATGTTTAAATTTATATAGATATAATTTTTACTAAGTCTGTGCTAATTATATCGTATTCCTTGGCTGACGTAGATGTTGACTTTATCTTAGACGAGTTCAGTGATCTTGTATACTAAGGTCACCTTTTATAATGCCAACTGAGTTAAGAGACATCGGGTTACTACTACTACTACTACTCGCCCCTTTTCTTTATTATTTATTTATTTAATTATTATTATTATTATTATTATTATTATTATTATTATTATTATTATTATTATTATTATTGTCAGGGGGTTGGGGTTGTATGGAGAAGAGAAGAAAAAAAACGTTTTTTATAAATACATATTTACCATGAATGGAAATGGTTCATTTAGGAACATTATTATCTAACTTTCTCATCATGTTCCCATACCGAAACAAGTCTTATTAGATTATACAAGCTCCGAGGGGGACCCCGAGTGGTCTAACGCGCTTTTCGTTACAATTCACTGCCGTCTCACCTCTGTCTGCGTGGGTTCGAGTCTAAGATTCGGCTCATGTATTTATGTGAGAAAGCTTGCCAGTAGCTTCTCGTGGGTGGGTGGTTATTTCCGGGGTGGGGTGGGGGGGGGGGGTCCCGGGCTCTTCCTCCACCAATAATACTGACCGCCATCGTGTGCTGAAAAATGGCGTTAAACCCTAAAAAAAACCCACCAAAAAACCCCCAAACAAAACAAAAAACAAGCTCCGAGAATTGGCATCTGATTGACTACATCAAGTAGTAGAGGGGGTGAAGATGTAATGATACATATCCATATGATACAGTTAGTATGTTGGTCATTGGGAAACAACCACTATCACCGGTTTGCACGCCTTGGTACGTCGTGACTAGTATGTTTTCGACACCACATCGTATACTCGCCGGACACGGGGAGGTCGGGGTTGTAGACAACGATAGTAATCATTTGACCTCGCAGGTTCAACAGGTCACTATCCTGGTATATTATCGTGAAGCGCAATTTAACGAAGCTGTGAATGTAGTATGACAAAGGAGACAGGCAGCCTAGGCGGTGCCAAAGTCATGAGATCCCACGAACTCTTATCAGGAGAGAAACTGTAAATGTCATAGCTTGAGCACATCGAAGCTAGTTCGATTTCCAGTTTGTTACTCCAGGCTGGCCTCGATCGGTGGTGGGAAGACCACGTTGAATGAAAGCTGTTTCGAACTTTACAAGATCAGCTGAGTTCTCTTTGTCTGTTACCAAGTGATCCGCAACTGAGCATACATAATTTTGTCGAGACTACTTGAGTGAAAATTATCACTAATATTATTTGTGTAAATTTCATCATTGTCATTACTTATTTGAAACATCGTCATTATAATTATTTATTTGAAGATCATTATTATCGCTATTAACTGAAGATCGTCGGTATGGATACCTGAGTGTAAGTTGTCATGACCATTATTTGAGTGATTATTCATTGTTTTAGGTTTAATTTCCAATCATTGGTCATCGATGTTGTTAGATCCATGTCATATTTGTTTAATTTCTATATATTCATTATTATTGATTGTTCATTTTAAGTTAATGGTATGTTTGGTTCTATCTCTATCATTTTCAGGTATGATTCGTTCTATCTCTATCATTTTCAATCATACCAAACTATAATTAGTATTGTTATCCTTCCACATACTTTTCAGATTTCCAGATAAATTCTTTGCGTTTTTCTTTTCTTTTTCTCCTTTCTTTATTGCATTCTTAATTACATTCTTTGGAGGTTTCAGTGAAAGGTCTCAGATGAAAATTGGTTTTAAACTGAGTAAACTTCATTCATGTCGTGTGCTGTTGTTAGAGTAAAGAACTCTAACAACACAAAAATGATCGGGTGATTTGTGTAATTGCGTGTTTATCTTAGAAAGAACCAACTTGGATTGAGCTAATTCATTTATGCATGTGTGTTGGATTTTTCACGTAGCTTTAATATTTTTAGTCAAATTGCTACGATGTCTGCGTTGTGGCAGTTTAATGTGATGTCTAGCACTGGGTCATCATGAAGCAGACATGTAACATGATGTCACACCCTGTCACATTATCTTGACTCCAGGTCGACCAGTCCTAATATTAACCTCTTAATACTGAGCACCTAGCGATGCAGCTATTAGTATGATTTTTTAAAATAAGTCTTTAGTATGACTCGACTGGGGTTCGAAACCACAACCTCCCGCATTCGGGGCGGCTATATCCAGACTAAGGACGAATGATGGAAACAACGCGACCACCAGATACTTTAATATGAACTAAATATAAATACATCCCGATAAGTGCATACTCTTTGGGAGAAGTAAAACGAATGTGTCTCGAAAATGATATAGCGGGATACAAAGAAACAAAACAAAACAAAACAAACAAAAAAACAACGATGACGACGACAACGATGATGATGATGGTAGTGATGATCATGAAGAGAATTCATGGAAAGAACTAAGGCATGTTTACCTCAGTAAATATTGCGCCACAGAGTTCCGTAAATTGATCCATGGGTGAAATTTTCTAAAAACCATCAAAGAAGAGGCCAAAAGGAGAAACAAATAAGTTATGAAGCATATATAAGAAACTAGCTACAGTACAGTTTGAAAATCGGATAGCAAAAGAATACAAATTAGTGACAAGCAGGTTAGAAGTATTTGGTGTTTACTGCGATGTCTGAGCTGAAAATTAAGATGGTAGTAGCGAGGAGGTGAAGAATGTTTTTATAATACAAGAGCTACAGATTGGCCCTGAATTGAAACGTACAAGAGCATCTGAATTTAAACGAGTACTTGGGATCTATTTATAGGACAAGGGATAACAAATGAAGATATCCAAACTACAGATTGATCCTAAATTTAAACAAACAAAAGCTACAGATTGACTCTGAATTTAAACGAGTATGTGGGATCTATTTATTTTACAAGGGATAACAAATGAAGATATCCAAACGTTCCAATAGCCATATGAAAATATCCATACGTTTCGAGAGCCATATGAAAATATCCAAACGTTTCGATAGCCATATGAAATAGCCAAACGTTTCGATAGCCATATGAAAATAGCTAAACGTTTCGATAACCATATGAAAACAGCCAAATGTTTACATAGCCATATGAAAATAGCCAAACGTTTACATAGCCATATGATAATAGCCAAACGTTTCGATAGCCATATGAAAAGAGCCAAACGTTTCGATAGCCATATGAAAAGAGCCAAACGTTTCGATAGCCATATGAAAATAGCCAAACGTTTCGATAGCCATATGAAAATAGCCAAACGTTTACATAGTCATATGATAATAGCCAAACGTTTCGATAGCCATATGAAAATAACCAAACGTTTCGACAGCTATATGAAAAGAGCCAAACGTTTCAAATGTTTCGATAGCCATATGAAAATAGCCAAACATTTCGAAAGCCATATGAAAATAGCCAACCAAACATTTAGATAGCCATATGAAAATAGCCAAATGTTTCGATCGATTGTTTCTAAAGTCTCTCGCAGCAGAATCTACACATTTCAAAGAAAATACCAAGTGCTGACCTTTTGTGAACAATTCCTAAATGGTGTTGCAGAACGATAACAATTGTTAGTGGTTTATTGCCAGCGTTCAGAAAAACGAAGAAAGAAAGAAAAAGATTGAGTTAAACTAATCGCGGACAGCGGCGTAGCTAAATGTTTGCAGCCCGGGGACAAGATTCATTTTTACGCCCATTCCCCATCAACTCTGAAACTCATTATTTTCATCAATAAAATCACCGTCACCCAATGTAACGCCAACGGCTATTAAAGATAAGAAACAACTAATGCATAATTGCATATTTGCAGCATAAATTCTACATATAACCTAATTCAAAGCCCATTTTGGCGCCCCCACTAGTCTGGCGCCCGGAGTCATGCCCCCCCCCCCCCGCCCCAGCTACGCATCAGCTCGCGGACAAATTTTACGTGGATGTCAAAGTAATGAACGAAGTTCCATCAGCATGATATGCAAACGGACACCCGCCGTTCCAACTTCAAACCATTCCACTTTACGGACATAATGTTGTTAGTATCTACATGTATTCTCTCGAGACACTAATATCCCATATGACGCCTCCTCATGATCGACAAGGTACTAAGTGACAATATTGTTGTCCCACAAAGGTCAGCGCGAACTTGAATAGGGACAATTCGTTATTGACCATTAACTAATGCTGACCCAGAGTTTGACCCAGTAAACTCGTAACCGTGTCAGAGGAGTAGATGGCGGGGGTGGGGGGTGGGGTGGTATGAGCGTAATGTATTCATTCCTATGATATTGGTTAGTTTCTGGAAACTTTGCTTCAAGACACAGATTAAATAACGTGCGTCCAACTAGTTTATGGATGGATACCAAACTAGACAGAATGCTTAAGGTATCGGGCAGTATGAGTAAGAATAGGTCATCATGGCTATTTATGCATACTAATTAAAAAACATGTATTCAAAAGGATTGCCTACGTGGCCTCATTTGAGGTTCGTGTTAGGACCGGTCGGTCTGGTGTCAGGATAATGTGACAGGGTGGAACATGATGTTACGTGTCTGTGTCATGATGCCCCAGTGCTAGAAATCACTATAAACTACCACACTGCATACATCGTAGCGATATGACTGAAATATTGTTAAAGTTGCGTTAAACACACACACACACGCGCGCGGCCTTGTGTCGCACAGTGTGAAGGACTGGACCGCATGCAAACGACATGTCGCGGTTTGAAGTCGCCTGGATTAAAGTAGTGCTATTGGTTATACGATAATTACAAAAAGTAAGACACAGATATCTCCAACCGTTCCGGAGGTATAGCAGTTCTCAAATAGGACTCTCTCTCTCTCTCTCTCTCTCTCTCTCTCTCTCTCTCTCTCTCTCTCTCTCTCTCTCAGTGTAACTGTAAGGAAAAACAGGAACTAGCCTGGAAATGGATGAAGATAAAATATATGGGTTTGAGTGGTCATGATTGGTTGATAACTAAAGTTATTTTGTAGGAGAAATAATCTTTCGAGATCTTATCCTAGTTGTAACTAAAAAACAAACAGAGACATTGTTTTCGTGATGGAATTTCAGACCATTAACGGTTTTGAGCTTGGAACACTCATTACCGAAATTAGCACGTGACTCTTTGGTGCGGAATTTAACGCACGTTTTTCAAACACACGCAGGTCCAGAAAATACCGCGGCTCATATCCTTTCCTTTACACAGAAAGCAGTTATCCAGGTTTCATCTATACTAACCACTCCGGTGGCCTAGTGGTTGGAGCGTTCGCCACTGGATCGGAAGGTCGTGGGTTCGATCCCTGGCAGAGTCATTCCAAAGACTTACAAAAATGGTACTAATAGCTGCCTCGCTTGGCGCTCAGCATTAAGAGGTTACTGTTTGGACTGGTCGGCCTGGTGTCAGGATAATGTGACTGGGTGGGACGTCATGTTACATGTCTGCGGCATGATGACCCAGTGCTAGACATTACTATGAACTACCTCACTGCATATATCGTAGCGATATGAAAAATTGTTAAAGCTTAGTTACAGATCCTAATCAGCAAACAAACAAAAATTCATCTATACTGATAAATATAGGTTTGATCATGAACATTCATAAATTTATAGTTATTGAATTTTGAATATCTCGTGTTTGCATTTTACCATGGAAACTGAATTAGTACAGTGAGTCCTGTAGAAATTAAATCAGAATATACCATTCTGGATTAAAGTTTGAAATATATATATATATATATATATATATATATATATATATATATATATATATAAGCAGCAGAGAGGGTGAACAGACCACGATTTCAAGCAAAAAAAAGGCTTCCAGATCACGTTTTCGAACAAAATATGGCCTATAGATAACGTTTTCGAACAAAATATCAGGTTTCCAACAAATCTCATTTAACCCAAAAAAAAGTCTCCATTTTTGCAAAAACGGAGATTTTACGATTTTTTAATCAATTTTGCTCGCAACGATGTGGTCATCCACCCTCTCTGCTGCTAAAGTTTTCAGTTCTGGGTTAACAAAAAATAATAAATGATTTGATCAAGTCTTTAGGATCTCACAAACAGACTAATCGCTAACACCTCTTCTTGTAAATCAATCAGATTATTTGACTGGTCGGTGAGTTTGAAATTAATTCTGGTTAATGAATTATTATGGCATCGCATGTAGACAGGATTAATTGGGTTTTCAATAATTAGGAATCCTGGAGGAGCTGTTGGTGCAAACGAATAAAGAATATATCCTTGCTGAGCTTGATTTGATCGTTCGAGATTAATTTGATAGCTTCCTTCGATAACATCGCATACTAAATTGAGCGCAATCACTGAGGATATATTCACGTTGAACGGAGCGATATGCCTACCGCCACCATCTGGATCATTATTATGTTTGAGGAGGACAGTTGAATCTGATTTTTGTAGCGCTTTGATATCGGTTTTAACAATTCCTGCTAATTCATCAGCGTTGTATTTCGGAAACTTGAAATTACGCAGATTGTCTTCTGTGATATTGTAATCGGTTAGGAATCGTTGTTTATTGTCGCTGTTGTCATTAATTATTGTTTGAATAATTAGTTCATATATATATTCCATGTCCGATATAAGTTGATTTATTATTTCAACGTGTTTTTGCGATCTTGTTTTCCGTAGTTGTTCTAGTTGTGTGTCATATAATTGTTTAATCTCATTAAAATAACCACGGACGTCAGTTAGCGTAAATGAAATAGTAACAGATGAGTCGGTTGTTCTTTTAATGATAAAATCCCATTGCAATGTGTCTTTGTTGGTGAATATAAATCTATCGGCGATTTTTCCTTTTCTTATATCAGATAAATCATCTCGATAACTGGGATTGATTTCATGATATGATTGTACATCCGTGGTTAAGTCGGTGGTGGATTTTTCCGGTGGTAATTCAGGCCATCCTAGTACGGTTCTAATAGAACTTTGATAGATATCTACGACGTATCCTTCTGTGCTTATCTCAATTGCGGATGATAGTGTCGGCTCATGAACTGTTATAGCGATTTTTGATTCTTTTCCAGTAATCGATTTTATTCTACGCGCGAATTCATTATTGATTTGTTCTATTTGGTATGACCCTGTTGGTATCGAAACGACGTTCCAGTCTGGGGTACCGTCGTCTTTATTCTTATTCGCAAACACCAGTGAATTATTCGGTTGTTGACCACCAAATGATTTTGATCTGATATTAGGCCAACTGTGGTATACTCGTAATTTTGCTAGCGCTATCTCCTTCACTGGGACCGGAGAGGGGAAATTCACACTGAATTCTGGATTCGTTGATGTTATTGATATCATGCTTGTTTGTACTGGGTTCGTGTTCTCCACTATTCGTTGAAGTAATTCCTGCGGTGTTGTCATTGTTATTATACTCATGATTTATTTCTAATTTTGGTATCGAGGAATCATAAATACTGACCATCACTGAGAACTCACAATCTGGTAATGTTGATATTATTGAGATCATTTTGTTTTTTGGGTTCGTGTTTTCTGATTCCATCGGTGTTGTCATTGTTATTATACTCATGTTGTCGCTCTAATTTCGATATCGCGGAATCAAAAATACTGACCATCGCTGAGAATTCACTATCTGATATAATCGTATTATCGAGTGACGACGATATCATCAGGGATAACTGCGAATATGCGGTTGATGCAATATGAAATTGAAGTAAGTAATTCTGCAGTTTACTCTGGCTGCATGATGATATCTTTTTTGCTATCCCGGTTGATATACCCCCGATTGTAGCCACCGCAGAAATGCAAATTGGAACTACGACCGGGGCAATCATTGTAACAGATGCTAGTATTATTCCGGCGCCAGTGAGAACGCTTGACACCGAGTATATAATAACATCAATTGCGGTGATTCTTCGTCGGTATTTTTTTATTTTTATTTGATACTCCTCAGTGAGGGTTTTGAGTCTAGTCTGAAATTCTCTGACCTGATCATAGCGACATTGCGTTGATGAAATCATTTTATTTTAAAAACGCTAGCGTTTTCAATTGTGAAATCCGAAGGATTTTCCTTTCAATTATCCTATTATTGACCTGGTTTTAGGATCTGATGAGGGGACACCGGATACAAATTCTATTATCCAGGGTAGTGACTCCCTAATCACAGACTCGTCGGAATTCTTTAGAACAATCGTAAGCGGGATTGGTATAGCAGGTGGAGGTTTTGGTATTTTCTCTAGTATATACATCAATGTGTTAACACCGCTGATACCTGTGTTGCTGAATTCCAAATCAAATTTACGGTGATGTATTATTGTAAGTCGGTAGCAACCTGGTGCACCAGTATGTCTGTTGCCAACACGAAGATAATTTTCATTTCCCCGGATCCAATCAAAGGTTCCACTATCAATCGTGTACACGATGTTATTGACGATTACACTATGTGGAATTTTTATCCTATTGATAGCCGCGCTAATCTCAGCGAGAGTCATGACTGCCACAAGTGGGAATCCAAAGAACTTATTAACAATGTCATTGACTGGTTTTTGATTTTCTTTTAGTTTAAGAAGATCGTCGGAAATATCGAGATAATTTACACTGATTTTGGTAGGATCTATTGTTTTTCCACTCTCCTCCTTGTTAGAAAAGAATGAAACCAGAAGTTCGTTGGTTCTAATCCGTGCTTGGGTTTTAATATGGTTGTCGATGTTAGAAAATTTCGTCGTGATATCTTGGAGGCTACTGCCCTCAAAGAACTTATTAACCATTTCATTTGTGAGCTTTTGTTCGTCAATAGCTTTTTTAACTTCAGCGAGGGTTGGACCTGTCAACGATGTAGTTTCAGAACCAGGTGTTCTCCCCAAAAATCTATCCACGATGGTATTAAGTGTTGTTTGTCTCACCATAAACATATTAATATCTTTGAGAGTTATTGTAGATGTAGCCGGGATACCAAAGAAATTATTAGCGATGTAGGCATTGTGAGTGTGCTTGCCGATAAACTCACTGATTTCAGCGAGAGTCATTCCTGCCACAAGCGGGGTTCCAAAAAACTTAACAATGACGTCGTTAGTGGGTTTTTGATCTTCTATTAGTTTAGAAATCTCGAGATAATTTGCCTTGATTTCATTTTCATTCATCATCCTTCCCGCGTCCTTGTTAAAAAAGAATAGCGATAGATAGTTTTTAATTTCAGCGAGAGTCATGCCAACCACAAGCGGTGTTCCAAAGAATTTATGTACGACATTTTTGCGAAAACTATTATAACCTCGTATAAGATCATTCAGCTCACGTTCGTTGGTAGCAATCGCGTCGGTGATCGTAGACACAAGTGCGCCTGGTTTAAGTCGTCCACCGCTGGAATACAGCGCAATAGAGTTTTCAGCGGCGTCGCGCTGCCGTATCAAAATGTCATTGAATGACACATCACTGGATTTCAATTTACCCTGTTTGTCTTGAAATACAACTATTTCATTAGGATCAACATTTGTTAAGTTCAACGTCTCAGCGATTTCATCTTCAATTATTTTTTTTACATCCTTGACAGAATCAGGTGGTGCAGTGCCATCGGGTTTGGGTTTCAAAGATCTCCCCCAAATATCAATCATGTTATTGTAAAACTCTTTCTCTCTCTAAAATCGTTTTGATTTCCAGCGATTACTAGTGTATTCATTAACGACAACATGTGGTGGTTTTCCGCTTGGGATACTCAAGGAGTTAGAAATAGCGTTAAGGACATTTAATACTTCGCTGCCACATATTGGTGGGTCAATCATCGTTTGTGTTGGTAGGGTAGAATACCAAGTCTTCATTGGAAGGGTTTTTATATACCGCATAAACTCTTTTGGTGGGGCTAATCCATATGAATCGAAATAAACAATCCCACGTGGATCAATAGCGTATGCAACCCAGTGAGTTCCAGGTCCGGTGCTGTTATCTAAATTAATGATTCCGGTTTCAACGCTGTTTGGTTGATGTGGTAATTGATCTTTCATAAAGACACCTCTGAAGTTTTTAATCGCTAGTTTTTTAGCAGCATCCATTAAATCAAAATTGGACATAGGAATCTTCGATTCCTCAATTAATAAATCGTTCCTGGTAGTCTTAGACCCTTTCCGCTGTACCACGAATACGGGGTTCCTGGTAGTCTTAGACCCTTTCCCTTTTTTTTATATCCTTTCCCAGCTGCTTTCTTTAGTGCCATTCCTGCTGCAGTACCAACGGCTCCTAACGCTGCCGCTTTAGCCACCGCTGGGGCTGCTGCTGCAATCAATGCTGGAATCGCAGCTAACAACGGAAATATACCGCCTGTTTTAATCATATTTTTGATAGCAGCCGCAGAGAGAGTAATCTGAACACCCTTTTTTGCTACTAGTGCATCATTGAAATGTTTCACCTGACGAGTTGTCAGCGATAGTTTATTTGCACCACCAGTCATTTGGTTGGGTTTCAACGTGATTGTGGTTCCACATTTTTTAGCTGATTCCGATTGCAATTTTTTGATTTGACCAGGAGTTAACGCAACACTAATAACACTATATGACATTATATATAATTGATTGATTCTAATTCAATGAAAAATCGAGAAAATCAATCAAAGATTTTCTACTGGTGCATCTACCACTCTCATTCTTCCTCCAACACCTTCGAGTAGCATTGATTTATCACTGAGAATGACAGCAACCGCTCTATAATCAGCAATACCACCACGAGTCACATTAGCTCTAAAGTGTATATCAACGACGGATTGTCTTGTTAAATCGAGATGTTCCAGCGAAAAGTAATAGATCGGATACAGATTCTTAAAATCATATTGTGATATTTGCAAACCAGTATCGACATTTTGGTCGCGTGCCATAAATGACAACAGACGATGATAAACTCGTGCAATATGATTTTCGGTGTAATTAAGTTGTATATCCTCGGATGGTTCCTGCTGGCCGTTTATTCTCAGTGAGACGTCTTTCACACCTAATTGATTAAATATCATATGACTGGAGAGTTGATTGCCAACTCGTGTGTTATCCTGTAACGCAATAAATATATGACGTGGCGCAGAAACGCCTTGTTTTGATGCTAGGTTCCAAGTGAATAACCCCTTGATATTTGATTGTTTAACATCTGTACTCACGGTTAGCCAACTTAGTAATGATTTTCCTCCTTGGTCCATAAATGATAGTAATCGTTCTTCTGCGGTAATTGCTGGAGTCAACACTGGCATCCACAATGATATTTTTGTTAAATTGACTTTACCGGCATCAGCATTGGGATTTGCAGCATCTGCTGGAATCCTCCAGATTGCGTCGTTATCATCACTTTTTCGTACAAGCGATACTGTATGCTTCGCCCCGTAGATAACTTTTCTGACGTTTCTACAGAATCCAAATATGTGATGCAGTGGAATCACGCATGAAAATGATTTACGCGCTCCTTGCAACATTGAGTTTCGTGTTGCAGCTCCTAGATTGAAATAGCATCGTTGTTTATAATCATATTCTCGACATCAGCATCACTATTATCACGTTTTTTTGGTCGTCTTACAAGAAATTGATTTCCTCCAGCGTTATTTGTAACATCTTTTGCAAACATCATAGAGGGTCCTGCTGATCTTGTATACTCATCGGAATATCTCGCTAACCCGATTATTGTTGTAGCCACATCAACATCGCGATCTATCGACTCGATTTCTTTTCCATCAATGAGATATCTAGCACTCTCAAATAGCGCCATGATACCATTATTGACAAACCCGACTTGAGTACCAGCTGGATACGGTGCTGGTACAGCAGGAGTATCATCAGCTGTTACAAGTTCTCCTTCGATTTCGATAAACGCTTCACAGGGTAAAAAGTATTTACTGGTATCATGGACTTGAAGATCAATTCTTGCTCGACTATTTGAGTCTATGGCATGATAGGCGTAATATTGATAATCGCGAACAGAATCATCCTTGCCAACTGGGGCGTCTATATCAAATGCTGGATCACGTGACTGTTTGAACATTTTATTCTATTTATCAGAGTCTAAATAGTGAAATCGTAAACGATTTTTCCATTTTCATCGTCGTAGTTTTTTAAAGCCACTTCCTGCTATCATATTTGCAATATTGCTTTGGTCGGGGGTTAAAGCAATCGACGCTAATTTTTCGTCTACTGCGTTATTTATAATTCTACTAACACTTGCAGGCATTTCCGCTGTAGATGGCAATGGTACCGGTTTCTTTTTTCGTCTCACTAATGATGTTAATTTATTCTTCGCAGTTGAAAATGCTTTTCCAGCAAGATCTCCAACAGCACTAATACCCTTATCACGAATGACATCAATGGCTTTCATTCCTAGTTGTTTAGCCAACGGCATCACTTTTGGAGCCATTCTCGCAAATAACCCTGCAATGGTATTGCCTAAACCATCTCCGTAGTATGCTCTATAAACCGGAAACCGTGAATTAACTACGTAGACGGGGGTTGGTTTATCATGATTGTAGTGTATTATCATTATTTGAAATCAGAAACAATTTTTCAATTGGAAACGCTAGCGTTTTTATTCAGTCCCGGTGATTAATCACTGTGATAATCCTCCACTAACTCGTCAATGAAATCTCGATATGTGCTGATATCCATGATACCACCCTGAAATAATCGTCTACAGATATCAGCTGCTTCATTAATTATTTCCGGTGAGTTATTTCCAGCTCGGAACCCTCCTACAAGAACCTCTAATCGTGATAAATCATTGATAACACTACCAGGACAGAAACCCGAAGAGTTTCCAACTAAACCACTGCCTGAAAATCCTTTGGTTTTATCAGTGATACCGGTTGCACCTTTTTCATGATCAGCTTCTCTCGTTATTTTCATCTGTTGGGGGGATTGTGTTATATCAATAAATTTTGATTGTTCTGGTAGTCTAAGAAATCCGGTATCCGATTGCTCCCCTATAGATGATTCAGCTTTTTTTATTGCTGCCATATATTCCTGAAATGTTTTATCATCTCCTTTTGCTTGAGAGGAACCTGATAGTATACGATATAACCCCCTATACCAATCTTTTTTAGGGGGAAGATTATAATCACCGTAAATATATTTTCTTCTCTGATGAAAACTCCTAGTGACAAATTGGGCTAATTCTTCCATAGAATCAAATTTTTTATTTCTCAATTCATCTAATTTACCGGGAAGAAGTTTTTCATTGAATGCAACTCGTCCGCTAGTAGTATCCTCCCCTTCTTCTTGAAATTCGGGTGGGGGGATATCTTCTTGAAGTTCTCGTTGTTGTTCTGAAGCGGTTGATATATCCTGAGGAAGTGTTTTCAATGATTTTTTTGTTTGTTTAGTTCTTTTTGCTATTTTTTCTAACACAGGAAGAAAAGACTCTTCTTGTTTTTTTCCTTCTTCAGAGATTGTTGACACTATCTGTTTCGTTGCTGTGGTTACTGGTTTAAACAATTCTTCAGATCCCGCAGCAAAATCAGTCTGAAGACTCTGTCGTTGTTGCAGTTTATTCCGTACAGAGTCACGAATTGGTATAAATTTCTTGATTGCATCAAGTCGTTCACGAGCCAATCGGGTCGTTAATGCTTCATTGACCATTATTTAAAATCAGAAACAATTTTTCAATTGTAAAACAATTTTTCAATCCGACCTAACACGATCATAGAAGCGTTATTTCATCCTATCAATGATGGGAAAAGTGTGGAAATCCTTATAAAAATAAATAATATCACACTTTCCCCACTTTTCCATTGATCAATCCGAACCAGCCATCAATTTTTTATTCACTGATTTCAACAGTTTTAATCAAAAAATGCTAAAAAAATATTAAAATCTCTATGAGGGACGGTCACAATCAAATAATGATAAATGGTTGGTCAATCAAAATTGTTCATTTTCTTGAATTAACGCCCGTAGGTTTCTAACTTTAGAATTAACCTCCTTTTTCAATTTGTATTCGTACCCCAATTCTTTTCGTATTCGTTCTACGATGGTATACAACGGAGCGAACACACTTACGTCACTGGAAAATGCGAGAGAGTCCCGAATAGAATTCTGAATTCTTTTGATGAGCGCATACTTCTTTGGTAGCATATATTTATTGTTGTTAACTCCGTATTCTATATCCTGAAAATCAGACATGATTTGATCAGGATTTAACCCATCTGATAGTTCAATATCCCAACTTTTTAATTTTGAAATCTCGGATATGATGCTATTCATGTTTTCAGAATTCATTATTCTATAATAATGATATATTTCTAAATGAAAAATATGACGCATTAGACATAACTAAATCGAATTTTCTGTCCTGTCTTTTTTGAAATAGCCGATCGATAAATCCCCTCTGCAACATATCGTACTGAGGCTCTACAAATATCGAAGTGCCTACCGGCTTCATTCATTTATTGAAATATTTTTTCTTCGTTAGTTATCGTATTCAAAGATTTCACAGGTCTCTTCCCAACCGTTTTGCATTTTCCAGTCTCTCCTCGTTTGGTATTCTCACTTTGTGTGATAGCCTGCAGATTTGATAAAGAATTGTTCTTTGGATTAGAATCGATATGATCAATGACAGAATCATCCTCGATCAATCCATAAAAACACTCAAATGCGAAACGATGATTGAGATAAGTTTTCGTTTCTTTTCCCTCCCTAGCAGTAAATATCAAATACCCTTGATTATTCACAGAACCAACTGGTTTCTTCAGTCTACTGTTTCTGACAGTACCATCACTGGATGCTTCATAATTTGTAATCACAGGGTGTGGTCTGAATTCTTGGTTCATTTATATATTATACTATTGTTTGTCTAATTCATTGTTTGGTTTAATGATAAATCTTTCGATGTAGTCTTGAGGAGTTCTTATGATTTTATCCTTGATACTGACTTTGTCAGCGTCAAGAATACTGACTTTGTCAGCGTCAAGAATACTGACTTTGTCAGCGTCAGGGTCAAAATTTCTGATTGATTGTCCATTTTTTATTCTTTTATCATAATATCGCTTCAACTCCCTGTATCGCTTACCACCGCAATTCAAACACAACTGAGATTTCCCCCTGACCCCAACTCCACATAGAATACAAGGTAACGGATCAAGGCTTCCACGACGATAGCTTTGCATATGATACCCACAAAACTCATTTCTGCATGATTTGTTACACGGGGTTACTGATCCAATCATAAGCCACTTGCAGTGATTCATTATATAAAAATCTTTCATTTAAATGCTTGTTTTAATTATAGCATGAGGGAATTAAGGAGAACGCCTTCGAAAAATGCTGATAAGGAGTTTAAGAGATTATTAAAAATCAATCCTAGATTTAATCTCGATAAACCCAAAAAACGTCCAATAGACGGAAACATGAAAGAGTTTAAGAGATTATTAAAAATCAATCCTAGATGTAATCTCGATAAACCAAAAAAACGTCCAATAGACAGAAACATGAAAGAGTTTAAGAGATTATTAAAGATCAATCCTAGATTTAATCTCGATAAACCCAAAAAACGTCCAATAGACGGAAACATGAAAGAGTTTAAGAGATTATTAAAAATCAATCCTAGATTTAATCTCGATAGACCCAAAAAACGTAACAAAATCAATCCTAGATTTAATCTCAATAAACCCAAAAAACGTTTAATAGACGGAAACATGAAAGAGTTTAAGAGATTATTAAAAATCAATCCTAGATTTAATCTCGATAAACCAAAAAAAAACGTCCAAGAGAGATTACCCCTGGAAAGATGCTCAATTCAATCTCGATATAGTTTCTAATACACCAAAGAATACAATTCTTGATAAAGCCATGATTAGTAAAATCAGAGACTGTTTTAATGAATTCAAGCGTGATGGAGCATCTTATTGTTGGTCAACATTTCGAATTGATGGTGTTGTTGACGCTACCATGAATGATGAAAAAGCAGCAGTGATAATTTCACGTGTTGGAGAAAAACGGCATTTTTTCCGAATCAAATTCATTATCGAAGTCGATGGTAAATGGATTATTAGGGATAAATTTGAACCAATCCTCAAGAATAAAAAAGCTGTCATTGTGAGTAGAGATTCCAAACCAGGAATTCTAACCGTAATCGATAAGCCATACTACGAAAGATCTTATCCCGTAACAGCAATGGTTTATGGGATATATCCGTTAAATGATAAACCCGATATCGCAAAACTAGCTCCTATGAAATATTCTAGTTCACTGAATTGTGTAGCAGAACGAATAATAGAACACTTCACAAATGCATCCCGAGGAAATAAACTAACTGATCTAAGACGAAAAAAATAACCGATTGGGAATTAACGGTAAAACAGCACGGTGCAAAGATTTCTGATATAGCTAAATTAGAAGCATCATTAAAATTCCCAATATCAGTAACAACAATAACCGGAGAAGTATTATACGAACCGAAATATCAATCGCGAGGAGCCCCAATACAGATTATTGATCATAACAAACACGCGTGGACACCTGCGGTAACAATATTTCCACGAGATAGAACCGTGAAATATATCCCTAAGGAGTTCGTCGGGGATGTTTTCTATGAAGAGAGATTATTCGATGCTATTCATGCGTTGTGTAAGGATGATCCTGTGTCAGTGTGGTTACTTAGAAGTGATGAAGAATTCGATCAATTTGTAAAACCAAATGGTGAATTATATCGCATTGAAGAATTAGATAACAGAATGAGAAAAATCGCTAGTGATTTTTCACCGGAGAATTCCCATGAAAAACTACTCACGGATAGTTTTACTATTCCATCAGTGGTAGCTCACTTCGCAAGAGAAAAAAACTCATGGCGTCCAACACGAAGTGATTTTCTCGAGGATGTTAGATTGAGTTGCGTCGAATTTGGTCATGGAGGACTGTGGTATACGAAATACTCACGTGATGGTATGATTTCAATTGATATAGCCGCGTGTTATCCCGGAAGTTTTCTCGGATATGGGGAATGCGCTGAGTACTTCAAACGATTTGGACACCCCACGCATGAAATGACTCGTGTTGCGATTAATGGACCATTGCCTGATTTTGATTTAACCGGATTCGCTCGTGTGATATCATTTGAATTAGCTACAGGGTTACATCCGTGTAGTTATGTTTGGCTCGGTAGACACCTATCTGAAAAACACTGGATGCCAATAGTGCTATTGAGATATATGATTGATTGTGGTATGCTAATATCGTTGATTGTTTCCGAGGCTATTATATGCTATAGAGCTCAGAAAGAAGTTTGGCTACCACAACCCGATCTAGATAGAATAATCAACGAACTACGAAAACAGTTTCCAGATTTCAGTGAAGAAGAAATCATAAATTGGTCTAAGAAGTTATTTGAAATTAAAAAAGAACAAGCAAAAGATCTCGGAAGAAGAATAATCGGTAAATTTACCCAGGGTGGACGATACGACAACGCAAAATACTCTTCGCAATTGATCATAGATGTCGCTGAATACGATTTTATTGTAGCGGATTTAATGAAACAGGGAAAACTTGTATCCCGTAAGGATGCTTTTCTATCCAATGGTGAGAAATTAGGTAGGGTTGTTACCTACTGTGATGGATATAATTCCCAGTACACACATTTGAGAAGTTCAATGCTAGCCTATGCTTCTATTAATCTATTTTCGATGATAAATAGATTTCCTAATACCGCGGTTAGAGTGGCCACTGATTCGATGTATATACACAATAAGTACAAATCAGCTGTAGCGGCATTCACAGATCCCGAAGAAAATTGGGGGCGTTGGCGATTTAAAAAGGAGATGCTACATGAGTATTGTGAATCCGCAGACGTTGCCATGGATGATAAATATCTTTGTTGTAACCGTATTGAAATTCAATCAGAATTTTCTAATGCACCACCGGTATCTGATCCAGTATGTAGATATAAGACAGTTTATTTAAACGGTTGTGGTGGGTCAGGAAAGACAACTCGTGCAATTGAATTATTTCGTCGTCGAAACTCTAGCGTTTCTAACATGATTGTGCTAACACCGACTCACAGACTCGCCAGAGAGATGATACAACGAGGGGTAAATGCTTGCACTTATCACAGTTTTTTTCGATGGAAAGGTGACAAATGGACTCCTGAGCGTATGGGTGATAAATTCATTCCTGAAATCATAATTTGGGATGAAATATGCACAGTGTCATTAGATGTATTAAAAACATTTCTTGAGTGGTTGTTAAACAAAAACACAAAAGTCGTCATGTGCGGGGATCACGGCCAACCACCACCATTTGTCGGTGCATCTCCACATGAATGGCTAAAGGGTTTTGTAGACTACTATGAAGAAATCACCACTGATTATAGATCACTTGATGAACGATTACGCGAGTTCAAAGCGCTAATTAGATTACAACCGGATAGAATCCAATGCGAAATAGCGCGTGAAGTGATTTCAGAAACCCCAATGAATGATTTCTGGGAAGCGTGGAGACCAAACGATTTGATCATTGCAAGTAGAAAAATAGTCAGGGATACACTTCAGATGAAGTTATTTGAATTGCATAAAGAAAAATTTGCAACGCTTCCAGTACCCCTTTGTTATAGGCCATCGGATACACGAAAACAGAATATTGAAGTTGATATTCCAGGACAGAGTGAAAAACAAATTCTCGTATTAAATGATATTGTGCTGGTTGATATCAATGTCGTTGAAGATGCATTGCGTGCTAATAAATCCCCGTGGACGCTAGGATACGCAGCAACAATACACTCTTCACAGGGATTGACTATATCGAATACAATTGTTTGGATGGTGGATAATCACATCGAATGGTCAAATTTAGTCTATCTCGCAGTATCCAGAGTACGAAACATAAATCAACTTCGAAGAGTTGTTTTCGATGATAATGACACAACAATAAGTGATATTGATGTTAGCATCATTAATAAAAAACTCTCCGGTTACAAACAACAGGACAAAAAAAAAACAACGAGAATTTGATATTGATGCTGAACTAATAATCACTTTGAAGAAACAACAGAATAATCACTGCGCGAGTTGCAATTGTATAATGCGTTGGCAGTATTCGGATAAGGATCCTCGCCAATTCACCGTAGACAGAAAAAATAACAGTCTCGGTCATGTCAGAAATAATGTGATGTTGACTTGTCTTGAGTGCAATAGACGCAATGGTGCTAGTTAAGACCATGCGGTGGCAACTGAGTATCCTCGGGAATCACTTGTAGTTGTTGTCGAGTAAAACCCCGCTGAGGGGCAGTTGAATCCAGTTTATAGACTGGAGGTCTACCAGTTGATCGTGTTATACTAGATATCTTATGCGTAGTGACGCTCCAAATAGGATCAGTAGCCCTTTTTCTACCCCCTTCAAGCTCTCCTGGTTCGTATAAGTACCTCACAATGACACTACTACCAAGAATTGGTTCTTTGAAATCTTTTTGTGGTTGTACGGGTATAGACTTCTTTTTAATAGCGTTGATAGGTTTCATGTTGATTGTTCTAGTAATCTCGTTATTCAGTGCAGTAATCACAGATGGTAATCTTTTAACCCATTCACGGGATCTTTTTTCTTGGATGAATTCTTTTGCGTATTGATATCCAAATAACCGCTCAGCAATTGTCCGATTAAATCGTTCTACAATTGCCTGATCGCGATGTAACGCAGTATGCCCTCGTCGTATTGTGACATTGTGATGTTTCATTGTTGATAACACTACACCCTGAAATTCCTTGCGAGGATCAACCTGCAATAGATTTGGCCAGTTCAGAGGACCTCGTCGATAAATCCTTTAAAATGCAGAAGCGACTTCAGTGGCTGATTTTGTTTTTAACGGTTCTGCTTCTTTGTATCGACTTGCAATATCAACTACGGTTAACGCATATTTGTAACCACGATCATGTGGCAGAAATAATATATCAGCCTGATGAACTTCATTAGGAGCGGTCACATCAAAATGCGAGAATTGAATTTGTTTAGGCGGTGGTAGATAAATTTGCCATAGTGCCTGTTTGGATAACCAATTAGCCGCAGTGGTTTTTTTCACTTTTGCAGCACTAGCGAGTTTTTGGACTGCTGATTTACCCCTCCAGTATCCTCTTGGGGAATAATAAATTGATTCCATATTATTAATTACCAGCACCTAACATCAATTTACTTTTCATAGCCGATTCTATCAAAAATGAAGACAATTTTTCTTTGAAGGATTTATCAGGAATAGCATTTAACGCATGAATTAATTTCACATCTGCTAGATGCCTGTGTTGCAGGTTGCTGCTTTTATAAGCAACATCATGAAGGTGACAGGCCTTATCAATGGCGTTTATTGGTTCTTCACCGGGGTTGGGTTGATTTTGATCATTGAGTCTGATATCAAGTCTGGTTCCCGGTCCACAGTAGCTATATCCTGGGAGGTGCTTTTCTCCGGGGTACTTTGCCCATGGGGTTCCAGGGAGCTTTGCCAATTTGGCTGCGATATCACCTCCTCGTTTTTTTTTAAATCAGATCTCATAGACACAAATCTAAATTTCTTTGTACCACATTGCACGCATTTACCAGAAAGCGCTGATCGGTTATTTTTAGTTGTAACCGTCGTCACATCATCTGTGCCAGTACGTGTTTTACACTTCACACAATATAGATCCATAATTTATGTATAGAAATATGGATATAATTGATTTTTCAGCGACTAAAACAAGAGAACCAATTAAGCATCATGCAGCGCTACCAAACTCTATCCGGATGATTATAATCGGGCCATCTGGATCCGGTAAAACGCAATTGTTGCTCAATTTAATAATGAGATGGATGAAGTGGGATAAGTTGTATTTAATTGCCCCTAGCGTAGATGATCAACGATGTTATGAAGTGCTAAAAGATTTTAACGAGAATGCATCAGAAATTAAGGGTGAGAACGCCATTGATTTTATAACCGATATCGATGAAGCACCGAGTATTGATGATATTGATGGAGATATTAACAATTTAGTCGTATACGACGATATAATGTTGGATACACAAAAAAATCCTGCTAGAATATTTTCCCGTGGGCGTCACAAAAACACTGACGTGATATATGTCACTCAACGCTACACTCAGGTTCCAAAAGTCATCAGAGATAACTGCAATATTCTTTCTGTATTCAACGGAGTTGATACTCATACTCTTAGAAATATTTGGCAGACATGGTGTTCTGATATGGACTTCAATCAATTTCGAGATTTCTTTAGTCATGCTCAGTCGACTCCGCACGGATTCGCAACAATAAATCTACATGATCCTCGGACACGATATCGTATCGGACTTGATCAAATATTCGGTTAAAATCGTAAAAGAATTATTAACCCAGAACTGAAAACTTTAGCAGCAGAGAGGGTGGATGACCACATCGTTGCGAGCAAAATTGATTAAAAAATCGTAAAATCTCCGTTTTCGCAAAAATGGGGACTTTTTTTTGGGTTAAATGAGATTTGTTGGAAACCTGATATTTTGTTCGAAAACGTTATCTATAGGCCATATTTTGCTCGAAAACGTGATCTGGAAGCCTTATTTTTGCTTGAAATCGTGGTCTGTTCACCCTCTCTGCTGCTATATATATATATATATATATATATATATATATATATATATATATATATATATATATATATATATATATATATATTGATGGAGCTGTATGTATAAACAAAATGTAAATAAGCAAATTTAGTTTAGGAATGTTTCGAAATTCTTTTCGCTATTATCAGTTGAAAGTTTTAAAGTCATCGAGTTACATGTATGCGTGTAATATGATTGTCAGTCACGGGACTATGTTGACTAGAAGAAACCTATCATTAGCAGGTCTCATGACGTGGCATCATAGTGTTTGCCGCATGCATTGTGTATATCGTCCAATGTAAATGACAAATGTAATGATCGTAGCGTCTTGCAAAGTCTTCACGCAACACAATAAGTGACAAGGGACCCCGAGTTGCCGAGTGGTCTAAAGCGCTCTCCGTTGCAGATCACCGCCATCTCACCTCTATCTGCGTGGGTTCGAGCCTCAGATTCGGTCAATGTGGGTATCTGAGAAAGCTTGCCAGTAGCTTCTCGTTGGTCGGTGGTTCTTTCCGGGGGTTTTCCCGGGTTCTTCCTCCACCATTAAGACTGGCCGCCATGTATAGCGTATCATATGCTGAAAAATGGCGTTACACCCCACAACAACAACAACAACAATATGTGACAATGCAATATTTCAACACTATCTCATTGCCTTGATCTACTGAACGTAATCGCAATATCAAATTATCTATAACATACATACATAAATTTTTCGCAAAGTAGATCGTCTCTGAACACTTAAATGACAGCTTCTTAAGTTAATAATGTATCACTTTTCATTTATTTCGTACAATATGTTATATTTGGCCATATCACACCTACACCACCTGCAATGCCTATTCAGATTACCAACAACCCTTAAACCGACAACAACAATACTATAGAGTGAACCGTACGTCCAGGCAAATAAATATGTTACATCCTGGGTCAGATACTCACAGGACAGAAATAGAAATAGGCGTGGTATGCATTTATTGCATTTGTGTATAAATAATACGTACATTTTCAACGGAATGGTGAGTGTAGATAGGAGAGTTATACAATGCACATCCAATGACATGAACATATTTATTTATTAAATTGATTTGATATATATATTTTAATTTAATATGATCAGTTTTAATTTTTTTTATTACATGCTATTGTAATGTAAATTTGTTCACTAGCGATGATGTTTTGTCAGAACATCGGTTACCCTGAATTATTCTTTGGTAAACAAGTAATGCTGACCTAGACCCTGACCTTGATTCAAGGTTAGTGGTATCCACGTAAACCGGTTTTATTTTAATTTCAAAATGATTGGTTGTTGTCAAAATCATGATGGTACTAGTGAAAAAGTAAACAACTTTTTATTCTTAAAGTAAAAATGATTGCTTACCGTCAAGGTCATGTTAGGAGTACTTGATTTAAACGATAACGTGACTCCTTACCCCTTTCGTAATTTCGCAATTCGAGGATTGTTTGGAAACTTTGTTTTAGTGAAACATAGCTAGTTTTGAGCCCTTACACCTGACGTTAAGTCATTTGCTTTTGTTGTAGTCAGGTTTTGAATCCATGTTAACTTTCTTTCAGTTTATTGGGATTTTAAAAGATTAAATCGTATATTTGAAAATATTTGATATTCTCATACATAATTCTTGGACAACGTTCTGTTCGGATTTTCAACACCAGAGCGTTGAATAGTGTGTTTCTACAAGCAACTTTAGATAAGCACAAAGCATACATCATCGTCTTCCATTATGAATTTTCCAACATGACTCGAACTTGAATCTATTAGAACATTTAATTACTAGGACTTTAGTCAATTAATTCATTGATTATTTTTGGATTATTTTAAAAGTTGATTCTTTTAACTAAGTTTGTTTTCCATTCTTACAATCTTTTTTCATGGAAATAAACTATTTGCTAAATTTTACAAAGGTTGTTGTTTTCACTCTCTTACTTGGTTACCGTTTGTTAGACACTAAATTCGTAAACAAATAATGTCCTTCTGTGTCTTCCAATTGTAAAGAAACAAGTTTTAAAGTGCTCGATTTTAATCTCTCGTTTTCAGATATTCACTGTGATTTACTATATTAGATTCAAAGTAACCAGCTTCGTATACTTGGAGATTCTACCAAAGAAAACAGACCTCGTTGAAAAATGAGTACCTCGCTAATATAAATGTTCAAAATCTGAATTATTTCTGATCAAATCTGGATTTTCAGTTGCTGGAAATTAGTGTGTGTGTGTGTGTGTGTGTGTGGTTTGGATTTTTAATGTAGCTCTTTTCTACGACTCGGCCTGGGTTCGAACCCGCGAACTCCCGCATCCAAGCCGGACGCTTAAAACCACAAAAAACCACAGGAGCGGTTCAACGAACAGTGTCCAAAGACAAATATACCAAACTGTTAAGATCTCAGTCAACTCTGGTAACCCCTCTAAAGCTATATTTAAACAATTAGTGGAGAGTCATGTATGATATTGCCAGAACTAAAGAACACATATCAGGTAGCACGAGACGATGAAAATGAAATCATTAATGACATAACAATTTTACTGAAATGATATCCTCTCATAATTACAAAGGTAAAAGTTATGCAATAGCACTCAAGGAAAAGTTGAATGTAAGCCATGGGTTGAATTATGAAAATATTTAAGCCAGAAAGCACGCCTCTTGTTCAGGAAAATTCACAGAAGTAGAAACATAAACTGCAGTGACTCAATGTAATACGCCAACGGTTAATCGAGTGTATAATAAACATCTTACAAATCAATACTCTCGTTATAAAACAATCATTACGACAGAATATACAATTTACAATCCAGAGATGCAAAGACTATTTGAGACACTAGTTAGATGCAGGAATGGCTGTCCCCCAGTAGACATAAACATTAGTCTTATTAAATTTGTTAGACATTACAAAATAAACTGTTATGTACTTGTTTTGTTTTTTAAAGTAGGCTCACCTTTTATAACGTATCATTCGCTGGACAATAGCATAAATTGTATTTGATAAAATTCGAGGGAAAGTATTTTGTTTAGATGTTAAGTATTATTAACGATATAAAGTCAGGTGACTGTGAAAATGGTGAATATTCTGTTTTTTTTCCAGTAAAAGAATACATGTAAGAAATGGGCAAACGTTATCACCATCACTGTTGGACAACGACAGTTTATCAACGTTCCAAATGACCTAGGCTATTGTTTTGTAATTGGGGTTAACGCCATA
The DNA here is from genome assembly GCA_029339505.1 of Unio delphinus. NCBI lineage: Eukaryota > Metazoa > Mollusca > Bivalvia > Unionida > Unionidae > Unio > Unio delphinus. Next base: position 2,090,142 of record JAQISU010000182.1, read on the forward strand.
TTTGAGTGCAATTTAGGCTATACATGGCGGCCAGTATAAATGGCTGAGGAAGAACCCGGGAAAGCCTCAGAAAGAACCACCGACCCACGAAAAGCTACTGACCAAGAATGAATTTTATTAGTAAAAGTAGGCGTAGTAGTTGTAATGTAAACTTCAAACACAACAAATACGTGAATATGTTACACTAAATTGTATTTTCCTACGGCGACACAAGTTTCAGACAATGATGCGGTATACCCTTTGTAATGTTTAGTCGATAAAAACTTATTCAATACAGGGAAAACATCAATTCTTATGTTTGGTTCAAGAAAATACCACACATACAAATTTAAGATAAGAAATTCGCATATTGATGTTGAACATGAATATAAATACGTACACCTTACATTTCACAAGAACAGAAAGTCCTCCAACGACCCAAATAAGCTAGTATATATAGTTCATAAAGGCATGCATTTACTTAAAAAGTGTATCCAAAATTTTTGATTTATCTACTGATTTTCAGCTGAAAATGTTATATCAGATCATACACCATATTTAACACATGCTTGTTGAAAATATGGATTAGATGTAGTTGGAACAAATCATAAAGTATACAATGTCAAAATGTGTATTTCTCTGTTGGTGGCATACGATGAACTTGGTCAGTGACCTTTAATTATTGCCAGTAATCTTGGATGATAAACGTTTTCGGTCAGGATTAGCTCGTATTTCTGAAGAAAATTTGTCTTACCTTATGTATGTTTTCCTGTGCAAACAATTTTGTGGTAATTTTTATGACAAAAAAATAGATTCTGCAGGCAAAATCTAAAGGGAGATGATTTTTCTAAGTTTAGTTAGGTATGGATAAATCAGAGCTTTGTGTCAGATAAATAGTTGACAAAGTTTGTAGAACTACGACTAATAATAATAATAATAATAATAATAATAATAATAATAATAATAATAATAATAATGAGGACTTCGTATAGCGCCTAATCTTTAAAAGCTCTAAGCGCTTTACACCATCAATAATGATATGACTACACTACAGAACAACAAATGACAAAAACAATGAAATTGGAAAACATAAAAACATGCTGAAAATATATAAGATACAAAACATGATTAGGTCGCTAAGTTTGTCCCTGAAGTCGAAACAGGTGAGTCTTGAGAGCTCTCTTAAAAGGGACCACTGTGTCTTTGTGTCTAATTTCAATGGGCAATTCGTTTCACGTCGCCGGGCCCTGGTATGCAAACGAACGTTGTCCATATGACTTTGTTTTCACCTTGGGAACAATGAGTATACGATTATCAGAAGAAGAGTGTAAGGATCTAGCTGGTGTATACACATGGATGGGGCTGGATAGGTATGTTGGACTGGAGTCTGTCATTGAAATATAGCACAGAGAAAAAATTTTGTGTTTGATTCTGTATCGAATTGATAGCCAGTGTAGGGTACAGAGCAGTGGTGAGGTGTGCTCTGATCGAGGTACTCTAAAGATGATTCGGGCAGCTGTGTTTTGAACTTTTTGAAGTTTCTGGAGTAAATATTGTGATGAACCAGACAGAATTGAGTTGCAATAGTCCAGTCTTGAAAGTACTAATGAACACACAAGTGTTTTCGTGGCATCAACAGAAAGATATTTACGAATGGAACTGATGCGTCTCAATTTAAGATATGCAGCCCTGCAGATGTTCATGACATGTTGGTGCAATGTGAGAGTGCTGTCTAGAGTAACACCTAGATTCCGTACTGACTGTGAGAATTTAATGTTGGTGTTGCTGATATTTATTGTCTGAGGTAAAGGATGTGAATGAGAAAGTCTTTGTGTTGTGATCAGAATAGCCTCAGTTTTATCATCATTCATCTGCAGCTTGTTACATGTCATTCATGATTTCACATCCGAAATGCACTTTTCTACTCCATGGACGGTAGCATCAACTTCAGTTGGGTGGCTAGACTTGTATGTTTGGGTGTCATCAGCGTACAACTGGTGCGACACTGGGTGATGATCTAAGACACTTGAGAGCGGCTGAGTGTACAGAATGAAGAGAACATGTCGAAGAACAGATCCCTATGGAACACAATAACATACGTCAACTGGGCTGGAGTGTATTCCATTTGCAGATATAATTTGTGTCCTGTTCACTAAGTAGGACTTGAACCACTGTAAGGCTATATTCTGAATGCCAAATACATGCTGGAGACGGTGAAGTAATATATCATGGTCTATTGTGTCAAATGCTGCAGATAAATCCAGGAGAGTGAGGACTGTAATCTTTCCACTATCCAAAGCGGAGAGAATGTCACCAAATACTTTCAGAAGAGTAGTTTCCGTACTGTGGCAAGGGCGATATGCAGACTGTACATTGCTGAAAAGACTGTTTGAATTCAAATGAGATACAAGTTGAGTTAGAACAAACTTTTCTAAGATTTTTGATATGAAAGGGAGATTGGAAATCTCATTTCCAATATTGGAAATTCCAATATTGGAAATATTGGAAACTGGGCGGTTGTTCTTTAAATCGTTATGGTCCAGTGTTCGTTTCTTCAGCAGTGCCTTTACGATGGCAGTTTTAAAAAATGATGGGAATTCCCCTGATGAGAGAGAGATATTAATAACATCAGTTAATGAAGGCAATATTGGTTCTAAGCACTCAAGCAGCAGTGATGTCGGAGTTGGATCAAGTTCACGCAACTTTGGTGCACTTTTCATCACGATTGTCCGTACTAAATCTATAGAAACAGATTCAAATGCTCCTAACGGTTGTCGCTAGAATTCTGCATCATACCTGTATGGTGTCGAATCAGTTGAAATTGTGCTGTCAAGCGAATCTCTAATGGTTTGAACTTTGTCATTGAAGAAATTTGCAAATTGTTCTGGTAGGACTAGTGGAGAGAAGGTTGTTGGAAGTGGTGTACATTTGTTCCTTGACATTAGTTTCTTAGTTATCTCGAAGAGCTCTTTGTCTAAAGACAAGTGTGGGCAGGCTTCATCAATACATCATCTCAAAGTTTTGATTACAGGTTAGTTAAACTGGTTTGGATTTACAAAATATATATTTCTCATCAACATACCATTTATCTAAAAACATAATTAAATGTAGAACTTGAAATCTCTTGTTTCCTGATGAAACGGGATGAGGGGCTAATGAAACATATTGTACACTCTGTAGCCTCAAGACATGCGTCGTGAATATCATTATCAATATCAATATCATTTTGATATTATTTTCATGCTGATAAGCTATATCTCATTTCTCCATATCCAGGAAGAAGTTTATCAAATTAATCAATTAATGAATACAGGTAACACACAACTCTTGAAAATATTCCAAGGTGTTTATATTATGTTTTCCGAAATTTGTAATCTCTGTGAAGCATTGTGTGATATCACATGCTATACAAAATGCATAGCAATTACAACCAAAATGTAATAATTTATAACACACACACACACACACACACACACACACACACACACACACACCAGTACCCTAAAACACTGATCATGTTCTCTTTGGTGTCTAAGTTGCAGTAGTTGTAGTAGGGTTTCAACGCCACATTTTAGCACACGATAGGCTATACATGGCGGCCAGTATTATTGGTGGAAGAAGAACCCGGGAAAATCCCCGGAAAAGAACCATCGACCCACGAGAAGCTACTGGCAAGCTTTCTCACATAACTACCTTAGCCGAATCTTAGACTCGAACCCACGCTGACAGAGGTGACATGGCAGTGATCCGTAACGGCGAGCGCTTTCTGAGTGTGGTCCTCTATAATTAATTATATATGCCTCGTGATTTCTGTTTTAGGAATCCGGATTGACTGTTGTTGATTTTGCTAATAAAAAGAAATTAAAACTAGGTCGATGTGCGGGTGTGTCTGCTTCTCATGCATGCCAATACCATCTAAAATCAGCAATCAAGTTATGTTTGATGCATATTTGTAATTATCTGTAATTGATTATGGATACCATGATTTCTATCTAAAGATTGGCTAAATATTTCAAGGCCTTCGTGCATGTGTGTATGTTAGGCACTAATTGACTTTACGCAACATATTTTGGTGATGTGTGCATGGTCGAGATGGTATGGGCGTTGGTGAGAGCATGCATATTTATATAATAGCACATGAAAGTATATATTGTGATGCGGCTATGGTAGCAAAGATCTTTGTCACGAAACAGAGTGACGGCAGACCCAACAAAATCGGGATTGGAGTCAAATCCGCGATCGTTTTGTCGCTAGTTCAACGCGGGAAAACATTCATTACAGGATTTAGCTGTGAGAGGCACCGGATATACTTCTAAAATTCCATTAAGAAGTGTTAATTGTTGATTAAAAAAATGCATAGATAATACATATACAGTTTCTTCAGTCTTGGTTAGCACAGATCTTCAGGACGTCATACCAATTTTTTTATCGGGGGGGGGGGGGACGTGATTCGGGGTGGGGTGGAACAATGAATATAGACTACATCAATTTTACAGCATATGCGAATGTTGTTTTCTTGTTGTTGTTTCTTTGGGTGGAGTGCTGATGCAAATGCTTGTTTTCACAGACAGCCTTATCTCCACATAAATTCTTCTTTTCCAAAAGCTAGACTATGTGATCCGCACGATTGCCCATGATGATCTTACATACATAAATAAGTCCATGAGGAACAGCATCGACGATACGAGGGTTGATGATTCAAAGTTAGTCCACGTCTTCTGACAAGCACAGTTGAAAAGAATGAAGTGATCCGCTGTTATTTATATTGGAAGAGAGCATCGAAACGGATTTAGGTTTTTCATCAATCCCGTTACGCGTTACAAAATTCGGTGACCTCACATTCTCTATTTAGACACGCTAGCATCTGTGCGCAGCAAATCTATGCCATATAATTTTCAAACATAACGGAATCTTAGAAGACGATGAATTGGGGTGCATCTTTGTGGGTTCTTCCATCGTTCTGGTCGGTTTGAGAGTGACATGATTACTGGGAGGGAATACACTGGTCTGACATTAATATATAAGTGACCCTGGTGTTTAAAATATAGTCACTTGAATGTTTGCAGTCAAGATGAAATGATCGCATCATTTCGTGACGACAGCAGAAGAAAGTAAGAGGCAGAAACGTGATTTATCGTCTCGCACAGTAGCTGGAGTTATAGCTTAAATTCATGCCAGCGATTTTGAAGATGACATGAGTGAGCCAGAATCCAGACACAGAGAGTCTACACCAAACCAAATTTCACCACCACCAGTAAACCCTGAAAAGTACTACCACATTCGAGAGACTGAAAAGCGATCCTTTAGAAACTTTAGAACTACGGTTTACATTTACACGGTGACATTTAAAGATTTAAAGTCCAAGGTACCGTTGGAGAAAGCGGAAGGTTTCAGCACCGAGGTGTTGGATTCTTTGTTAACTACACTAAAACAGCAATGTGAAGCCAAAGAAGACAATCGTTTGAAACTTTTCATTCATCACGATGGTTTGAAGTCCTCCGTCTGGATCGAGTTTTGCAGCTCAGCAGAACTGACACCTTCCAAACTCATCGACAAGAATCAACACGTGCAACAATCAAGACAAGGGACAGGACGCAAAGAAGGTGTTATTGGTGGACGAACGACCCAGCACCAAAAAGAGCCTCGTTCAAATTACCAACACTCAAGACCAGATGTGTTTAGCCAGGGTCATCATGGTGGGACGAATGAATGCCGACAAGAACTACACGGTAGAATGGAAAGAAGCCTGGAAAACTAATCGACAGTAGGATCGAGCCAGAAAACGAAGAGAAGCAAAACTCTTGTTATAGCAAGTGGGACTATCCATAGACACAACCTGTGGCATTCCTTAAATGCAAAATTATAAGATTTCTTGCCTACCTTGAAATTGCATCCCTCAAGAAGTGTTAAGACCTCCTTTGCTTCGAGGCAAAGAATAAATGGACGGAAAAGATATTTACGTCTATTAGCACGATGAACATTTCGATGGCTTCACCAGTATTGCCCTATTCCTGGGATATAGTTATTATTGCGAGAATTGTGAATATGGCTATAACAACCATTGTGGATGGAAATGTTCAGGATAGGTGGCCTCTTAACTCTGTCTAGACGAAGGACAAGAACGAGTGCAATGCACTGCTTGTCAGCGCACTTTTCTCAATCCCACTGTTACCAACAACATCTAAAGAAGCAAGGTTCACAGAAGAAAAGTGCTTGTCAACTTTTAACATTATGCCCTACTTGTGGATAAGTTATATGTACCAATAATGTCAAGGCGCTCGTATGTTCAGGAAGGAAACGTCAAATTTGCCACCAAATCGTAGACTTGGAACACCAGTGCTACTTTCAGAATACCATTCCAAACACCAAGTTGAAGACAACCAGAAGAAAGGGAAGTTTTTTTTCCATTTCGAATACATGCATGAGACTGGCATTCACATTCCCAATTTCTGAATGGCGCATCAAGTGTGCAAGCAGTGCATCCACGAACCTATATTTAATCATTGCCAACGCTGCAGCAAGATTCCTGGAGGACGTTAAAAATCTTTCGGAAACCGAACGCCGAACACAATATTTCGGAAACCGATATCTCGCCCAATTGGATCTTAGACCCCATCGACGAGACCTGGAGTCCAGAGGACATCGAACGTTACCGACATTGTAATCGCCGTGTTACGGTAATGGCTCTCAAATTCCGGGATACAATGGTCAGTTTCGTTCGAGATCTTCTATAAGAAGAAAATAGCGAACGTCCTAAAGTGACTTTGAAAGGAGCCAAAATCATTGCCATGGAAGTGGGTCGAGTGCAGTTTAAAGATTCGATGAGTTACTTGGTCATGCCTTTGATTCGAATGCCTAAAACGTTTGGAATGCCAGAAACGGCCAAAGGTTATTTGCCACATTTTTTCAATAACGAAGCAAGTCAACACGCCATTCACTAATGAGACCCCGACAATCTCACCAAACAACGAAAAGCTTTCTACGCTTAGTACCAGACTCACGCCTCAGACCCCGTCAACATTCAAGAAGAAATATTAAAGTATTGTCGATCGACCGTGGACATTTTACGGCGTTGCTGAGGAACGTTTCGAGAACTGTTCATAGAACACGGAGGGGTCGATCCTTTTAAATAAGCCTGCACCGTAACCAACGTGTGTTCATTCACGAAATCACCCTGGTTGTCATCAGCCTTCAAACAACGAACTTCGTCAAAACGTCAATACTCGGTCAAAGCCCTATACTGGCTTCATTTCTTGTGCGAAGGAAGGCAAATGGAACATGCCCGAAACGAAGGAGCCAAAAGGACCATCGGAACGTATTCGGTATATGGTTGGGACTTTGAAAACCCCAAGATCGTGTACCAGTTTAACTGATTCTTATTCTACGGATGTCCTATCTGTACCATCAACGTGATACCAAAAATCGTTTTTTTTTCTTCAAACGGACCATGGAATACTTGTAACATACAATTTGTCAACGGCGCCTGAAGTTAGGACAGCAAGGATACCAAGTGGTAGACAAGTGGGAACACGAGTACAATCACCGCTAGAAACCCGATCCCGTGGAGAATTACAGGCTGGTGCATCCACTAAACCCAAGGGACAGTTTGTACGGTGGACGAACAAATGTCACCTGCTTGCTGTACCATACTGACGAGGAGAAAGAAGAAACCAAATTCTAGGACTTGTGTTCACTGTATCCTTATGTGTCCAAATAATAACATTTTTCCACAGGGTACCTGCAATTGCTGTCGGAACTTATCGAGATGAACAATATTCGACAATACGAAGGATTTATCAAGTGCAAAATCTTGCCACTCACGGACTTGTACCATCCCATTTTACTTCACCATTGCCAAGGAAAACTGATGTTTCTCTTGCTCAGTACTTGCTCCGAAACGTGCAGACTAGACCAACATTGTCCGCACACCCAGGACGAACGCGCATGGCGGGAACGTGGGTCAGTTTAGAATTGTTTAAAGTTGTGGACCTAGGATACATTTGTTAGAAGTGTACGAAATGTACCACTTTCCCAAAACAGAAAAATACCACAAGGGTGACGAGACTCAGAAAGGCATTGTTGCAGACTACGTCGATGCTTTTTTGAAACTGAAACAAGAAATCAGCGGCTTTCCTGGTGCTACACTCCCGAAGACAAACATAAATTCAAAGACAAATACTGGGGAGCAAGAAGGCATCACTTTAGACCAATCGGAGAAAAATGAAGAAAGGCGATCGTTTGCGAAAGTGATGTTGAATTATTTGTGAGGCAAAATGGCACAGCGACCGTGTTTGCCCAAGACACATTATTTGTCCGAACCATCCAGCCACTTTCAAATGATTCACGACAAAACCAAATACACGTGGCCGTCCCTCGTGAGGAATTGATTTTTGTCAGTAAAGAATAAAAACTGGACTTTGTAGAGGCCGACGAATTTGGAAATGCCATCTTTGTGGCCTACGTGACAACTCATTCTCGCTTATACGTGTACGAAGGTTTAAAACTGTTAGGAGATCGCGTGTTGTATTTTGACACAGACTGTTGCATCTAAATTGATCGTCTGGGTCACTGTTAACCTAAATTAAAAAGAGACCGTTTAGGACCTTGGACGAAAGAGCATCCCAAAGACAAGATTCTAAGGTTTGCTGGTGGTGGTCCTACAAATTGCGGCTACGAATGCCGGGGCAAACAAGGAGAAGTGCAAACGGAGTGTAGAGTGAAAAGACTGACTCTCAATTATCGCACCAGTCAAATGGTGATATTGACCTTGGGATATTGAAAGAAGTCTTGCAGTCTGGACAGAATGAAAACCTTAAAGTGACTACTTATGCACCGCACAAGATTGTACGTTTATCCACACACCAAATCGTTAGTCGGCCTTGGAAAAAGTCTATCAAATCGTGTACCAGAAGAGATCTTGGTCAGCATATAAGAAGGGAAAACGTCCAAGACAGATAGTTCATTGTGACTACAAAGAACAAGCGAGAAAGATGAATATGTTTAAACAGACATTATTCAAGTTCGGGTATTCTCAAGTGGAGTGCAATGCTGTACTTTGCGATATCATGGCTGCGTACGCTGTGACCATAGCGAATCAGCGGGACATCATGGGAACTTTTCTATAACTGCTACTACCACTACATCTGCCAGGGAAAGTAAAGCTGTGCATGTCAAACCTGACAGATGCGAAAACGTTGCCACTCTTTATCTTGGACTTTTTACTGAGTTTCATGGTGGATGTTAACCTATTCGCGAGACCATGTGTCTACCACCCTACGAATGTCAACCATCCCTCAGCAAACTCTTGTGGATTTTACCGTACTCCCATCGCAATGAACCCGTGAAAGACGAATATATTCGTTATCTGTGCGTTGTCCTGAATGCTGATTGTAACTTCCAAATCTTCAAAGAAAAATGGCCAAGCTATCTGGCAGGACCTACCCCTGAAGAATTAGCCACATAGTCGGACTTTTCTACTTAGGCGAAGGGGATAAAGTCAAGTGCTTTAGCTGCGGCGCGTCACTTTACCAATGGGAACAGAAAGAGTCCGCTTTCCTGGAACATGATCGATGGTTACCGAAGTGTCGCTAACTACCTTTAGTGGTGCCTATGTCGTTTAAGAAACCAGCTTGGCTTTAAGTCAAACGTTGAGCAACACCTAGACAAGTATTTAAACCCCATTAAAATAATAATAATTACCAAAATAATTACAAGAGAAGATACACAAGGAAGTTAGGCAGTGACTCGCCAGAGCAAAATCTCAAGTGATGAATGTAGAACATTTGTGTCGAGGAATTCACAAGTGAAAAGTGACAAAAGTCAACCAACGCGTCAGATTTCTCTGGATCAAGGGTGCATTCGTTCGATTATTCCGCTTTATGTAGTTTACATCAGAAGATTTTATTACAATTCTTGACCGTTACCCTGAATGTTATTGGTAAGAAATTACTATTACTCACTATGTCCATTACGTTCGCTCGAGGAGAAGATTTTAAATAAAACTAAGGACATTAAAAAGTGACCCTCATCGTGGTTATAAACACTGGCTGACATGATAGCGGATACTTTACAAGAAAACATTCGTGGTTTGCCTGTAAAGTTGAGAGAACGCATTTACTGAGAGTTGGTCAAAATACTGGTCAAGCGCAAAGAACAATTGCATCCATTACGTCACCGATGTTAAAACCACTGGTACATGAATGCTACAAGAGGCCTGACTGAGATAAAGTGTTTCAGTGGTCAGGCATTGTTCAACTAGACAAGGACCTGAAGACTTTGGTTGCTACTCATCCTTCTACTATTTACTATCTTGACAAACGACACGGAATTCCAGAGGAGGAGTTAGAGGATTACTAAAATCACGTGTGGTGTGTGTCTTAGTGACTTGCTTTCTGGGGTTTTCATTTACCAGGCTATTCCTTGTGGACACGTTACGAAAAATACTTACCACCAAATAGAATATGCAAGTGGAGCCTTTATATGTCCACAATAGCCTCATTCTGTTAAAAGCCTTGCGTTTTCATCGGGATACATATTGACCTCTACGGGGAAGAAGATTTGTCTTCTTTTAGGTACTGAAGATGTGTATGTAGCTTGTGACTTACACCCTCAGTGGACAGATGTACCTGACTGGAAAAGTTGGGGTTTTGAGGCTTGGAGAAAAGAAGCATCCCATTATACTCAAGTGTTGTGATCGTAACATTCATCGTCGAGTAAAAAAAGTCACTTTTAAACCTGTGTTAGTGACAGTGTCAGAACAAGAACCTTTCACCAAAACATCCACTCACTTCAGGACAGGACTGTCATGGACATTCCTGAAATACCATTCCGGGACGACACCTGTGTGACTGTACCCAGTGTAGACTTTAAGAACATACTTTTTTGACCCTAGGACACCTTTGTTACCAAAACATGTTGTACAGAGACTTACTTATACTCCAGTTTTATCGTTGCAATGTTTATTGTATTGTGGCACTTAACCATTGGGCTTTTATGTATTTGTCTTTCGTACTTTTCCATTTTAACTTGCATCAAATGTGTCATGAGAAACGTATAAAACTCTTGCTTTATTTGTTTTCGTATTACAATTGTCACTATGGCTACCTCTACCATCTCTGCCCCATCTTCGTCCACTTTCAAAGTCATTGACGAACGCTTAGAGTGGCAATCGGCGTATCGTTTCCTGCGAGAACGTCAATGCGATTCCATCGTGTTTATGGAAGGCATTCCCGTCGAAGGCGACGGGATCGTGTCTGACCCCAGTCAAACCTATCTGATAATTTTCGACGACATATTAGGAGATGAAGAAGAAATTAAACTGTAGTTTACACGCAAAGGGCATCATCGTAGTACCAGTGTCATTTACATCACTCAAAATGTGTTTCAATAAAGCCCATCACATCATTAGTCTCAATGCTTATTTCCTGGTCTTGTTTAGATGCCTAGAGATAAATCTGCAAGTCTTAGCCAAACTGTTAGAACATTGACACCCGTTCTCCCACATTAGATGAAACAATTGAAACCCGCGTCACCAAAAACTTCTTTAGCGGAGACACCCCCTCCTCTTTCGCGGCAGTGTCAGCTGCTCAAAAAGTACCTGCCTCCCCCCAATCAAAGTCCAAGAGAGATCAGGCTTGTTACAGAGTTTACTGGATTCGCCCAAGCAGACAAGCAGTGGCGACGCATTCTAGTATAAAAAGACATTTGGTAAACGATGAGAATCTGTGTTTCTGTGCTCCTGAACACCCAAAAATACTCCCTTAAAGTCATGTACACAGTCACAATCGTTGTTATACTGTAAAAAAGGAAAAGGAAAAAGACCGTCTCGTTATCCTAAAATCCAATTATCCAAGCATCGGTGTTACCCGCAGAAAAGATACAGTCGTCCAAAGAAAACGAGGAGCCGCCAAAGAGGTGGATTCTTTGATGATGTTAGAAAACGCATCGTCACCCTTTAAATGAAATGCGTAGTCCCAAACGAGATGAAATAACGTGTGCTAAGTCAGAGTATGTTTGGTGTATATGTCACGGAACCAACAAACCAACCAACAAGCAAAGATGTCACCCCAGAAGACATCCTTCTTCTAGCCCTAAAGGAAAGGAAAGGACTGCCTTGTCGTTTAGCCAAAGATTTTTGACGTGTTGTCCTGTCCGAAGCCTCTCCACCCATGCGACAACAAAGCATTTAAACTGACTCCAGAGACGTCATAGATACCGTGTACGAATGTTGTTTGAATGTCGTTAAAGGTATGATGCCTTTCTCTAAACATCAGAAAAAATGCTTAGCCAAGCATGAACACGTTCTTCGCCAAATTGTCCAAAAATACCCATTCGTCAAACGAAAAAGATCTTTACCTCTGTTAGGACTTCTGGTACTAGTTGGATGCATACTGGCAACACCAGGGTGGAGTCCTCACAACAACAAGCCCATGTTGTTCACCGACTTTCTACCCTAAGGCTTCAGTTCCCATCCCTTTTCTTTTGTTTCTCTTCTTTTTCCCACAGGTTTTCCATTGGTTTAAATACCACTTTCAAGAAAAAGCTTCATCCCCACAAATCTACATTGATCCTTTAGACACCGCCATCTAGCTCTGCACTAATTTATAATTCAAAGCATGACAGCAACCGAATCAGAGAAATTTATTCCCTACTGAATGGTTAATTTTAAGCAATCAACTAGTACACTTTGTACACTAAATTTAAACTTCTACAAACTATAGTCAGAAATCAGACAACTCAAACCTTTAGATCAATTGCATATGTGGCTTACACAATATTGGAACAGATTAGCTTTGTCTGGTAGTACAACTGTACTAAATTTGACACAATACGTTCTGGAGATTAGGTTGTACACATTCTCGCTCCGACCCTTGACGTTCTGTGCCCCACCGGTTACCTTTCTTCCTTTGCTACGCCCTTACATGGTCATCAAAGGCGACATTAGCCATGTAAAACGGGTTGATGTTGTATCATTGATATCACAGCTCCGACTAATTAATAATCCAGACCATCGGGAAGTAACTAGTCGCAAAAGCACGTGGTGCGTAAGTGATTGTAATCCATTTAACAAACCAACCATTGTTCACGCCATTCAACATTGTATAAACAAATTTGGCAATAGATTGGTTCAACAACTTAAAATACAGCTGGTACTGGATGGTGGATAGAACCTATGTGGTGGAAAGGCTATAGCATGAATGGAGGTCTTCAGTTACCAAAGATTTGTAACAAGTAAATGTCGATCCTACGGATATGATACAAGGAATGAAAGCCGTGGAAATAATAAAAAAGTTAAGCGGTTTGATTCAACCAAAATATGTGAGATTTGGAACCCTGGAAGAGGCACTGGATAATGAGATCAAAATCAGATGCTTTCTACAAGACATAGTCAATTTGACAGAGTGGTCATTTGTGAAGTGAGGGCTGGACTAACTAAGGAAAGGATAAGAAATGGTGAGAAAAGAGCTGAAAAAAGTGGTGATGAAGATTAAATATAACTGGGATAAGGCGAAAAGGACAAAGTAAACAGAAAGAAAAAAGAGGGTTTTGAACGACTGAATGACAACTGGGTGAAGATACAAGAAAAATGTAGATTGACGAGACTTCTTGACTGGATTCCAGAGACGAAAAAGAAGAAGAAGAAAGGAATTATCGAGAAAGTGTGGAGATGGTGGACAAATTGGAAAAAATAGAAGGAGAAGAAGAACCCAAAGGTCCTTTTCAAAGCCACTCATATACTTCGAAAAGATTTGCTTTCTTACCATACATTTTTATAATATGTATGTATGTATGTATGTATGTATGTATGTATGTATGTATGTATGTATGTATGTATGTATGTATGTATGTATGTATGTATGTATGTATGTATGTATGTATGTATGTATGTATGTATGTACGTACGTACGTACGTACGTACGTACGTACGTACGTACGTACGCACGCACGCACGCACGCACGCACGCACGCACGTACGTACGTATGTATGTATGTATGTATGTATTTCTCTGTCTCTATACATGTTTCAATGTGTCTCTAAAGTCACGCCATATACAGGTTAGTTCCTGATGTTCCGCCGATTGAGGTCAGTCGCTTGCAACATTTGTTTCCTATTTCCTGTACCATGACGTCACCTCACCTGTTACATTCATATTGTTCCTATACAACCATATGAAGCTGTACAGACCCAATAATCCCATGTTCAGTTCTCATTGAGGCTATACAGCCCAGTAGATTATTATAAAACCTTAAAACCAGGGGATCTGTACATTTGTTTTCATTGAGGCTATACATCCCCCCTTCACTACTGCTATGGAACGACCAGTCACTCCAAGTAGGTATTTGAAATGAACTTTAGCTAGTGTCCATTTTCCTTTTTCACAGTAATACCTTTTTCACAATAATATCTTTCTCACAGTGATACAAGTTTTGTTTTTTTTGCTGTTCTCGTTCTCTGGATATTATCCATACTAGAATACTACATAATGTAAGTTCTTTGAAAGCTAATATTTACCGTGTTCAACTTGCTGACGCTCATTTGTGTTTGTGCTGTTGGATTGAAACCACTTTGCACTTTTTTATTTTCTGTCTCAAGGAGAGTAGACAACGACATGAGTTGATAAGACAATTGCATTCAATGTCATATGCAGCTATTAGCTTTGATTTACTGTTTTGGGTAAACAGCAATTCAAATGAAAATATAGACTTTTACATCATGTATGCAAATATCTGATAGCTACTTAACGATTTCAATAACTTACTCAAATCTTGATTACTGTCATGGTACCTCTCTCTCTCTCTCTCTCTCTCTCTCTCTCTCTCTCTCTCTCTCTCTCTCTCTCTCTCTCTCTCTCTCGCTCTCTCTCTGTGGATTTTATTATTATGTTGAATATTTTGCAATACTTGTATCATGTAGGAAGATGTCTATTTTAACTTGTTAGAGCTTGTGCCCAATCTCATTGTTTCCTAGTGATCCCACTGTATCTTAATAATCAAACCGTATATCAGCAATCCCATTGTATCCTAGTAATCAAATTGTATTTTAGTAATCCGATTTTATCCTAGTAATCACACTGTATCCTAGTAATCCCATTGTATCCTTGTAATCAATTGTATTCTAGTAATCCGATTGCATCCTAGTAATCACACTGTATCCTAGTAATCCCATTGTATCCTTGTAATCAGTTGTATTCTAGTAATCCGATTGCATCCTAGTAATCACACTGTATCCCAATAATCGAACTGTATCTTAGTAATCCGCTTGTATCCAAGTAATCAAACTGTATCCTAGTAATCCGATTGTATCCTAGTAATAAAACTGAATACTAATAATCAAACTATCCTAATAACCTTATTGTTCCTAGTAATCCCATTGTATCATAGTAATCCGATTGTATCCTAGTAATCATACTTAATCCTAGTAATCACACTGTTTCCTAGTAATCACACTGAATTCTAATAATCAAACTGTTTCCTAGTAACCCTATTATTTCCTAGTAATCCCACTGTATCCTAGCAATACCACTGTATCCTAGTAATGCCATTGTATCCTAGTAATGCCATTGTATCCTAGTAATGCCATTGTATCCTAGTAATGCCATTGTATCCTATTATGACAATGAAATATGTTTAAACATAACTTAAACAAGCAATAGATTGAGAAGATACTTAAATGTATGAGGTATACTTATGATTTCTGAAAATGCTGTCAACCACCTGTGTAATGCATGAGGTACACTTATGATTTCTGAAAATGCTGTCAACCACCTGTGTAATGCATGAGGTATACTTATGATTTCTGAATATGCTGTCAACCACCTGTGTAAGAGATAACGGGTATCTAAACTAATTCTCCGTGTTTGTGCATGCATTTGGGCATATGGGCTCGTATCGTTGCTTACGATTTACTACAAATCATATATGTACTATATAATCCTACCGTACACGTATGACTTATATGTAGGTTCTTCGTTAGAAGAGCATATGCTAGATGATTGGTATACATGTATATATATAAAACCTTTTTTGTTCGAGGAACGACTTTGGACTTTTTAACCTTGGCTTGATTTAATTTTATTGACTTTTGGTTAGGTGGTCACATATAGGATGTCACGTAAATTTGGAATCAATACAGAGGGAGTAAGGAAAATTGGATTCCTCAGCATTGACGTAATTTCAATTCTTCCAGGGGGAGGGGGTAAAACTTGACGATTTTGTTAATTTTCATATATAGGTCCCCCTCCTCCGCTCTCCAGTATGTCGTCCATGTTGCTCAGGTTGGTGCGTGTTTGTTTTGCTGAATGTTTTTGGTGTGTGTGTGTGTGTGTGTGTGTGTGTGTGTGTGTGTGTGTGTGTGTGTTTGTGTGTGAAAGAGAGAGGTCCGAGGAGCGACTTTGAATTATAGCTTTAACCTGTGTTTGATCTGATCATACTGACGTAAGGTACGCAGTTCCAGTGTGGGATGTCACGTTCGTATGGAATCACGTGTATGGAGGAATGGAACTCAGGGTGTTCAAGTTGGAGCGTTATACTTTCTCACTTAGCCAAAAAAACATGGTCCACAGACCCATCCATGGTAGAGTAGAGAACCTATGAGAGAGAGAGAGAGAGAGAGAGAGAGAGAGAGAGAGAGAGAGAGAGAGAGAGAGAGAGAGAGAGAGAGAGAGAGAGAGAGAGAGAGAGAGAGAGAAACTTTTGGCATGATGGAAAATTATATAGCGTGTCGAGAAAGTAAAAAGGTCTGATCTTTAAAAAGAGTTTTTCAACGTCCTTACAAAGCAATCATCGAAACCAAACGTTTAATGCGGATATATGGTTGATAGGCTTTAACGACTCTGCCTGGTCTCGGTGTGCTTTTTTGGAAGTTATTTTTAAAATATATAGTAAAGAATGAAATAGCTTCGATGTGTTAATTCAAAGTTATGAAGTTTTCCTTGTTCGTTCAAGATTTGCATGTATTCCTTCTTTGGTAAGGTTTATAGTATTTAGGGCATTAGTTTTATTCGTACCATTGAACGGTAGCAGGAGTAGTAGCAGTAGTGGCTGTACCAGTAGCAGGGGTGTTTACACCAGTGAAGGGTAGCAGGTGTACCTGCACAATAGCAGCAGATGTGCCTCTACCCTTGAAATGTTGCAGGTTTACCTCCTCCAGTGAATAGCATGTACCTCTACCAGTGAATAGTAGTACCTCTACATATAGGTGGTTATTATTTATTATGTCTGCTATTCACATATAAGTTAATGTGTCTTGAATTCAGCCGCTGACCCACCTTTATATGGAACGCCCAGTCTTTCTCTCTTTGTTTGTATGTATGTATGTATGTATGTATGTATGTATGTATGTATGTATGTATGTATGTATGTGTGTGTGTGTGTGTGTGTGTGTGTGTGTGTGTGTGTGTGTGTGTGTGTGTGCTTTGTTGCAACCGGCTAAATACTCACACACACAAACGTACAGTCACTTGTCACTTAAAATTTGACCATCGATTTATATTTTTTAACGTTTATTATGTATTATGTACACTTTGAGATAATAGAAGCATAGACCTGTGCTTGTATGCCCTTTCGAGGCTAGTCAGGGACGTTTTGAAATTTTGGACCCCTCCCTCCCCCGCCCCGACACTTGATCTGATCCGGCCCTGGAACTAATGCAGTATGCAAAGAAGGTTAATTTAATATTCTCAAGGGAAATATTCTCAAGGGAAATATTCTCAAGGGAAGTACCCCACAAACTCCATGCCAGTCAATTTGACGAAGGATTTTGTTTGTTTGTTTGATTAGGATTTTTCACGTAGCTTTAACAATTTTTCAGTCATATCGCTACGATGTCTGCTGTGAGGCAGTTTATAGTGATGTCTAGCACTGAGGCATCATGCCGCAGACATGTAGCATGATGTCCCACCCAGTCACATTATCCTGACACCAGGCCGACCAGTCCTAACACTAACCTCTTAATGCTGAGCGTCAAGCGAGGCAGCTGTTAGTACCATTTTTGTAAGTCTTTGGTATGACTCGGCCGGGGATCGAACCCACGACCTCCCGCGGCGAACGCTTTAACCACTAGGCAAACGGAGCGGTTTTGACGAAGGAGACGAGTCACACGTACATATACTGGCAGAAAGCATAATGTAATATAAACTGAAGAAAGGTGACAGGTTAAAACAAACACCACGAAATTACTTGTGGTCCAATAGGATTTTAAAATGTAATAGTTTGAAATGTGTGTTTGGGAAACATTCAAGTACGAATTAGTTGAACAGTTCGGAACATTACAATTACTTATTGCTTACTTTCCGAACCGAATTTGTCTTAGAAAATAGAAAATAGAAAATACGACCGTAAAATGAGTATGACCTTGCTTATATCACCTGATTTGTAGCTTTTGTTGAATCGTAAAAACATCAATCGTTAATGAAATGATTAATTAGGCTTTGCTCACACACACACACACACACAAACACACACACACACACACACACACACACACACACACACACACACACACACACACACACACACACACAGAAACGTGATACTCTGAGTAAAGGTTTTGCCAAACATACCATGACGTACGGTTTCTCGAACTCATATTTTTTTCTTAAAATTTATTTCTTCATTATGTGAAGATCATCATCATCATCATCATCATCATCATCATCATCATCATCATCATCCCTGTTGGTTTTGAGTGAGATTATATTTAAAATTATCTTAAAATAAAATTGCCAAAATCTAACCAAACTTTCTTAAAGCAGTTAATTGCAATGATTGTTCCCCCCTTTTATTCACACATGTAAAATTATATATCTGGAAAATAGCTTCACATTTGTCAAAGAACATACATGTATAAAAATCTTGACCTCTCGAAGGTCGTGTATGTTTGGCTTATTTAGATCTCATCGTCATAAAATGATGTCAGTCGTTAGTTCTAAATGTCTGTGAAAATTCATCATTACAGTTATCACCAGTTGCACAAATTTTCATAATTTTGCCAGAGATCTTTATGCAATGGATGTTTTTGCCTACCTTATTTTTATTTTCCGGGACTGGCCTCCGGTACCACATTTCTAAGCTTAGTTAGAACCGAAGATTCGTCAATGAATCGCGGGGGATTCAAATTGAAAAAGTCCGGCTTGTTTGTTTGCAAACAAATAGTTAAACAAGAGAATTAAGAATATAACGAATACAATTCTTTATTATACGAATTTAATGTTTATGGTATCCACGTCCATGTAAGATATCAAGTGAACTACTTTGATGGATGAACGTTGTGTAACGATGTGTTGGGTTCAACAATGCTACCAGTTTTCGATGAATTTCCACTATGCCATTGGTTGAATAAGGGGATTTTTTTTAATATACCCCCCCCCCCCCGCGAACTTATTTACATCTTTTACTTTAAATAGGCCTATTCATTTGTATATGCCTCCTAACTTTTCCCGTCCATCCATTACCAGTATCGTACAATTGGCATTTCTTTTCAGCAAGAGTTTTCTTCATGGCTCTTAAAAATACTTTTTTGAAATTTGTAAGCTTTTCAAAGTTAGTTTGAAGAACAACAATGTACATCGACTTTTAATTGCGCTTATTAAAAGTCTGACAAGAATCGCAAGCACACATTCTCTATACATGATCTATTACTCATTCTCTATAAATAATCTATTGTTTGCTGCATGTGTAGCATGCAAGGATGTGACATTGGTTCATTTGCACTGTGCATAGAAGCTGCAGGCCAATTTTTCTACAGACAATAGCAATTTGTCCATTGTTTGTAGATGAATTGACATGACATCATGCCATTTCTGGGAATCATGGTCAGAATGCGTACGTTTTGTCTGACAGACAGGACTGCTATACAGTAAAGTTACATTCAGTCTTGTTTTTTTTAAGATTTGTATCGTGCAAGTAAAGTTATATGTATGGTTACATTATGTTAATTAATGGTAGATGTAATTTATGTCAGGTCAGCAGTCATGGATATGCAGGAGATACAAGAATTACAAGAGCAGCTCAGACAGGCAGAAGAGGATCGCACCCAGGCAGCGGAAATTGGCAAAGCCCTGTTGGAGGAAAATGCCAGATTGCAGGAACAGCTAGAAGAAAATACAAGGCAGATGATGAAGCAATTGGAGGTTTTTAAAAATTAATTTTCTTTAGTTCCTAAGCATTCACAAGAAACATGTACGACTTTACTCTCAGTGCATTGTTGTCATTCATAGTGTGGTCCATGGTGTCATTGTCATTTACTATTTTAAGCATTATGCTTGCACATGCCCTAAGAAGTGCACCTTCCTGTTTTTTTTTAAATTGATCGACTGTTCATGGTGGAGTGTTGACCTCATTTAGTGAGTGTGACACTTTTAAAATTATCAACTTGTACAAGTGTTTGAAAAGATCTCAATATTTATTAAAAATGGGAAAATGGAAGTTATTGAAATTTGGATATTTTTTGTAGCTGATGCAAAAATAAATAATTGATTTACTCTTACTCTTGTGTTTGATGCAAGTAATTCTATTTCATGTAGCATTAGTAATACAATCAAATCTGTCAAGAGCAGCCATCCAAGGGAGAATATCCAAACTGACGTCTGTTGACAAATGAACTCTGTGAAGGTTCACCTGTACTTGATGTTTGGACAAATGTTGTTTTGTCCTTCAAGATTGAAGATGACCACAACTTTATTGATTTGGTTTGAGTATATGAGTGGATCAAGACAATTTGTGCTTGAACTATCTATGGTACACTGAAATGGGATGCCTCTTGGGGTCACTTATAAATAGAGGACATGATGCTGTTCTGAGATTTATGGTGCTTACTCTTCTGCCCTGCATCTGCAATTCTTGTCAATTCAAAATCTGTAGCTCCATTATGGATGAGATTGTACGAGGAGCAGTCCTGTTTGAGACCTTCCCAAGGCTTATGGTAAGTGATGAAGTGTTTAAGGGTTAACTTGAGGGAATCAAACTTTTTAATGCTGAGCGTCAAGCTGTATGCACCATTTTTGTAAGTCTTTGGTATGACCTTCTGCTTCTGCAGCAGACGCTCTAACCACTAGGCCACCGACTCTTAAGAAACACCTAAAAAAAAGTACTGGTCTTAATTTGTTTTGTTTACCGTGATAAAGAACTAATTTCACTACTAATAGGTTTCTTATGTGATTGTAGGAGAGGACTAACTCTTCTGCCAGTTTATATAATAAGACTTAGAAATCACTGTTCACACTTACAACAATATCTGGATTAACCAGTTGATCAGCTTGGAAATATTGAAAAATAGCTGGTGGATGTGTGAGTCCTGTGATAAATGGACATGAAAAGAAGCTGAGTGGCTGTTGCTAGCATCACATAAACTAAAAATGAAAATTTTCTTATGATAAAGGGTGTTGATCTGATGTCCATGAAAATCTTCTTATGATGTCTCCTTGGTCATAAATGAAAAGGGTGTTGATCTGATGTCCAAGAAAATCTTCTTATGATGTCTGCTTGGTCCTAAATGAAAAGATTTATGATCTTGGGGTGTAATATGTCTGCAGCATGATGCCCCAGTGTTAGACATCACTATAAACTGCCTCACTGCAGACATCATAGCGAAATGACTGAAAAATTGTTAAAGCTACGTTAAAAATCCTAATAAAAAATCTCTAATCCTAAATGGATGGTATATCAACATATGGTTTT
Organism: Unio delphinus; assembly: GCA_029339505.1. NCBI lineage: Eukaryota > Metazoa > Mollusca > Bivalvia > Unionida > Unionidae > Unio > Unio delphinus. The sequence continues at coordinate 2,111,796 of JAQISU010000182.1, forward strand.
CACCAATAGACACATTATGGTACATCATTGGTCCTGAATGAAAATGATGCCAGATATATATCCAATATGACTGGTCATTATGACATGAGCATGACTTCTAATAATCTCTACGTTGTCTTAAATGAAAATTGTCCTAATCTGACATTCAGTATTTGCATGACAACAGCTAATTTGAAAATCTTGAAGAATCTTAGACTGGTTCCAACACTTGCCAATGAACTTGAATTCTTGAAAATTCTTTAAGCCCAGTAGAACATTTGATTATAGTAAAGGTTTTACACAGTAAGTAAAATAAAAATTTATTTTAAAACAAGTCAATAGATATTTAGAAGTTGAAGTTTTCCCCTCTTTCAAAAAAATGCAAGTAGCAAGAAAGGTTAATTTCTAGTCCTGATCTAGTATGTCATGCAATAAAAATGATTCTTGTTAATTGACAGGAATTTGCTCAAGAAAAATACTCCCTGAACAACAGGCTGGAGAGTAAGAATTCAATGGAAGCATACTACTTGGAGGAGATTGCATCACTGAAGGAACAAATTAAGAGTCGACAGGATGCCTTGAGGGAGACCCAGGAACAAGGGAGAAGACAAATTGAAGATAGGTTCAACAAAAAGGTCTGTGAAAGATGTAAAGTTTCAGTTAAACTCAGCTGATTTTGTGTTCATTGTATAAAACATTTTTAGCGATGCTACTATTATTTTCCAGTATCGGTGTTGTCTGGTCCTTGTTATAATAGAATTTTTCACCCAGTCCTTCCAATGTGATACTCTGCTCTCACTGGATGCTTCTCTGTGTTAAATCTACAGTTGATATGGTACCATTCAATTTTTTGGGCATGAAATCAGCATCGTTGATGTGGTTTTTTTTTTATACCTCATTGAAAATATTTTAAATCCATCAGTGTATTTAAAATGCAGATTGGTCAACAGTCTTGATTTATCAGGGAATGTCCCAGATTCATGTCATGTTTGCTCAGCCCTAGTTAGTAAATCATGTGTAAACTAAGGTATTATTACAAGCCATAGTTTGAAGTCTAAACATTGTCACAGACTAGAGTTAATCTCTTGCACAAGGTTACTGTGACCAGAGAGAAGATCCGGCATCTTGAATCGACAGGCGACTTTGTACCTATGTGTTACAGCTTTGTTCTAAGATCAGATGAACCAGCGAGGGGGAGCAGGGCGTGTTCTATATCTGTCCCAATGTGGACAGACAGCAAGAAGGACATCGTTTGCGTTTGTAAGCTTGATTGGATTGGGACACAGTGACACCCAATCAGAATTAGATATTAGACAGTGTGATGACAATTTAGATTCAAATTATAACTTATAAATAATAAGTGATAAAACTGAACTGTTATACTAAAGATGTAATACTAATGAGTGATAAAACTGAACTGTTATACTAAAGATGTAATACTAATGAGTGATAAAAGTGAACTGTTATACTAAAGATGTAATACTAATGAGTGATAAAACTAAACTGTTATACTAAAGATGTAATAAAAATGAATGAAAAAATGAATGGAAATTCAAATGGATAGTTTGTGTATTTTATGGAAACATTCCTCATTTTTGTTGGGGCATCCAGGTAGCTGAATGATCTAAGGTGATAACCTGTACAGATTACTCAAATATCATCATTGTCCAGATGGGGTCAAGTTTGTATTTGACCATCGTGGGTTTGTGAACTAGCTTGTCAGTAGCTTTCTATTAGTTGGTGGTTTTTCCTGGGGTCTTCCATGGTTCTCCTCCACCAAATATACTGGAGGCCTGTGATAAAAAATAGTATTAAATCCCACAAAACCAAACTGTTGACAACAGTTTATACTATGTGCAGTTTGATAATATCTGGTTTTGGAATAAAAGAATGACATTTCATTTCTTCTATGTTGATTTTAGCAGACCATGTAAAAATATATCACTTTTCATATGAAAGGTTTCAACTGAAACAAAAAATCAGTTTTTTTGTCTCTTAGTATTTCACTAAAATTGTGTGCATATAATTTATTAAAATTAAAATTCACTAAAATTTCAAGTGTGTTAATTCAGTTTACAGAATTTACATGTTAATTTGGCCTTGATACATGTTAATTTAGCCTGGATAATTTAGCTGTAAAATGCTAACATTGTGCTGCAAAGAATTATACTTATGATAATTAGTCAACCAAGTTTTAAAAAAAAGTTCAAACGAGAATTAATGTTTTGTATTTCAGAGTATTGTAGGATGACATGCTGCCAGTAAAACTAAACTTACAACAACAAAAGTACCATTACCGATCTAAATCATCAAACATGACTGCATTTTCCCCAATTTATCTGTATATTAGAAGGTCTATATTCTTTTCCACTGTTTCTAATTTTTTTTTCTTAATTTAAAAAAATAAATATTTTGTTTCTTTTCAGTATGAGGATTTACAGAGTGCCTATGACAAGGTATTGAACTCAGAGGCTGTCCTAAAAGAACAGGTTTCCCAACTTGAGGAACTACTTGAATCCCAGGCCAACCAAACTGAGATCATCTCAAAGTCCTTTCTTTCGGATGAGATGACTGTTCTACAGGAAGAGGTGGTGGCACTACAGAATGAAAAGGCATGACTTATTCTTTGATATTTTGTCACCTGATATTATTAATGTGGAATTTGTCATTTTTGTTGATCCTACATTAATGGAATAACAAGACATAGCAGCCATTTTATCATTCTGGTGGCAATGTGATGATAATCTAGTAACTTATATTCAAGTAAGTGAGCTTGAGTCATATATTCTGGGTTTTTTCATGGTTCATATGATCTTGAAAAGGTCTTGAATTTAAGGGATTATGTCTTGAATTTTGAGAAATTTAATTTATTTCTTAAAAGTCCTTATATTTCTTGAAAAATTCTTTGAATATTGCCAAGAACTTAATGAAATGATCTTAGAGAATACAAAGCATTAAACTAAATAAAATATATCACTTTATAGATTCAGATTTTTTTAATTCATGTATTTTCAAAAAACCCACTGATTATGTAAACATAAATTGGGATATAATCTGGCAGAATCAAATGTCACATTACACAGGTAGTTACCAGAACAAATAGCACACCTTTACTAAAACTGGCACACTAGTTAGTCATGCATATTTTTCATCTTCTTTCGTAGTTATTCTGTGATAAACAAAGTAATATGGAGAAAGTTTAGTTAACACAATTTTAAAAAAAGAGTACTAGTTGATAACTTTGGATGACCTTGAAATGTCCTTGAAAAATATCCATTTTTGTGGATTCTTTCTAAATTTATCATTTTATCCCATATTTAAAGTGTTTTATATTTACTATCTTAAAGGAACAAGAACCCCGGATTTTTGGGGTTCTAATCTGAATTGTAATCATAATTTAGTTGTATAAATGCTGTCAATGAGGCTGTATATAGGGAGAGTTGTAAGAGCAGACAGAAGAGAGGTGGTTTCCTAGACACTTGTTTGTTAATTTTATATTGTTCTATACGTTGTTATTTTGGATATTTCAGTGTTTATCTTTTTGCCTGGTAATTTCATTAACGTTACAGCATCCTGTTAGGTTTGGTTAGCACAGGTATCATCTGTGGTACATTTTACCCAGCGTAGTATAGGTGGGCTCCCCTTACGGAGTCCCTTCTGATCCTGTACATTCCCATTCCTTGTGGATGTGATTATTTGAAAATATAAGGTTAAGAACCAGGATTATTGTGTTATTTGGTTCTGGTGTAATTTAATTTTTTAATCTTATATTTTATCGATAAGCACTGATGTTCTAAGTAATTCTATTATATTTTGAATTGTTTTTTGAGGGTTAGTGTTATTTAATTGAATTACTTCCAGGTATGTACTTGGTGCAGAGATGTTTAGCTGTTTAGATCTAAATATTTTCCTTTCCTTTTGGTTCTTTTTATAGTTATTAAATATGTGGTGTAAGTCTTCAGGTAGTTTACAGCTGAAGCAATTGATGCTGTGTGGGAAAGGCCAGTTTTGTTTTTCCTAGAATTATTCTGTTTATTTTAGTTTGTTCAAAACTGCTGCACCTTTGCATTAAGATGTTTCTATCAACTTCCTTAATGATGTTATGTAAAGTTCTCCCTTGTTTGTTTAGTTCCCAATCCTTTTGCCATGTTCGATTGATCATTGAATAGATCAGACTGTAGATTTCAGTCTGACTATACTTGAGCGGCATGTAATTTGATTCGGAGAGTTTATTTTTAGCCAGTTGGTCTGCTAATTCTTTTATGTCTATGTGGGATGGAATCCATAAAAACTCTACGGTTAGTTTTTGAGAGTCGATTAATTTCATGATTTGATTAATTTGTGCAAGGAAATTTTTCCTAGATTTAGTGTTATTATTTTTAATGGAAGTAAGGACGCTAAGCGAGTCACTAATAATCAAATTCTTGTTTGGTTTGTTATCATATATCCATTTTAAAGATTCAAGGATGGCCCAGAATTCAGCTGTATAAATGGAACAGTGGTCTGGAAGACGACTGCCAGAAACTACTAAAAACTTGGACTTCTTATGTAAGATTGTAATTATGAACCAAATACAGAAACCTTTTTGTTTCAAGTCATTTGTTACGAGTCCTTTGCTAGTGCTGCAAGTAAAATACATTGTAAATGAATAGAGAAGCATTGTCAGCTTACATGTCTTGATGTGAAGATATGATTGTACCATTCAGTATTTATCAGTGTGTATGGATTAATGTATGATATGAAATCTGTATTACAGCATGAAAATTTGAAATTTGTTTTGTAAAATAAAATAAAAGGAGAAGAACAGAGAGAACAAAATGAGGGGGTATCCAACACATGGACTTAACATTATTAGCACATCACTTAGACCAATTAAGCTGTGTGACTGATTGACAGACGTGGTATTAGATAATGTATAAAAGACATTATAGTCTGTTTACAGAGTTTATGTAAACACTTTCATTTAAGGATTAATGTTTATTATGAAACAAATTAAACCAACATCTTCTAGCTGATCAGAGTTGTGTGTGGTTGTCAGCCATGACGTTGTTTTTCTCTGATTAGCTGTTTACTGTTTATATAAAATGAAATTCAAAATATGATTTATAAAAGAATGTTATTAAACAAAGTTTTTTGAAACTATTGATGTTGTTGAATTTAATTATAAGGATGGACAGTTACTTTTTATAAAATTCAGTGAAGTAAGAACTGGAAAAACAGTGCAAACTGTATGATGCTCAAAGCAGATCATACAAAAGTTTGCACCGTATGTTTGGTTCATACTTCATTGAATTTCAAACATAAAGCCAGTCCTTAAATTTATTTGAGACAAATACAATTATTTTGTAAAACATTATTAATTTCATTGGAATTAATTTCAATTAAAAGTTATAATATTCTTAAAATATCATTACATTCATAGCAATCATACTCAGGGATATTTGTACATGCCTTACTGACGGAGACTACCAAAGTACTGATACAGTGCAAAAATACTGTGGTCTGAACCACAGAACACATACACCAGTAAATCAGTATACTGGTGATACCAGTAAACCAGTATACTGTGACACCAGTAAACCAGTATACTATGACACCAGTAAACCAGTATACTGTGACACCAGTAAACCAGTATACTGTGACACAAGTAAACCAGTCTACTGGTGATACAGCACATGCTGACTGGTGTTTTTAAGTCCTAAAAGGGTAAATATATGTATACCATTAGGTAATAAGAATATTTTATGTCATTCAAGGTTTCATTAAAGAGTCAGTTGATTGAGTCTAAATCAGGATTACAGAAGGCAATGGATGCAGTTATTGCACTGCAAGCAAAAGTTACAGCTAGAGACAGTGAGCTTGAGGACATTCAATGTCAGTACAGCTCCTTGTGTACTGCCTTTGAGGTAAGAAATTAAAATCTTGTAATATTTATAGAAAAGCTTGATGTTAATTATTTTACCTATATTTTTATTGTGATAGATCATGTCCATTGGTCAAGATATCTGTGTGAACATTCATCCATATATCTCTCACTGTGTTCCTTGCAAGATTAACTCCATCTATGTATATGGAGGGAATTGTGCTCTCAATGCATTGGTTTTAGGAATTTTATTTTTGGAAGATGAATAGATGACAACAAATGTTGTTCATCCTGGATGTAGTCTGAAGTTACAAAGGTATCGGTTTAAAGGTCAAATTGTATTAAGTAGTATGAACTCTTCCTTGAAGCTTAATTTCATCTATAATGATGGGCAAAAGTGATTGTTTTTATTATGCTGATAGCAAGTATGTGGCAATCATTTTCGCCAAGGCTACCACAGTTATCTCCCTTTATTTCCATTCCCAAGTTATAGCTTAATCCATATTTTTCAAATAAATTCAACTTGTTCCACTTTCCACTTTTTTTTTTTTAACTGTCCAAATCATACATTTTTTTTTTTTGCAGAGACACCCATACCTTATCTTATTGTTTCTTCCTTGTTATTGGAATTGTGTCTAGAATGCATGTTTTCATGTTGTATGCTCAAGTGGATGATTATTACACAGAAATAAATAAGTTTGCTGGTCAAAGATATAGTTTCGGCTTACACTTTGCATGAGGAACTGTCCATTTTCTTCTGACTTGTATGTGATTACCATAACTTTATAAAAAGAGATATTGGTATGTTCATGTATATCACCATTTTTCTTCAGGATAGGTCTTCACACAGCAGGGAGTGGTTAATGTGATTCAGCAGTAATAACAGGGGTAATAAATTTGTGAAAATCCTTGGTTGTTTCTATACAACCATTCTTGAAGACCTGTTGTAAATCTGAAATTGCCTCCAAGATTGCTGTAATCGAAATTATTTATTGACTTATATATATATATATACATTGTGAGAGTACTGTCCAGAGTAACACCTAGGTTTCATAATGACTGAATTTAATGATGTTGTTTCTGATATTTATTGTTTTAGGTAAAGGATAAGAATGAGAAAGTCTTTGTGTTGTGATCAGAATGGCCTCAATTTTATGATCATTAATCTGCAGCTTGTTACATGTCATCCTTGATTTCGCATCAGAAATGCACCTGTCTACTACATTGATAGTAGCATCATCTTCAGTTGGGTGGCTGGATTTGTATATTTGGGTGTCATCAGTGTATAATTGGTGAGACACTGGATAATTATCTATGACACTTGAGAGTGGCTGAGTGTATAGGATGAAGTGAACAGACCCCTGTGGAACACCACAACATAGAACTGGGCTGGAGTATATTTTATTTGCAGATACAATTTGTGTCATGTTGACTGAGTAGGACTTGAACCACAGTAAGGCTGTATTGTGACTGCCAAATACATGCAGGAGATGGTGAAATAATATATCATGGTCTATTGTGTCAAATGCTGCAGACAAATCAAGGAGGTGAAGACTGTAATCTTTGGGGCCCCGAGTGGCCGAGTGGTCTAAAGCGCTGTCCGTTACGGACCACTGCCATCTCACCTCTGTCTGCGTGTGTTCGAGTCTAAGATTCGGCAAATGTAGTTATGTGAGAAAGCTTGCCAGTAGCTTCTCGTGGGTCGGTGGTTCTTTCCGGGGTTTGTCCGGTTTCTTCCTCCACCATTAATACTGGCCGCCATGTATAGCCTATATTGTGCTGAAAAATGGCGTTAAACCATAAAAAACAAAAACAAACTGTAATCTTTCTGCTATCCATAGCAGAGAGAATATCATTAAATACTTTCAGAAGAGTAGTTTCAATACTGTGGCAAGGGCGATATGCACACTGTACATTGCTAAAAATACTGTTTGAATTCAGATGAGATACAAGTTCGGTTAGAATAACTTTTTCTAAGATTTTTTATATGAATGGGAGATTAGAAACTAGTAGGTAGCTCTTTAAATCATTATGGTTGAGTGTTGGTTTCTTTAGCAGAGGCTTTACAATGGCAGTTTGAAATATGATGGGAATTCCCCCGAGGAGAGATAGGTATTAATAACATCAGTTAGTGATGGAAATATTGGATCTAAGCACTCAAACAGCAGTGATGTTGGAATTGGATCAAGTTCACATGACTGGTGCACTCTTCATCATGATTGTCAATACTAAATTCATAGAGACAGGTTCAAATGCTGCTAACGTTTCTCACTGAAATTCTTTATCGCAACTGTATGGTGATGACGAGTCAATTCAGATTGTGTTGTCAAGTGTATCTCTAATGGTTTGTACCTTGTCGTGGAAGAAATTTGCAAAAAGGTTCAGAAGATCTGGAGAGAAGGTAGTTGGAAGTAGTGTACATTTACACCTTGACATTAGTTTGTTAGTAATCTTGAAGTGCTCTTTGCAGCTAGGACTCTTCATGATCTTGGTACTCTAATGGGATAATTTGGCTAAATGGACTTTGTTTATGACATTCTTCTAAGCGGTTTCATATATTTGTTTATGAATAGTGAGTCAGGTGGAAAGCCAAAGCCTCTCCGCTTTACAGTGGTCTCTTTTATCAGTGCGAAACTGGTCTCTAAATTTCTATACCACAGATAATCTTTTGAATTGATACTCTGCACTTGGTGGCTGGGGCATGTTTTTCAAGCAATAAATTCAGAGTTATTGTGTTGTTCTGCTGTAGGAGGTAAGCAAGTTTTTAGTCTTGCTTGGATGTCATGCATTAGTTTGGTTCTATTTATCATATGGAGGTTTCTTTTAGTAGCGAATAAAGGTGGAGGGTTAGGGACTGATACATCCAGATGGCATATAATGCAGAGGTGGTCTGATGCAAGTTTGTAGAATACAAGGATTGATTGCAGAATATTATCATCACGTCTATGAAGAATATGGTCTAAAATGTGATCATGTTAATGGGTGAGTTGGTTAACTGACTGTTTAAGGTTGAAAACATCAATTGAATCTAGGAGTTTTGATGTGTTTGGGTTTCCAGGAGAGTCAAAGTGAAAGTTGAAATCTCCAAGTGTAATCAGGCTGCCACCTATCGAATTGCCATACTCCAGAAGATTCGGAAACTGCTGCAAAAAGAGAGATTCAGTCAGCTTGTTTTTTGTACTAAGAGGAGGGCAGTAGAGGCAGAAAAAATGGACTGACCTTTGTTCCAGTGTGAGTGTTGTTTGGACTAGTTCAAAATGATGTGTGGCAGAAATTGAAGCTTGACTTTAGTTTATCTTCATATTTCAACTTTATTGTTTACAGCATTTGTCAAGGATGCATGATTTTATTTGTATGGACCAGCTGATGATTCTTTGTCAGTGTTAGCTCAATTAAAGTTTGGCATACAGTAAAATCAAGTAGTTTTCTTCTCTGTATTTATATGTTTATAAAATTTTCCGTGTGATTTAGAAGAAAAATGGTCCATTCGTCCATTCTTGGACCTTATTCCTAGTTATTGGCTCTTTTCTTTACAATTTACCTCTGAAGTTCAGGAATTGAAAATGACCGATTGGAGCTGGCAAATTTTTTTGAAAGGTGCACATCTGGAGTAAGGCCAGACTGCATACTCTATAAGCCATATTACACCCATCAATCATAAAGGTAATTAAATGTTCTTTGAACAATACCTAAGATATGCAAGGCCTTTTTTTGAATAGCCAGTATAATCAGTGAGGAAACCCAGGGAAATTCTTTTTCTTTAAGCTTCTAACCCTATGCAGAATACAAAACTGTAGAGCACTGTATTACAAATATGAAAATGTATGCAATTATTTTTCTTATTTTCATATTATTGTGCATGATGTTCTAAGCAAAATGGTACATTAATATTGCTGTTTATCTCAATTTGCTCTAATTTGGTTTTATCCATGAAAATAAGCTAATTATGTTTGTTTGCTCTTGCTTACAGAATATGCTTACAGAATATGCTTACATAATATGCCTTGAGACAGTAATGTGTTTGTAGTAACCTTAATTATGGGAAAGTTAGAAGTCTTAGAATATATGAATGAAGTACTTACATTTAAAACTGTTGCATTAAGTAAAGTAAATATTTCTTTTCATTTATTTGCAATGAAATTAAAAAATAAATGATGACAAAGTAAATTTGCATTCTTCCATTTCAACAATAAGCAAATATTTTAACCTTTGACCTTCTTGATCTACCTCTGTTTCATTTTTTTTGAACTGTAAAATTTATTGTTGACATCTCAGGAATTAATTCTGGCTAGTTGTATGTTCCAGTCTTTCAGCATAACATTGGTTGTTGTGTGGACAAAATGTAATGTGCATTTCACTTTTTATCATGGGTGGTGGTGGACTTGTTTGGGACTCTGACACTAATAACTACTGTTCTGTGGGGTGGAAATACATGGGAATTATTCAAAAGGTCTGTTTTGATGCTTGCAACTTAAATGTTTCAGCCATACAATCAAAATTAAATCATTCAATAAGAATGCCTATGTGCTCTCTAAAGGGACGCTCACCAGTTATTTTGTACTTTTTGAGAGAGTAATACATGTAATGTGAAGTTGTTTGCATTTAGAAACATGGACAGTGGAGAGAATGTTCGCATACCTCAATGCTACGTTGTAATGTGACTGACAGGGATACATGTATTGTACTTTTATAAATTGTACATGATTTAAACACATTGCTAACTAAAATGAATGCTCCCTTGTGCTTAAAAATGAGTCTGAATTAGTTTAAAGTACAATAATCTTAGCTATTAAAATAAGGAAATTAATTTTGCCAGACGAGACAATACAAACTTATTAAAGTGTAATGAATGAATTACTAAAATTATGAAAAAAGCTACCAGCCTGGTGTCAGAATAATGTGGCTGGTTGGGACATGATGCTACATGTCTGTTGCTTGATGCCCCAGTGCTAGACATCACTATAAACTGTCACAATGCAGACATCATAGTGATATGACTAAAACTGTTTTAAAGCTACATTAAAAGTCCAGATCACACACACACACACATGCACACACACACTTTGAGTTTGAGTTATTAAGATGTTAAAATTTTCCAGTTTGGGTCTGTATTTAAATTGGAAGACTTTTCTTTTTCTGATATTTAAGAAAAACAACATTTATAATCCAAATAGACACTGTCAAAAAAAAATCTCTCAAAAATCATTTTTGCAGAGCATGGAGTCCATAATTTTAATATACATATTCTTAAATGGATAAAACCGCATTTCATATATGAGACCAATCTGATGGCCTAGTGGTTAGAGCATCTGCCTCAGAATTGGGAGGTCATGGTTTCGAACCAAGGCCAAGTCATACCAAAGACTTTAAAAAATGGTACTAACAGCTGCCTTGCTAGGTGCTCATCATTAAGAAGTTATTGTTAGGACTGGTTAGCCTGGTGTTATGATAAATATGACTGGGTGGTACATCATGCTATATGTCTGCAGCATGATGCCCCAGTGCTAGACATCACAGTAAACTGCCAAACTGCAGACATTGTAGCGATATCATATGACTGAAAAATTGTTAAAGCTTTGTTACAAATCCTAATCACACATGCACATTTAATATAGTCCTTTTGGCTTTGATGAAAATAATTCTTGATAAATTAGAACCAATGTCATGTTCATATATATTGGTACACTTCAGGAAACATTGTCCTACCTTGCAAGCATGACATAAGCTTTCTAGACTGAGATAATGCACATAAGCATATTTAGCTTATACAGTTAAGACTGGGATTCCTGCCAAAGAATCTGTTGTATCAAAGTGTGATGAAAATGCACAAAATACGGTCAGTCACATAATTCTAGAGACACAAAATGTTAGTGATATGATAATACTAGTATACTGTAAATATATAATTTAACTAATGGCAGCTTTTGACAGTTTTTATATAAGTACTTAATATTGGTTTTTAATAATACTTCTTTCAAAGAAGACAAAAACTAAACCATTTTATCAAACAGTTTATTTACGTGTAAGTTTATAAAATTGCATGTAATTATTAATATTCCAAATTAAAAAGTTGATAAAGTTCATTTAAGCAAATATTTTAAATTTCCTGAAGTTCATATCAGTTTTTTCCACCACAGAGAGTAAAAATGGAAAATTTGGACATGAAAGCAGAGATGGATGCACTTCGGATAGAGGCCAGCTGTCCACGGAAGAAAGGGAATTCCTTATTTTCTGAGGTTCATCACACTTTATGTTTTTAATTGTTCTCAGATGTAACTTTGTCCTAGAATTTTTATGTATTTTAATACACATGCCAACCATTATGCTTTTAGTGTAATCACTATGGTCTTTTACACCTAATTACATATTACACTCTCCTGTATAAGGATTACACTTTTTCTAGTAAATTAAGAAATGAGAAAAGTGAATAAAATTTAATTTTTGAATTGTTATGATCCTCTCTTTAAACTCATTCATCGTATAAATTTTAGAATATTTTAAAAAAGGAAACTGATTCATAAGAATGATGCATAAGAATATGGTAAGAGTACATAGGTCCACCCTAGACGTACAGATGCTTGCCTTATTTTCTATTTATAGCATATGTATCTGACACATTTCCAAGAAAAGAAGGGTTTCACTGATATCAAGCCTTGACAAATTCATAATATTGATAATATAATAAGATAGTAGACTAGTCTATACTTTTAAAGAAAATTTTGTTTCAAATGTTAATAGAATTTGTTTGGACAACTGCTTATTTTACAGGTAGAGGATCGTCGGGTTACTGCAGAGAAGAAACTTATTTCACTTAAGACACAGATGGACGAGATAAAAAAGAAATATGACTTCGAGAAGCAGCAAAATCACAAGTATAAGGTACAGACATCTATTTTTAATCATATTAGAAATCCGTGATCACAACCATTTTAAAAATTTGGAATTGTACATACAATGTTAGCTTATTGCTTTATTACAACATAATGAATTCTGTAGATTTATTGAATGTTAATATTACAGTTAAATCGAATAATTAGACAATTTACAGCAAAAGGTTTTTATTGCATAATTTTATAATTGATTTGGTCCGTATATCAATCTCTTAACATAATGTTATAATTAATTTGGTCCGCATAACAATTTCTTACACATCATGTTATAATTAATTTGGTCTGCATAACAATTTCTTACACATCATGTTATAATTAATTTGGTCCACATAACGATTTCTTACACATCATGTTATAATTGATTTGGTCTGTATATCAATCTCTTACACATAATGTTATAATTAATTTGGTCCACATAACAATTTCTTACACATTATGTTATAATTGATCTGGTCCGTATAACAATATCTTACACATGATTTTATAATTAATTAGGTCCATATAACAATTTCTTACACATCATTTTATAATTGATTTGGTCCATATAACAATGTCGTACATCATTTTGTAATTTATCTAGTCATTATAATCACGTTTTGTTAAGTTTGTGTTTTCTGAAACATTTGGAGAATGACTTTGGAATCATCAGTCTTAGTTCCTTGGTCAGATTCCTCTGACAGATGTCTGAACTTGTGTTCTTACTGACATAATCACGTGCCAGTGTACACCTTGCATTCCTAATGTCCTACCAGGGTACAGCTTCTATTCCTACTGTCCTGACATAATCATGCCAGTGTAAAACATGTATTCCTACTGTCCTGACATAATCCTGACAGTGTACAACTTGTATTCCTAGTGTCCTGACATAATTATGACAGTGTACAACTTGTATTCCTACTGTCCTGACATAATCATGACAGTGTACAACTTGTATTCCTACTGTCCTGACATAACCATGACAGTGTACAACTTGTATTCCTACTGTCCTGACATAATCATGACAGTGTACAACTTGTATTCCTACTGTCCTGACATAATCATGACAGTGTACAAATTCTGCAGTCATCTGATTTCAGATTTAGCAGTAATATGTATTAGATGTACTGACTGAGCTCTTTTTGGGTTAATATGCATGATAAACAACAATATTGTGTGACATCATGGAAATGTTTTACATAACAGCTGATATGCTTTCTTTACTGTTGCATTGGGTGTGTTTATGTGAAATATTTAATATTTATTATATATTTCAAGTCATGTATTTGTGTAAGAAAGTTTTTCTTTTCTTTCTCAGTTTGTTTTGTTCTGAAATTTGTATTCTCTTCTTCAGTAAATGTGGATTCATTGCTTTAAGTCCTCTATGAAGCAAAATCATTAAAGAAGTCAGGAGTTCAGAACCAGAAATTAAGATTTTTCAAGTGGATATAAGTGCCAAAGATACACTTTAACATAAGAGCTTGCTTTGGTCAAGGACATATTACACTCATTGTAAGACATTTCTGTTTGGTTGGGCAATTTATGAATGATTTTTTAAAATTTATTAATAAATAATCATTATTACATATTTTTAGGTTGAATTGTTTTGTGGAGTTGTCAAGAAACTTTTTAAGTTTTAGGTTAGGTGAAATGATTTTTTTTCTTCTTTTTTTTGAAACCTTTTCAGCTTAGCACACATGCAAAGAGCAGTAATTGAGCGACTTATTAGAATTCATTCTTGTGGCACTAACTTAAAACACATTTTGATTTTTTTTTGCTGCTTACAGATGCAGATGTTGGCACTATTCCATCGAAGCAGTGGACAGGTTAATAGTGAGCATGTTGCCCGTTTAGAAGCTCAGATATCTCAGTACAGAGAAGAAATTCAAAGCTTAATGGAGGAAAACCAAAAATATCAGAAGAAAGAGGTATAGTTAGTGATTAGGTTCACTGCGATCAGAATAATTTACAGTTATATTGCAGTTTTAAAACTTTTTTAAGTTCCCATTACGTAGTTATATATATGGAAAATTTACATATAGACTTTATATTGTTATTACAAACGGAGTGGTGTATCATTTTGTGGTTAAATTAGAAAGATCTTCCTACCTCCCACAACCACCACCATCACCAATCTTGGACTTATTTATTTTATTTGTTAAGCATGAACTAATGTGTCTATTTAACCTTTTTAAATTACTGTGGAATGGTATAAATAATAGATTATGTAAATATCCAGTGTTGTGTGACATTGAATCAAGCAAGCTGCAACAGCAGTTTGACCTCATGAAAAAATATGCTATATGAATTGGATCGATGATGTCCTTTCAGAGATTCTTTGGCAGCTAACAGTGTACAGCATTTATTTGAAATCTGTATATTTATTATAGATAACATTTTGCAAGAGTCTCAAAGATATAATTATGTCTTAGAAAGCATGTGGGAATGCTAGCTGTCTGTGTTAAGGGAGACAACTCTCATCAATATGGGAAATTTTCCTCATCTGACTGTTGGTACAACTAGTTGATTTGTCAGCTTTATTATTCATATAGTGTTAATTCTGCCGTGATTTTTTTGTTTCAGGAGAACCACACCAAGCTTCTTACGGACTTTGCTGATGACAAATCAGGAGGGATGGATACAGATTATGTCCACTATCTTTGTAGTCTTCTGGAAAGTAAAGAGTAAGACCAGTTTACTTTTAATTAGAACATTCTGTGAGACTTTATTAGGTCCTTATACCAGATAGAAATATTTCTAAGTCATGAATTATTCACATTGTTAGAATTTAGCTCCTCAAAATAGGTTGCACAAGCAGTCCAGACCCCCCCCCCCCCCCCGACATGATATGATGCATTTCTAATTAACATGGTTTTATGTCATGGCTCGGACAAATGACTTTCATGAGCATCTAGACTTAACATAAATAGTTTGGATTCAACAGTGGCATTATGAATAACATTTTTAGGATTGCTACTTGCAAATAATTTTACCTATATAAACTGTAGCAGTATAACAGTAGTATCAAATTTATGTTTTAAGTGACGATGATGTTTGTCCATCGATGTCGATGAGGACCATTCAGTGTCATCGATTCATTGAGGGTGGGTCCTGAGATGGCTGATCAGCCCGATCTGGGCCCAGAATAGTCTGTTGCAGTGGGGACATGGATGTGCCAGTTGTTGACTGTGAATTGCAGAACTGTTGTTCCTGGATTTGCGAAGATCATGTTTCTCAGCTGCGTCCACCAGTCTTTTGTGCTCAAAGGCTGCCACACCGGCATTAACTTGACTGCGCCAAGCAGATCGATCAGCAGCGACACTCTTCCAACTGTTAGGATCAATGCCTAGGTTCTTTAGCAATGCCTTGAGGGTGTCCTTGTACCTCATTTTTTGACCGCCATGAGATCTCTTGCCCTGCTGCAGTTCTCCATAGAAGATTTTCTTGGGTAGGTATTCTGTCGGCATGCAGACGACATGGCCAGCCCATCGGAGTTGTGCCTTGCACAGCATGGTGTGGATGCTTGTCACGCCAGTCTGCGTGAGCACCTCTGTGTCCGGCACCCTGTTCTGCCATCTAATTTTCAATAGTTTTCTCAGGGAACTCATGTGGAAGTGGTTCAGTTTTTTAACATGGCGGCTATACACAGTCCAGGTCTAGCAAGCATAGAGGAGGGTGGGTAGAACAACCGCAGCGTAGACTTTTAGTTTGGTGGCAAGCCTGATGCCTCTCCTGTCCCAGACATTAGAGCGGAGTCTGCCAAAAGCTACACTGGCTTTGGCAATCCTTGTGTTGACCTCATCATCAATGTGAGCTGCTTGTGAGAGAGTGCTGCCGAGGTATGTGAACCTGTCTACATTTCTGAGCTTTTGGCCATTGACAGTGATAGATGGTTCCAGGTAATCTTCTCCAGGAGCTGGCTGATGCAGAACCTCGGTCTTGATGGTAGAGATGGTGAGTCTGAAGTTAGTACACGCTGTGGAAAACAGGTCCATGTTCTGTTGCATGCCTGCCTCCATGTTGGAATTGAGGGCGCAGTCATCTGCAAACAGGAGGTCGCGAATGTTTGCAATTTGGACTTTGGATTTGGTTTGAAGCCACCTCAGGTTGAATAACTTCCCATCCATACGGTAACAGAGACCTACTCCCACATCACTGTCCTTGAAAGCATCCATCAACATTGCTGAGAACTTGAGGCTGAAGGGAGTGGGGGCTAAAACGCATCCTTGTTTTACACCATTCATGACTGCAAAGGGTTTGGAGTAGTTGCCCTGGTCCTGAACTCTGGCAAGCATGCCATCATGAAAATGCCTAACCATATCAATGAAGACCTCTGGACATCCAAATTTGGCCATAATTTTCCAAAGACCTTCCCTGCTGACAGTGTCGAATGCCTTAGTCAGGTCTGCGAAGGTGATGTATAGTTTGATATTTTGCTCAAGACACTTTTCTTGCAACTGCCTGGCAGCAAAGATCATGTCGATGGTGCCTCTCTCTTTCTAAAGCCACACTGACGTTCTGGTAGTAGACCATGATCAAGGTGCTTTGTGAGTCTGTTAAGCAGTAGCCTGGCGAGGATCTTACCTGCGATGCAGAGTAGAGCAATTCCTCTATGGTTGTCGCAGGATTGGCGATTGCCTTTGCGTTTGTAAATATGGACGATGTATGCATGTTTGAATTCCTGTGGTATGCATTTCTGCTTCCACATCCCACAGAACATCTCTGTTAGTCTTTCCACTAGCTTAGGCCCACCAGACTTGTAGATCTCAGCTGGGATGGAGTCTGCTCCTGGAGCTTTTCCACTAAACAGGAACTCAATGGCTTTATGAGTTTCCAGCACTGTTGGAGGGTCAGTCAGTCTCTCGTTGATCTTCACCTGCCTGTGGTAGACGGTTGACAGCTTCATCATTGATGGAGGAGGGTCTGTTGAGGACACCGTCAAACTGTTCCGCCCAGCATTCCAGTATCTTCTACTCGGTTATCAGAGTGCTGCCATCTGTGCTCAATAGAGGGGCTGTGCCTGCTGTTACTGGACCATAAACATCACAAAGAGCGCTATAGAAATTCTTCATGTCGTGTCTGTCGGCAAAGGATTGGATATCATCAGCCTTTCGGCTCAGCCATGTGTCCTGCATCTCGCGCAGTTTTTTCTGCACAGATTGGCAGACCCTGCTGAATGCATCTTTCTTTGCAGCAGACTTGGGGACAATGTTGTACGCACGATGGAGACGATGCTTCACCTCTAGCAGGGACTGTATTTCTTCACAGTTCTCGTCAAACCAGTCTTGGTGCTTTCGCGCAGTTATGCCAAGGGTTTCAGATGCGGTAGAGTACACCAGATGTTTGAAGGTTGCCCAGCATTTCTCTACGTCGTTGGTGTCAGAGTATGTGGTTTCTAGCTGGCTTTTTATAGCTGCAGGCAGAGCTTGCTCAGTGTTGCATAATTTCAACCTGGAGATATTGAGCCGCTTTGGGACTTTGATTCGCTGTGGACGTCTGGGAGGTTTAATTCTGAGATTCATCTTGGAAATCAGCAGCCTGTGGTCTGTCCAGCAGTCAGCACCACACATGGCTTTAGTCACCCGAACATCCTTCCTGTCAGTCCCACATACTAAGATGTAGTCGATCATATGCCAATGCTTAGATCGTGGGTGCATCCAAGTTGTTTTATTACGGTTCTGCAGACAGAATACAGTGTTTGTGATCAGAAGATCGTAAGTTGGACACAACCTCAAGAGCAGAAGTCCATTGCTGTTGCAGTTGCCAATGCCATGTCTACCAATAACTCCCTTCCACGAGATATGGTCCGCGCCAACTTTGGCGTTAAAATCACCAAGAATGATTAGTTTATCTGACTTTGGTACCGAAGCAATTTGGGCTTACAGATCGTCGTAGAACATGTCTTTGGCCTCCTCTGAGCTTGTCATGGTTGGTGCATAAGCACTAATGAGTGTGGCTTGCTTTTTTCCATGTAATGGTAGCCTCATTATTATTAATCTGTCATTAATCCCCTTTGGTAAGGTAGAGATCTTATTCACCAAACTTGACTTGACTGCGAAACCAACTCCAACCTCACGACGTTCATCAGTGCCACGTCCACTCCAGAAAAAGGTGTATCCAGCTCCAACTTCAGTCAGCTGGCCCTCGTCGGCCAAGTGAGTTTCACTCAGTGCTGCTATCTCAATCTTGTAGCGGGCAAGTTCTCTTGCAATCAGGGCAGTTCTTCTCTTCGGTCTTTCAGCCTCTGCATGATCCAGTAGAGTGCGTATGTTCCATGCACCAAGAGTGAGTGGAACCTTTTGTGTTTTCTTTGTGTTTCGACCGCATGAATGGGATTCCCTCCAGCCGCGGTAAGCTGGTCGGGGTGGTTGAAGCAGGCTTTTTTTGGGGCACCTTTTCTAGCCCCTTCCTCAGGCTAGGGAGGTAAGCAGTGCTATCCTAAAAAGGTCTGCTTAGTCGCTCAGACGGCTGCCGAGATCCATTTCTGCTTCAGGTCAATGGAAGACGACCCTATGGCCTGAGCCGCCTGCGTGCAGGTCCGCCACTACGGCTGCCAGTGCATCCACACTTGCTGCATCGCAGCTCGCCTATCGCCGCAGGACTTGGAACAGATGATGATGATGAAGACATGAATGACTTGCGCGTGAATTGGAATAAAGTGAGGGAGAGTTGCGCTACGTCAGCCTCACTCTCTCGTCCAGGCTCCATTTTCTCCAGTGGCATGATGTAGTCAAGACGGCCGGAATGAAGACTGGATGCAGTAGATGACCAAGGCGTCCTACGTGTCTTGCCGTGCTCTTAGCGCTCCACAACGCTTTGCTGGATCCGTCTTTCTGCCCGTTGACCAGCTGGTGGTTCCTCCGCGCAGTCCGCCGGGTCCAGTCTTCACATGCGAGGGGTGACAATCCCTGACTCACCGAAGGTTTGAGACCTGCCGGTTACCCTCAACCTGGTTTAGCCGGCCAGTCGAAGCCGTTGCCTGTGGTGTGGCCGCTGTGCATGCTACAGCTTCTTGGAGCCACAGGTGAGAGCTGGGTGCCAAGTGAGGACCAAAGGTGGACTAGCTACCCCCAAGAGGATACGACTGCTACTCCCACCAGAGGCGCTACCCCACCATGAGCACCCCATACACTACTGTTTTAAGTATCACAGTCTAGAAATGTAAAGTATGAAGTTTCCTTCCAAAATCCTCTGAATTTAAATTGACATCAGTAAAATGATTATGTAGAATAAGAATAAGGCTGGCATTGAAAAGAAATTAATGACCATTGCTGACCAAAGACTTATAAAAACAGTACTAGCAGATATCTCACTTGGTGCTTAGCATTAAGAGGTCAGTGTTAGGACTGACTAACCTGGTGTCAGGATAATGTCACTGGGTATAACATGATCCTACATGTCTGTAGCATGATGCGCCAGTGCTAGACTTCACTGTAAACTGTCACACTGCAGACATTGTAGTGATGTGACTTAAAATGTTTTTAAAGCTTCTTTAAAAATCCAAATCACACATGCACATACACGCTCACAGAAGGAAGTATCTTCCAGCCATCTTTCTACTTCTCGCTCAATTTGTCCAAGACAAAGAATTCTATCTATGTTGATTTTACCTTTTTTTTATGCACATATTTTCACCATTTAATTGGCCTAGAGTATGTCAGTTTTATCTTAGTTATTGTCCTACAATAGGAATTTTACTAGGTAATTGTTTCAGATATCAGACTGATTAATGTTGATGTCATTCCTTTATTTGTGTTAGTCATTAGCATCTTCTCTTAATTTGAAAAGACACTTCACTGACTTCATCTGTTCCGGCGATGTGGAACGAATTGCCCATTGAAATTAGACACAAAGACACAGAAGTCCCTTTTAAGAGTGCTCTTAAAACTCACCTTTTTCGACTGCAGGGACAAACATAGAGACCTAATAATGTTTTGTATCTTATATGTTTTCAACATGTTTTTATGTTTTCCAATTTCATTGTATTTGTCATTCTTTTTTTTCTGTAGTGCAGTCATATCATTATATATAGTGTAAAGCGCTTAGAGCTTCTAAAGATTAGGCGCTATACAAAGTCCTCAGTATTATTATATGCCATTGTTTTGTTTACAAGGGTCACTACCATGGACAGGACAAAATGTAAGGGTGCAAACATTTTAAACTGGCTGTAGTTTGTTTCCTGTCTGACATGTATGGAGTGCAATTCATCGAACAATTTGCTTATGATGGTATAGCCAGACAGAGTACTCAGGAGAGTGGAAATCATAAAAGGATGCAGAAATCTTTAGTTTTGCAGTGAGCATCTTTAACCTTGCAGTATATCTGAAAATGGAATGTTTTCAGATCAAGATCAGATCAGCACGTGTCACATTCAGCTCGGACTCTGTCCTGGCCTCCACAATTGGAACACATTTTCTTGGCTATACATACAGGACCTGTTCCAGCTTGTACTTCATCATGTCTGGATCATTGACAGTATCAGAGGTCCAATAATTAGCATCCCATTGTTTCCTGTCCCAGCATCTTCGAAACTGGGAATAGCATGGAAATGCAATGGGTTGTTCCTTCATAACTGCTCTTGCCATCAGGAGTAATTAGCTATGGTTAGTACTGGGCTTAATACCACCTCAACTCATGTCTAAAAGAAGGTGTGGTGATCAATATCCTGCATTACCCAGCTCAAGCATCAATGTTTGAGTGAGCAGCCTTTATCCAGTACCGGCCTTCCTGTGTGGTTATGAATCCATGCTTGACTTGCAGCTTTGTCACATGCATTGTTTACAGTGTTGCAGTCAGGTACATTGATCAGTGTTCCAAGTATTTCCATTCATGGTATAACCATCACAGACCTTCTTACATCCAGCAATTACAGTTCCAGTAATGGCTCTGAATGGAATGTTAATTTTACCAACCATTCAGGACTGGAATTGGGTAAGGTCCAATTGGCTATCCTGGCATTAAGACACAAGTGGGCACCTGATCATTACTATTCCAGGGCTGGTTCAAGCTTTGTAAAGGTTTGGTATGTGAATTGGGAATGATGATTCATTTTCCAGGTATACCCATTCCTAGTTTTAAGACATAACATCTGACAGCTTGCCATGACTGTTCCAGTACAAGCAATGGCATGGACATCGAGATTATTATCATATCCAGTTCTGGAAGTGGGTGAAATATTTCATGCTTCTCAGTACTGGAAATGTGATGTATAGTGGACTGGGAATGGACAATGATTTTGGCTCTGTCTTGATCATGTACAAGTCCTGTACCTTGTGTTAATGCCTGGTCATATTTAGCCTGTTTATCAAGCCCATAAGATATATGCTCTCAATGCCATATTTTTTTATGATCTGATGATGTTCAGAAAAGACTAGCCGTTACTAAAAGCAAATACCATAGTCTGGTCAAGTTGCTGAAATGCTTTGTTTCTTTGATAGGTCACTTCAAGATACAAATGTCAACAATTCTTTACTTTTACACTGCCAGCTGCCAGAGTTTTATCACAATGTGCTACTGGGCACAGTTGCTATGTTTCTCTCAGTAGTCACAGCAGTTGTCAGATACATGAGCCTGGTACTGTGAAAATTCCTTAAGGGAGAAAGTGATGCAAGACACAGTCTTTGTAGCCAAGTGGTCTAAAGTGTTTGCTTTTACCGATCACTGCCATTTCAACTGTCTGTGCGGGTTCAACTTTTGGTCTTGACCAATGTGGTTATGTAAGAATGCTTGTCACTGGCTTCATGTAGGTCAATGGTTCTTTTCAGGGTTCCGAAGGCTTCTGCACCATTTTTTACTGGCCACCATGTATACCCTATCATGCACTGAAAATGGCATTAAACCCAAAAAATCAAATAACATGATCCAGACTTTGTGCTTAAACAATATGTACAGCACATGGAAAGGTACTTTGGAGCTTGGCAGCACCATAAGCTGGTGAAAGATGATATAACCACTCAGCATATGCTAAGATCTCAAAAGATCCAGTAAAACCCAAGAAAATCATTGCTCATACAATCAGCTATCTGCAAGCCTCATGTTCAAAATGAAAGATGCTGTTTGCATGAGACAAGAATTGAGTCTGGTAGGTCTGGTGGTTGTAGTACTTTTATAACATCAGTACAACCTTAGCATTAACATATAACACTGTTTTCATAGGATTTGCCTTTTGATTGGACTGTAAGAATGTTATTTGCTTCTATTTCTCACCCCTGTGTACAGTCATCATTTCTTATGTGACCATCAGCATGTATGATATTTGTAATGTAGGTTATACCCATGGAAGGATTTTCAGCAATGCCTCTTATTCTTTTTACCTATTCTGTAATGTTTATGTGGTTAAGGAATGTATTCAAAAGAAAAAAAGCAAACTTTCTTTAGTAAATTATCTTTCTCTGAAACTACATACCTAAATACATAATTATTAAGACAGCCCTCACCTCCCTACAAACTGCTCCAGTGACCTAAGTGGTTAAAGCATCTGCTTCATATGTGGGGGGTTGCAGAATCGAACCTTGGCTGAGTCATACCAAGGACTTATAACAGTGGTACTAGCAGCTGCCTAATTTGTTACTCAGCATTAAGAGCCGGGTGTTAGGACTGGTTGGCCTGGTGTCAGGATAATGTGACAGGGTGGTACATGATGCTACATGTCTGCAGCACGATATCCAAGTGCTAGACATCACTATAAATTGTCATAGTGCAGATTTTGTAGCAATATAACTGATTTTTTTTTCAAGCTATATTAAAAATCCAAGCTATACACACAAATCTTCCTGTAATTGCAAACATCCCAAAGTAAGGTTTCACTCAACTAAACTTGTAAGCAACCATACTTACCT
This sequence comes from Unio delphinus, assembly GCA_029339505.1. Classification (NCBI taxonomy): domain Eukaryota; kingdom Metazoa; phylum Mollusca; class Bivalvia; order Unionida; family Unionidae; genus Unio; species Unio delphinus. The sequence continues at coordinate 2,135,342 of JAQISU010000182.1, forward strand.
AAATGTGGTGAGATAGCAAAGTGGAAGGATTGGAAAGAGTTTATTCTCTTTTTCTATGTGGGAAATAGATGGGAAAATGAAATTTTTGTCTTTCCATGATTGCTGGAGATGAGAAATAGCCAAGTTCCTTCTAATGTCAATGTAATCAGATATAAGTTATCAGAAAAGCATGTCAATTAAATTATGATAAGCATTTCAGTGTAAAGCATATGTCAATTAAATTATGATAAGCATTTCAGTGAAAAGCATGTCAGTTTAATTTTGATAAGAATTTCAGTGAAAAGCAAGCCATTTTAATTTTGATAAGAATTTCAGCGAAATGTATGTAAATTAAATTTTGATAAGCATATCAGTGAAAACCTGATGTCAATTAAATTATGATAAGCGTTTCCGTGAAAACCTGATGTTAATTAAATTATGATAAGTATTTCAGTGAAAACCTGATGTCAAGTATGATAAGTATTTCAGTGAAAACCTGATGTCAAGTATGATAAGTATTTCAGTGAAAACCTGATGTTAATTAAATTATGATAAGCATTTCAGTGAAAACCTGATGTAGATTAAATTATGATTATTGATTCGATGAAAACCTGATGTCAATTAAATTATGATAAGCAATTCAGTGAAAACCATGAAAACCTGTGTCAATTAAATAATGATAAGTATTTCAGTGAAAACTTGATGTCAATTAAATTATGATAAGCATTTCAGTGAAAACCTGATGTTAATTAAATTATGATAAGTGATTCAGTGAAAACCTGATGTCAATTAAATTATGATAAGCATTTAAGTGAAAACCTGATGTTAATTAAATTATGATAAGTGATTCAGTGAAAACCTGCTGTCAATTAAATTATGATAAGTATTTTAGTGAAAACCTAATTTAGATTAAATTATGATAAGTATTTCAGTGAAAACCTGATGTCAATCATGATAAGTATTTCAGTGAAAACCTGATGTCAATTAAATTATGATAAGTGATTCAGTGAAAACCTGATGTCAATTGCTTTTTTTTTTAAACAGTTCAACAGATTACCAATGAGGCAATGAGGGATACATAACTGCTCATGTTTCCTGCTGACTCATGCATCACACAGGTTGTTTCGGACAGTGTCCAGATAAAAATAAAAGTACTAAATTTCATCTGATCATCTGGGTGGGAATTAGACAAGAGTGATCGCCCCTAAGATACAACAATTGCTGCTTAATCAGTACTTATGTTATTATTTAATCCCATATGGCAGTCCTAGTAGGTTGTAAAATGTAACTGAATGGAAGCTGTACTCTGAATAAATAGCATCAACATTTTGTATTGCTAAGAGATGGATCTCCTCATGAGTAATCAGTTCTTTGTTGGAAAACTACTTGTTGGACCCTGTGCTTTAAACAGCATCTAGATGACCCAGGGAGAGTCTTGAGGAAGTATCTGCATTAAATCAAGCCGTTGAGAATATGGAGTGTCTTTGATTTGGACTTTTAACATAGCTTTAAAAAAATTTCAGTCATGTCGTTATGATGCAGTCGCTCACAGTTTTGGCATTAATTTCAAGACTCAAGATAGCGATTGATGCATTCAGAAAAAATCATGTATTCTTGAATTCTTAAATCGGCTTAAATCAGGAATAAAATTTGGTTAAGTGCTAGTCAAAATATCAGCAGTGGTCATTACTGATACCTATAATGGTCTTGTATTGCTAGTCGTGATGTTATTTGTTAATGGAACCATATTCAACTGTTACAGTTTGCCTTGTAGCTAGCATTGTAAAGTTTGTAATAATATCTATTTAGAACAGATGTTTTAGATATACTCTAGAAGAAAACCATGACTCATCTGATTGTTTTTTTTAAATTGCACATGTTCATATCATAAATGTCAGTTTACAGTTTTCCACACTTGTGCCGACATCACTATAGTACAGGTCACATGGGTCATGTATGTGCATCTACTCTTCTTAAATTAATTATAAATTGTTCTTTTTAAAATTTATCACTAATTTTCGTTTACCAAACTATATTTATTCATGATAATTGTATGCTCTGCATCTCAACTCATAACAAGAAACTTTACAATGATGACCATGTACTAATCTTGGGTCAAAATAAGAGTACTTTGAGTGGAATCATCACACTTGAGAGTAGTAATAATTTTTGTTTATCAATATGCGTAACTTTCATTATGATATCAGAGCACATGGCATTAAATCCGGAATGTATTGGATCACACCTTGAGGTCATTTCGTCTAAAAATGTTTACGTACTTTAACATTGATTTTGCCGTATGCATCTCTTGGAGTGTTTAAATAATGACCTTTTAAAGGAATATTGATGCTTACAATTTACCTGTTATACATAAACCATGTAAAAATATTATTATATAGTAAATGTATGACAGATAAGTTGTAAACAATGATACAAGCCCTGTGTGCATGCAGCATACACAACTATATAACCCCCACCCCCCCACCATACCGATTTCAGTTTTTGAGTACTTTAAGCCACCTACTCTCAAGTCCTGCATGCTAACAATGTTGAAGCATTGTTTTTGAGTTTTCTTGTTGAATTTAACCTGCCTTTCTCAGTTGGAGATCAACAACAGTGACATAAAAGATTATTTCGTATTGTGAGGAAAAATAAGACAACTTTAGTGCCTCCTTTGGTGCTGGAACTTTGCAAATATTTTGGTCCCCAAGATTAAACAGAAGGCAAGAAGCCTAAACTGTTTTAATAACAAAAATTTACCATAGCCTGATTGAGGAAGGTCAAGACTGCCACAGCATCATATCATGACAAATAGCGTGAAGTCTTTTTACGTCAGTAAAGTTGGTTGCAAATATATTTACGTGTGTAATCAGTGTAAATAATATTTTATTTTTTTATTTTGGGATTTTCATATAATGCATTACTGACCATGGAGCTAGTATCATGATATAACTTTTCACTAATTGTGTTGAAAATTAACTAATTTATATCCCTCTTTTCACTAACTGCAAGTCTCGAGGCTTGGCAGCTCTACGATGTCTGCATTGTGGCAGTTAATAGTGATGTCTAGCACTGGGGCATCATGCCATAGACATGCAGCATGATGTCTCACCCAGTCACATTGTCTTGACACCAGGCCAACCAGTCCTAACACTAACCTCTTAATGCTGAGCATCAAGCGAGGCAGCTGTTAGTACCATTTTTGTAAGTCTTTGGTATGACTCTGTCAGGAATCGAACCCACAACCTTAAGCAGCCGAGGCGGATGCTCTAACCACTAGGCCACTGGAACAGTCATGAGTGGTGAACTATTAAATTAAATAAGGGAGGTTAAGTGATATTAGGCCCACATTGGTCTCTTGGTCTCTTTTTCTGTGAATAGTTATCGAAAGGAATAAATAATTTGGTGGCAAAATAGTGGTGTCATTAATAAAAAAAAGATTTTTGAAGTTCACACATCTTTTAGACCAGTTCCTGTATTCATCTAAAATTTTGGGTGGATATTATATGTCTATGTATCTATGGTTTGTATCCCAGCATGCCAAGAAATCCCATCACACCTTTGTTAACAGAAGCTCGACACAAATGAAAAACACCACCTTACTTGGAGAAGCAGTTCGTTTCACTTGTGGCTTTACAGTGAATCTTTTTTTTATAGTTTGGAGACTGAGCAGGAAAAGCAGAAGAATAAACAGAAAACTATGCAGTTATTAGATCTACAGAATCGTATTTCAGCTTGTGAGAGAAAGGTTTTTGAGGCAGAATGTGAGCGAGATAAAGTCCGAAGTCAAAACCTGAAGATAGCTCTCAAAATAGAGGAACTAAGGATGAAATATGAACCAGGTAGGTTATTTATTATTTATATATCTATATGTCTTGCTACATACATGTATATCCCATGATGTAACTGATGTAAGACTGGTTTGATCCATTTCACATTTTGATAATGAGTAAAACATTGATAAAGCTATACCAGATTATTGTAATGTATTATAACATTGAAGCAGGTATGCATGTAACTTAAGCATGTCCTAATGGAATTTCTGGCTAAACTAATGTAATTTCAAAAGGTTTGCCAGAAATACTTGTTTTCCCTGTAATTGAAATCTTTCAAGTGTTCTCTTTTCAAATATTTCATTCTGCAACGGGAAAAAAAATTTAGGCATGGAGAAGTTAATTATTATTTATCAGGTTTAATAAATTTCATTTAAAATAAGCATTGATTTAAATTCATTTATATATGTAATTAATATTTTAATCTTTTTTTATTTATTTGTTTTTTGTTTTGTTTGGATGCATAAGTTGCAAGTCTTAGATTTGATAATAATTAAGTACACAAGAAAATCTCACATGTTATACATGTATATGTTAAATTATGACATTCTTTGTATGTGTGTGTGTGATTTGGCTGTGATGTCTAGGACTGGGGCATCATGCTGCAGACATGTAGCAGTCACGTTATCCTGACACCAGGGCTACCAATCCTAACACTAACTTATTATTGCTGAGCACCTGGCAAGGCAGCTGTTAGTACCATTTTTATAAGTCTTTTGTTATGACTTGGGCAGGGTTTGACCTGCAACCTCCCACATTTGAGGTGGAAGCTGTAAGCTTTAGGCCACTGGACTGCTTGCGAGTCTTTGAAAAGATCTTAAACAAGCAATTTTAACTTTTCCAGATGAATTGAAGAAGCAAAAAGAAGGACTGACTGTGAAAAAAATTGAGAGAATACCAGTTCCAAATGCTACTGAAGAAGTTAAAATCTCAGAAACTTCATGCTTGCAAGAATCTGGCCAAAAATCAAAGTCATTTTTGCAGGAGAAAATTGATAAAACCAAAAATGGTGACTTCCAGGTTAAGATACAAGAAAAAATGGATTTAAAATCATCGCAAGCTTGCATAAAAAGGAAAACTGTCTCTATATCTGATGATATTGATGTTGTAAATGTAGAACAAACAGTGGAATCGGATATAGAGAGGACTCAAAAAGAAAATGATGATGAAATCAAGGCAAAACCTAAGGGACGAAGAGTGACAGCTGTCAGACAAGTAACAGCAGGGAATAAATATGCTGGGAGTATAGATGATTGTAAAACTCAGTGATTTCAACTACGACATTTTGCATTTAAAAAAAGCAGAATATGAAATTTATTAGTATTACAACACCATGTTATGTGAATCATATGCAGAAAGACTTCAGACTTAGCAATGCCACATCAATTAATATACTTAAGGTTATGTGATAAGTAGGGTTGGATCAGTGTACCAATAAATGGATATTGATCAGTCAATATTACATGCTTCTACAATATTTTATGGTCATTCATTATTCTCAGTTCATTAAGAAGTTCTAAAATTTTGATAAATGCTTGACCTATACAAATGATGATAAGTAAAAAGAATAAATGAATAAAAGAGCTGTTTTCCATATGAGTCTGTCAGCGAGACACTATCAGAAGTAAGCAGATCCCACTATGTAAAGTGGCACAACTTGGTCTTAGTTTAGTATCTGTCCTCACAGCTAAAATTGCAGCATGTGTGTTCCAAAATTTGTGGTAAATGGAACATAACAGTGTACTGTGGCTTTGGTTAGTCAAAATCAATAACAGTGTGCAGATAAAACATACTTGAATAGAATTAAATGTTTATTATTATTAATGCATATTGTGTATTGTAAGATATTTTTGTTTTGTGTATTTATTGAAATTTAAATTCCGGGATTTTACAGATTTCCTGTAAAGGCTATTCCATTCAAACATATGTGGGATCCATTGAAGGCATTTTTAAGGTGGGTACTCATCCATTGATGCAATTTTGAGTTATCTTTGCATTTTAATATGAACTCTGTGCATCACAGTACCCTGGCATATATATATATATATATATATATATATATATATATATATATATATATATATATATATATATATATATATATATATATATATATATATATATATATATATATATATATATATATATATATATATATATATATCTCTTGGTACCATGTATATTTAATGGCACAGCCTTTACTCCAACTGAAACAGTCTTTGCATGTTTAGGTAATTGTTGATACATTCCGATTCCTGTTAATATGTTAATAAATTTTAATACAGATATATATCTGATATAAATTCAATCTCTCTTTCACATACACGTACACACACATGCACACACAAACATACACACACACAAACATACACACACACACACACACACACAGAGTCAAAAACAGAAGAATCAAGATGTGTCAACAAAAGCATATTACTCAGATTGGTAAATGTTTTATAAAAATGCCAAACTCGAGAATAGATTCATGTTTTGCTGTAGCAGTCTACACGCTCTTGAAGATCAAGAAAAGGGTTCACTTTTTCTCCAATCCATGTTTGTATATATTGCTTTGTATCAACCAGAATTTGTTACTTCCAATAAAAGTATCTCTTTCTGAAATTGTAATATTTAGTATATAATAACTTCCATATCATGCAGTAGAAGACAATCATAAAATAAGTGATCAATATTTCTCAACTTGATTAACAGTAACTACGGGCATAGTCATCATGAATTTAAAAAAACCCAGCTAATTTTGCTACAATAATTCTGTGTAAGAATTTTTAAACTAACAATATTTGTAGATTTGGTGCAAATGTTTGTGGTAAAACAAGAGAATATTTCTATCATCTACATTGGGAATACTATGACTCATATTTTCCATCTGTTTTTTAGTTTTTTTTTTGTTACCATATCTTTATATAGTGTTTAAGTTCGTATTTGCTAATAGTACATTTGTTTCAGAATTTACAGTCACGAGAATTTTATTTGTGAATAACATTTTAAATCTTGTTTTCACTGACCATATATTTTTGAAATAATTGAGAAATAATGAATAAAATTCATTAGTGTCATTCATTTGATGTATTACTTCCAAATTTAATAATGATCCATAATTACCTAAAAGATATTTGACACATGATTCCATTTGAGCACCATTTTGTATAGCAATGAAAGTTAATTGAAACAACAAAATTTAGAATATCTAGTTTCTTTGCTGAGGCAGTTTCCTTTTTCCGTGTTGCTAACATGGCATGGATAATATCTTGTCAACATTTATTACTTATACATTTACTAATCTTTGTTAATTTTCTCTGCCCTGGTTTTAATATCTAAATGACTCCAATTTTTAGTAACATTTATTTTGGTAACCATATTTGCCAAAGTCTTTTTACATTTGCCATAAGGTATTTAATCCGAGGGCTTATCATGTATCAATGGATAATCAATGTACTATGTCTTGACCACCACCTGTAGATGATTCTATAAGTGTATCTCCTTTTACCTATTCAGTTTTACTGCTGAAAGTAAATTTTAAAAATATTTTGGTCAATTCATTTTTAATATATACTGGAGTATTAGATGTTGAGAATACAGTAAATGAATGCATGTTGTCAGTTATATAATCAGTAATTTTAACTTTAAAGGACCTTTCTCCTCATTCAACCTCCCAAATTTAAAAAATAAAATGCCAGAGGAATATCTAATAATATTGGATGTTCATTCAATAGTAAACTAGCAACAACAGAAGACTGACCCAGTTTAAATTCTACGTAATTTTACATTAAAATATATAGGAAATATTTCAGTTCCTGTTATGGTTAATGAAGACAAGCTCTATTCTTAAAATAATTATGGGGCTTAAGGGTCTTCTTGACAACAGGCTCTCTCTAAATTAAATAACTGAGGCAAGTAACCATTGTTGATGACACTTCTGTTGGGCCTGTGGCAAAATACTCTGAACGACTAACTAACATAATCACCAAAATTAATAGGTTTCTGAAAGCCATATTCAAACAAATCAAATACAATTTCAAAATGAAAAAGATAAGGCAGACCTTTAGTGCATAAAATCATGATATAGGTAAAAACATGTTACCAACAAACTCTAGTATATGTATATCCAGCTATCAGAAGGTTTTCTTAGTAATAAAAGTACTTAGTAAAAATATAGATTTTGCTTATCATTGGTAGTAAAATGTTTATTACTGGTAAGAAACTTATTAATTCTATGCTGTTAACTAGATTTTTATGTTAGTGTCAAACCTTAGATAGCTTGTAGGTATTGAAAAATATTTATAAGATGATATCTACCATTTAGCACTCAAATGAAATCATCAGCATGCTACTTGAGCTACCAATACCCTACATTTACTATCCAATATGCTATTAGAGAAACCAACACCAAGTCCAGTTATCTGCTATGCAGCAACACTACATATTTACTATCCTATGTAAAAGAGTAGTAATACACACTGTTCTTACACATACGCACAGAAAGGGAATGAATTAGCTCAAGACACTGTCACACACAAGGGTGCTACACTCACTACACTCAAACATACTTATATACTATTACATTGGAGGGTAAAGATGGTTCAAAAATTACCATCATAGCTGGTGTTGACCATTTAGTTTCAAACAAATTTTAAAGCTTGCACTAAATCTGATCTTTTCTACCCCAAAGATTTATTTTTTATTTTTCAAAAAAACGATTTTGTTTTTTAATATAATTTTTTCCCCTCATTTTCATTTTTCGATTTGCTTCATATTGCTTACACACGCTATAGCTATAAACATTCGTAAGTTTGAAGTTTTAGTTTTTTGTGGAAGACATAGACAAACAAGTTTCTTTCCAGAACTGCATATATCTTTTTATAAGTGTGATGTTAGTCTGTAACAGAATTGTTACCGAGAGGAGGGTGGATTAAATGAACAATACAAACACAATTTGTGAAAGAAAATATAAATTTATGTAATAAATTATAAATGAAAAAAATACAGATGTAACAACACAATAATTCATGCACTCAACCCACAATTAAACTCACAACCATTCACAATACATGAACAAATTAAATAACAATACAAAAGGAATCTCAGATGTAAAGGAATCTCTTGGATTATACACAGATCCAAGAATCCTTTACGAAAGTTAAATAAATGCAAGTACGATTTACGAAAAAAATAAACACAAACGACAAACTATCTATCGCACGATGGATTGCGATAACTAGCACGATCATATACTTGTATTCAATCAAGTTGCTAGCTTTTATTTATATCTATGTGATCACTTGAAATATTATTGCGATCTGACATAAACATGCAAATACAACAATGTATTAAATTATATCACAATTTCAATACACCTATGTGTCTCCCCTGTATAACCGCACGATTCAGCAACAGTTGAATCGTCTCCCAGTTTCCCCGAGAACCGAGGGTTGACCAATACTATTATCGGACGTTTCCCTACACGGATCCACCACAGTTATACGTTCAGACAGCATACAACATCTACCAGAACCAACGGTTCCTCACTCCCCTAGATGTCGACCCGGACGTTTTACAACTCTAAGACAGCTCCGACACTCGGACTTCTAGCTTTCCGGATATTTACATGTTACACAGATGTTGACGAACAGACAGTTCGACACACAGACAGATACTTCAATTCCGTTTGCACAAATTAACGGCACAAGCACATTCATATATTTATACAGAGATGTTCCAGAACAAACAATAGATGTCCCACAACAAATCAAACGATATCAAAGACGTTTATCAAAAGATGGTATCAGATGTGTTTAACAGCTACGGTATCAACGATGTTATTAGCAGCTACGGTATCAACGATGTTATTAGCAGCTACGGTATCAACGATGTTATTAGCAGCTACGGTATCAACGATGTTATTAGCAGCTACGGTACCAGAAACAATGTAACAACTATGTTAGCAGCTACGGTATCAGAGACGGTATCAACGATGTTATTAGATGCGCTATCAGTGATGAACTTCTACGGTATCAACGACGGAATCAGCTGGAATCAGACTGAATCAGCTATAATAAACAAAACCAGACTAATAATAGTTGTCTCAAAAATAATCTAAGCCGTAGATTACGATATTGTATTTATAGTCTAAAAGTGACTAGTAATTCCAAATATTCCACGTTCATTGCAATAAAGGCATCATTATACGAAATGATAATCTGAATAAAATTCACAATAAAACGAAATGTAATTTTAACACTCACCCCTTTGGCTGGAGATTTGCAAGACGAGGTTATCTATCCTTTGATTAGATATTTTGGTTCCCGTCAAAATTTATGATAAATAGTTCGCCTTATATACTCTCAATAGGTGAACATAAATCACATCGAGCTTGCCGTACACCACGTAAAACGAGTATTTCGGATTTCATGTAAATTACAAATTGGCACATGCAAATCGTTACACGCCACTTAATCACCCCAGGTAATGCGTGTACGACGAAATCAAGAAAATGGTGAGTTTCGTTTGCAATTCAAGAACAGAAATCAGTTCAATTTTCGCCTAATTCTGTGACAATACCTCCCCCCTAAGAATAAAAATGTACACATTTTTAAAACTAACACAGAATAGAAGAAAAATAACTACTGATGATATCTTACAACATTTACACTGGTTATACTACAAACTGGATTTTATTACTGGGCAAATTCATACAAATTTCCCATCACGCCCTACTCAAGTAGTCTGCGCCTATATTTTCAACTCCCCTTATTGCTTCTACACGGAAACGATAAGGTTGTAGTGTTAGCGCCCAACGCATCAACCGAGCGTTAGCGACCTTGGCCTTGTTTAAATACAGTAGGGGTTGGTGATCAGTCTCAAGAACGAAATCTCTCCCAAATAGATATGCGTGATACTTCCCAATTCCCCATACTACGGCCAAACATTCCTTTTCTATAACGGAATAATTTTTCTCCCTGGGTAGCAATTTTCTACTCGAGTAAGCTACGGGTAACTTACTGTCGTCCTGCTCTTGCAGTAAAACTGCCCCCAACCCAGTTTCAGAAGCGTCTGTTCTTAGAATAAAAGGTTTGCTGACATCTGGCAATTTCAATATAGGTGCACTAACCAGTTTCTCTTTCAGAGTACAAAATGCTTTATCTTGTGGCGGTCCCCATTCCACTTTGTTTGGTTGCCCCTTTTTGGTCAAATCAGACAGCGGGCTAGCAATGGCTGCAAAGTTCAGTATAAACTTTCTGTAAAAACCTACTAGACCTAGAAATGATCTTACCTGCGTTTTGTTGGTTGGCTTCGGTGCGTCTCTAATTGCTTCAATTTGCTTGGGATGAGGTTTTAACTGACCCATACCGCTGACCCTATGACCCAAACAATCTAAATCTGTATAACCAATACTGCATTTAGTGGGTCTCACTGTGAGGTTCGCTCTGCGGAGTCTATTGAAGAGCTCGCTCAGGACGGACACGTGCTCACTCCAAGTATTCGTGTACACGAATATGTCGTCTACAAAGCTATCAACGTTTGTTAAACCTTCAGCAACTTTCGCATCAAACGACAACAAGTGGCGCTGGCTCCAACTAACCCGAAAGGCATCACTTTGAATTGATACAATCCTTTCTGGGTCGCAAATGCCGTCAAAGTTCGGGACTCTGGGACAATGGGAACCTGCCAATATCCCTTGGACAGATCCAATTTGGAAATCCATCGGTTTCCCGACAACTTTGCAAATAGACCCTCCATATCTGGCATTGGTTCTGCATCGAACACAGTGATTTTATTCAACTGCCGAAAATCGATACAGAATCGGTTCGTCCCGTCCTTTTTCCTTACTAACACTACTGGAGACGAATATGGTGAGTTGGAGGGTTCAATCACCCCCAGATCCAACATTTTACTCACCTCTTCGTCCACAGCTTCACGTGCGTTGTATGGCACCGGATATCCCTTGATTCGAATAGGGTCAGACGTATTCAGTTTAATTTTGAGGTCCAACAAAGTTGTACAACCTGGTCTATCTGTGAATACATACGAGTGTTTAGCCAAGAGCGCATTAATCTGTTGACGCTGGTCTTTCGTCAACTCCGCACTCACATCGACTTTATCTATCCCCTCCCCCGCAACTCCCAAGGGACATTCAAGGGAACTCTCTATATTCGAATCAGCTTCATCATCGTCAACGACTGCCGTACAAACGACATTTAAGACCCCCTTTCCAACATTGTCGCTCTGTCTCTTAATATATAACTTGAGCATGTTCGCATGGAATGTTTTTACATTACCGTCCATGTCAATTTTATAGTCCATGTCACCTTTTACTTCTTTAACTTCATATGGACCTTTCCACTGGACTAATAACTTATTCGAACTCGTTGGAAGAAGCAATAGCACCTGATCTCCCACAAGAAATTTCCTATTACGCGCTCTGCGGTTGTAATACTTGGCATATCTGCGCCCCGATTTAATCAATTCGTCACGTGCCATCTGGCATGTACTCTCAAGTTTGTTTCTTAAATCTAAAACGTACTGGTAAGTTGTTTTTATTTCCTCGTTCGCGACATCACCAGTCCATAGTTCGCGTAGTATCCGCATCGGGCCTCGAACTGTTCTACCATACAACAGTTCAAAGGGCGAGAACCCTAAACTTTCCTGCGGTACTTCACGGTACGCGAACAAAACAGCGTTTAAATAACGGTCCCAGTCTTGCGGACGTTCCGCGCACATCTTCCTCAGCATGCTTTTCAGGGTACCATTAAACTTCTCTACCAGTCCATTGCACATCGGATGGTATGGGGTAGTGTTTAGCTGTTTGATGGATAACAGCCTACTTATTTCACCCATGAGGTCAGAGGTGAATTGGGCACCACAATCAGTGAGGATTTCCTCTGGCACCCCTACCCTACTGAAGATATCAACTAATGCTTCAGCTACCCTTTCCGTTTCAATAGTTGGTAACGCTACGGCTTCAGGGTATCTGGTTGCGTAGTCAACCAGAGTAAGTATGTACCGATTCTTTCTTTCGGTAACTGGGTGTATTGGTCCTACAATATCTACTGCCACTCTTTTAAACGGTGTATCTATTAATGGCATCTGTCCCAAGGGCACCCTTGTGACCCTTCCCTTACAGACGGTTTTCTGACATACGTCGCACGACCTACAGAACCGTGTGACATCGCCATTAACACCTGGCCAGTAGAATTCAGCGACTACCCTGCTAGTGGTCTTAGCCTTACCTAGGTGTCCTGCCATGCTTGACTCATGCGCCACCCTAAGTACTTGAGATCTATATCTCTGGGGTACGACCACTTGCCAATACTTCTTACCCTCCCGAGCGCTAAATTCCCTATGAATTAATCCGTTCTTGCGTACGAATCTAGAGCTACCCCCACGCTTGCAATGTTTAATCACGCCGGACGTGATTTTCTCAACAATTGTTCTGATGGACTCATCACGATCTTGCTCTTGTTTGAAATCATCACGGGAAATTCCTGAGATCGATTCAGGGACTATTAATTTATGAAACGCGGTTTTCTCTCGCCGTGTTTGCGCTCGCGTTTCGACTGCCTGAGCCAAAGGTATTTTAAAATCGGCCATGGTTGGAAGACGGGAACCTTCAACATTACCGATCGTCAGATCGTAAATAGGATTGTCCATACAAAGGGCATCAACAGTTCCCGTTAAGAAAGGTGTTTTTACTGTGATCCTTGCTACGGGAATGCGACCCATCGTCTGATCAAGTAACATACATGGGGATTCCCACCCGAGCATTTGGTTATCCTGCACGAGACTACGTTTGATCACTACGCCCGTACAACCAGTGTCACGCAATACCACGACTTCTCGACCATTGACAAATCCTCTCGCGGTTGGTACGCGCGCTTCAGGAAATATACACGTGCCAAGTGAATGAATACAAGGTTCTACATGTACGTTGTTATCGGATATACCTTTACTTTGTATAGCCACTGCTACCTTATGTATAAGTGCCTTTCTTTTAGGACAGTCTTTTTGAACATGACCCAATGCATTACACAAGAAACACCGCACACGCTGAAAAACTGGATTCCCAACTGACCTTTTTACCTCAGCTGATTTTACAGGCTCCCTAGGCATAGGTCTTACAGACTGGTTTCCAGACTTAAAATCTTTTAAAACCACGTTCTGGGTTCCCCCATGAGCTTCGGCAAATAAATCGGCTTGCTTAGCCATATCTTTTACGTTTGTGAAGACTTTCTCCTTCAGAAATTGATCTAATTCTCGCCCAACTGTATTAAATAATTGATCTCTGAGCAAGAAATCAGTCAACCCTTCAAACGTTTTCACCGCTTTGCCGCATTCAATCCACCGCTCAAAATAGTTCGCAATTCTGACGGTGAACTGACCAAAGGTTTCTCCCTTATCGGGCTTGCAATACCTGAACTTTTTCCGAAAACCTTGTTCAGTGAGCTCGTACCTTTTGAGAAGTGCTTCCTTTAGGACGTCGTACTTAAACACATCGTCCCTAGGAAGTCGCGAGTATACATCCAGTGCTTTACCTTTTAATAAAGCACTCAGATGCAGCGCCCAGTCATTTTGACTCCACTTCTGGTTTTCGGCATACCGCTCAAACCGATGAAGATAACTATCTATGTTATCTTTTTCATCGTCAAAGGGAGGTAATTTGGGGCCCCTTAATTTGTTAGTGGCAGAATCGTGTTCTCTTCCAGATGTCGCTAATTCTACCTTACGCTCATGATCCCGTTGTTTTGCTCTTTCTTCTAACTCTAACATTTCTACTTTAGCTAGTTTATCTAACTCTATTCGCTTTTGCTCCGCTTCCATTTCCCATTCTATCCTGTCTTTTTCGGCCTGCTTCTCTAATTCTATCTTCCCTTTCTCTAATTCTATCTTTTCCCTTTCGGCCTGCTTCTCTAATTCTATCTTTTCCCTTTGGGCCTGCTTTTCTAATTCTATCTTTTCCTTCTCAATTGCCCATTTCCTATCATCGGATTCCCTTTCTAATTCCCTTTTTCTTTCATCGGATTCCCTTTCTAATTCCCTTGACCTTACCCTTTCTTCCCTTTCCCGGGCTTGTTCTTCTTGAATAAATTTCCTTAAGCTTTCACCTTCATATCCAAATTCTTTGCCTAAGGCAACCAAGTCCTTAAGGGATGACATGACAATGACAATTGTAATATGAATATAGATATATAACCAAACCAATACTTTAAACACGTTTATACTGGACTCACGGACCTAGGTAAACTAAACAAAAATAAACTCCAACTAGAGTATTATCTTAACAGAAGGTCACGCTCAAATATAAACATTAAATGTATACCTTCACAAAAATGATTGACAGTTCACTTAATCCAACGATCCCACTTCTGACACCATTGTAACAGAATTGTTACCGAGAGGAGGGTGGATTAAATGAACAATACAAACACAATTTGTGAAAGAAAATATAAATTTATGTAATAAATTATAAATGAAAAAAATACAGATGTAACAACACAATAATTCATGCACTCAACCCACAATTAAACTCACAACCATTCACAATACATGAACAAATTAAATAACAATACAAAAGGAATCTCAGATGTAAAGGAATCTCTTGGATTATACACAGATCCAAGAATCCTTTACGAAAGTTAAATAAATGCAAGTACGATTTACGAAAAAAATAAACACAAACGACAAACTATCTATAGCACGATGGATTGCGATAACTAGCACGATCATATACTTGTATTCAATCAAGTTGCTAGCTTTTATTTATATCTATGTGATCACTTGAAATATTATTGCGATCTGACATAAACATGCAAATACAACAATGTATTAAATTATATCACAATTTCAATACACCTATGTGTCTCCCCTGTATAACCGCACGATTCAGCAATAGTTGAATCGTCTCCCAGTTTCCCCGAGAACCGAGGGTTGACCAATACTATTATCGGACGTTTCCCTACACGGATCCACCACAGTTATACGTTCAGACAGCATACAACATCTACCAGAACCAACGGTTCCTCACTCCCCTAGATGTCGACCCGGACGTTTTACAACTCTAAGACAGCTCCGACACTCGGACTTCTAGCTTTCCGGATATTTACATGTTACACAGATGTTGACGAACAGACAGTTCGACACACAGACAGATACTTCAATTCCGTTTGCACAAATTAACGGCACAAGCACATTCATATATTTATACAGAGATGTTCCAGAACAAACAATAGATGTCCCACAACAAATCAAACGATATCAAAGACGTTTATCAAAAGATGGTATCAGATGTGTTTAACAGCTACGGTATCAACGATGTTATTAGCAGCTACGGTATCAACGATGTTATTAGCAGCTACGGTATCAACGATGTTATTAGCAGCTACGGTATCAACGATGTTATTAGCAGCTACGGTACCAGAAACAATGTAACAACTATGTTAGCAGCTACGGTATCAGAGACGGTATCAACGATGTTATTAGATGCGCTATCAGTGATGAACTTCTACGGTATCAACGACGGAATCAGCTGGAATCAGACTGAATCAGCTATAATAAACAAAACCAGACTAATAATAGTTGTCTCAAAAATAATCTAAGCCGTAGATTACGATATTGTATTTATAGTCTAAAAGTGACTAGTAATTCCAAATATTCCACGTTCATTGCAATAAAGGCATCATTATACGAAATGATAATCTGAATAAAATTCACAATAAAACGAAATGTAATTTTAACACTCACCCCTTTGGCTGGAGATTTGCAAGACGAGGTTATCTATCCTTTGATTAGATATTTTGGTTCCCGTCAAAATTTATGATAAATAGTTCGCCTTATATACTCTCAATAGGTGAACATAAATCACATCGAGCTTGCCGTACACCACGTAAAACGAGTATTTCGGATTTCATGTAAATTACAAATTGGCACATGCAAATCGTTACACGCCACTTAATCACCCCAGGTAATGCGTGTACGACGAAATCAAGAAAATGGTGAGTTTCGTTTGCAATTCAAGAACAGAAATCAGTTCAATTTTCGCCTAATTCTGTGACATAGTCTGATGATAAATACATTAAACAAAACCCCAAATCTCTCCACTATACTTAAACTGTTATTCTATAATGTATAAGTTTTGTAGCATCATTTGTGAAATGAATTAGATTATTTTCAACGTCTAAAACATCATTCCAGAAGAGAAAAGCATTTATCACACAGATGATTAAGAGAGCATTGAAGAAAATATAAATTGGAAGATATGAATGGATAAGACTTAAAATTAACCTGTTGCCTAAGTTACAATGAATGACTAAAGAAGACGACTTGAACGATATCAGATCAAAAAACGTAACAGAAACCCCAAAATCAGCTTCAAGAAGGTAAAAGGTAGTCGGAATGAATATCGACTCAGTTTCGAATTCATGGCTTTCTATTGCTTCATGCTAACCTGCTGTTAAACAAACTTAGCTTTATCTCTTAGCAAGAGATCATCGTTTCAAGAACATCAAAAATAGTAATTGCAAAAACCACCATGGCGTAGAAAGCGTATCCCTAAAATTAAATCGTTCCCCCCCACCTCCAAATCTTGTTGCATTGTGAATTTGAGCGGCCATTGGAAATTGGAGTTTGCAACCAGGATATATGGAACTGCAAACTATTAATATAAATAGTTGTATTGGCTATATTCTTCCCGACAGTAACAACGTTTTCGTCTTTAATAGCAGTAAAAGCAACAACTTTTTCAATCACAGTAGCAGGTTTTAGGAACCCTTTTAGACAATCAGCTTTAGATATCGTGCGACTTGTTGGTAAGCAGACATGGAAATATTAACACCGACTTGTTGGTAAGCAGACATGGAAATATTAACACCGACGTTTATTATTCAGTACCTAGTGACAGTTTCATGGATGTGTTTTTCTACAAAATATGTTACTTCACAGTCAAATTACTTTAAGCAATGCAGTTGGATCCCGAAGCTCACTGGAGTGTGGTTTTGGTAGAAATCATTCCTTCTTTTCACTATACGAGTGTGGTTGGAGCTGAAACACTTTCCTCGCAGAAATATTCAACGAACAAGTTCAAAAACATTTGGACAAACATGATCCTAGTGTTTACGAATCCAAAACACCATGATCACCAAATCCCAAATTGAATAAATATTCCACACGAACTCGTGCAATTTATTTTGTCCTCAAGATCTCAAAACGATTTAATGTATGTGTAACAACCAGTATGTCAAAACAATCGTCGAAATGTACTGATCAAGTACTGATCCCAACAGTATCGAATTAAACAAAAGTCTAAATTTGATGTATTTATGGTCTGCTGACGTCGAATACGACCTGGTGGGAAACACGGCTGTTCTCTTCCGAGATTCATTCCTTTAAAAGTAGTTTCTATTATACATGCTTATGATAAAGGAGGATAAAATATGCCTATCGCAACACAGTGTGTCGTCTTTGACCACCATATCACCTATCAAGTTTAAAATCAAAAGAACAAACTGAAGATTATTTTGATATGAATAAAAGTACCTGAAAGTTGAAAATATCTTGAAAATACTACTACTAATACTAATAATAATGAATCTTTGTAAAGCGCCTCATCTTAAGAAGCGCTAAATGCTTTACAACGTATATAATGACGTTTCTGCACAAAAAAGAAACAACAATCAACCATGAAATTAAAGAAACAACATGCTGAAAATATTTAAGGTAGGAAACAATTAGGTGTTTAAGTTTGATCTTGCAGTGGGAAATATGTGAGTTATAGGAGCATCCACGGCATTTCTTACGACGATTATGTAGAAGGATATAATTTGTACGGGTTTTGTTTCACTCCAGAAAAAGAAAGGAACGATGGATATTCCACTCTTATCAAATCAGGCCAACTTCACGTGGACCTTGTTTTGCAGTACCTCTGGCAAACATATTGAGCTTAATGTTTCATGTTTAATTTAACAATGCTCTGGACGTTAACATTACTGTTTGAGAAATGTGATCCAATACTACCAGAGAAACCGAAAAGGAACACAAACCTATGGATATAGGCGAATGTGATATTTACTGTCTGGAACAAAAACAACAGAAGCAGTGCCAGACCACACATAAACACGAAAAGATTTGTTAGGATGGCCAGAACAAGAACAACACTTAATCTCAAGCTTTGCTCACGACTTGGCTGTCAGATTCACGGATCTGTCCAGGAAATCTGGTTATACCTATGACGTCGATCATTCTAGTCAGAAAAAACACAACTTTTTGAAGATGAGTTGAGAAAATAAGTTGGAAGAATATCTAGAAGACTCACGGGCCCTAGTCTCCTAACAAACGATTTTGAAAAATCAGCATAAAAACACAAGACTTCTCTGGTAACGAAACGAATCAAAGGTCTCTTGTAATTGAATACGAAGAGAACCCACTCATCACCTTATATTTTCAAAGAAAAATCAGGTATGAGCTACTAGCTTATTAGTGTCTTTGAAAGAGAACAATAACTATATAGGAACGTCAAAAAACAAAGCAGAAAAGAGGAATAAATGTTTCATATCTTCATCATTTTACTGATTGACAGTTTGTATAAATGTTCAGGGAATCCAATGGTGGGCGTTAATCATAAGCTTCCAATAGAAAACCTAAAGACTTTCAAGTCTATGACATCAACATGAACGACAGTCCTCAACAACGAATCCACGTGGTAGCCGTCTACTTTCCAAAGAACCACAGTCTGATTCGAATTGATTACTTCTTGTGCACGAAATCATTAGCTTTACGAGAAGATACTGTGTATCTACTCAGTTCAAAAATGTGAAATTGCAAGGATAATATTCCATTGTTTACGAACAATACTGTGTGGACTTTCTTCATTAGCATATTCTTGGATTTCCCAAAGAAAATTAGGTGAATTGTCTTGACAATGTGTACTCAATAAATGATAATAACATTTATATAGCTATCGATTATTTTCGCTCAAAAAGGAAGAGGTTTTAGATAGCAAAATGACGGTGTATTCGATCATTGGAAGTCTAGTCCAACTAGATATTCTTATAAACCTTCTAACTATGTTCATACACAAGCCGAATGCAGCCAGTCCTTGTCCAAAATTACTCAAGTTTCCGAAGATGCCTTCTTAGTCACAATACCGAAATTATTAATGAAATCGGGAATAATTTTGAATAAGACAAAATGAAAATCTACTTTTAAGACAACGCTACCGCTTCTTATCTTTCATAATTCTTATACGGGTGGAACTTGCGCGTATATAGGCTAGAAAACAAAGTAACTCAGACCCATGTAAAAATAAAAGCTGCACACTCTTGCTCAAATCATACCAAAGAAGAACACAGCTTGCATAAGTCAGAATTATAGTACGATTGTTCGGCTGGATACTAAACACAAAATGTTCATACGATCAGTTTTGCTTGAACATTACTTGTAGAATGATTATACAATCATTTAGATGAAGATGAAGCTCATAATGATGATAGGATTAATTTGGTTTAAGATTAACACACAGAATGATTGGTTGAGGATTAATCATATTCCACTACAGCATTATAATGTGGTTCTAACTCTATGACATCACTGGCTGCTCTTCAGTAATAAAGTCGTAATTAGGACATATCATCTCGTTGTTATGATATACTAACTCATATATGGGAGCACTCTGCAGATATTATGAGCTTCTGAAATTGTGGTGGGTGAAAGGTGAAGTTGTTTACATTTGCAGCATGCACAATGGAGAGAATGTTGACATACCTCTGTGTTACTTTCATGTACTGTGGCTAAAATTTCATCGTACTTGTGAAAATTGTATATTATCTAAGCACACAGCTAACTAAAATGACTGCTTCCTTCTCTAAAAAAATCAGCCTGAATTGGTTTAAAATACACTATCTTTTTCAGTTTTTTTTTAACAGGGAAGATGAATTTTGCCAGATTGAACAATAACAGCTTCTGAGAGTGCAATGAATAAATTACCAAATAAATAAAATGTAAAAAAAGTTATCGGCTCTTTTAATTTTTACAATTTACCTCTGAAGTAAAGCGAATAAGTGGAAATGACCGATCACAGCTTGCAGTTTTTTTTAGAGGTACACATTTGAAGTAAGGCCAAGCTGTATACTCTAAATATTACACCCACCAATCATATAGCAAAATAAACGGAATTAAAGGTTCTATGAATAATACCTAAAGTAAACAAGGCTCTTTTTAAATAACCGAATACCCAGTGAGGAAACCGGGAAAATTACTTTTCTTTAAATTCTAACCTATGCAAAATACGAAACTGTGAGCGCCATGTATACCATATAGTAGTAATTTGGAGATTCCCGGTCGCAATTACGACTGATAATTAACAATTCGTAATTACAAGATACTAAGTGGTAATTAAGAGAAAGCTAAGTCGTGACAACGAGATAAAATACTGATTTCAACGTGTCATTAGCATGTTTGCATGCTTAGACATGGCGAGAAATACAAACAAATGTTATGCAGGGAGGTCAGTGAGTTTTTAATCAATGCACACTACTCACGGGTACCACGTTACCTCATCAAATGAGTGAGCAATGAATATCCATCACGAGAGTTCATATACACAACGGTAATGATTTATGCATAGTGATAAGCGGACGAATGACCCATGACATCTTTACATTAAACTACAAAGCACCAGCAACTTACTGTACACGATTAGGAGAGAGGATATAATTTTAGCCCCCTTCCCATATGGAACTTGCAAAGAATAAGAGAACACGTACAACATAATTGCGAAGACATTGTAAATATCATTGGCAAATGCAAACGTAAAAGCATACAATCATATGAAAGGACATCTACTACGTGTCAAATTTAGGTCACGATTCCCAGGCACAAGCCTTATGCGTAGCTTGCTGGGAAAGGGTCTAAGGGTAAGCAGGTAAAAACAAAACCACGTTTACTTTGAGGAGCATGTAATTATCTCGTTTTCTGTTCCTTAACGTTTCTCCTGGTACATATAAGAGGGAAAATACCCCCCCCCCCCATCACAGTTCCATCATTTTATAAAAATTATACACTATAGAATTCTAAGTGCTATTCCTAACTAGTTGGGTTAGGGTAATGATTATTAACTCTACAATGTATGGATGTATAGAACGTTGCATGCAATCAAAGTATCATGAATAGATGGAAGGATGGATTGACGGTCAGACAGACAAGCAGACAGACATAGAGAAAGCTAAATTTCATCTGATATCGCTTAAGATCTATTATAGTTTGTGTAATAGTAGCACTAGCGACAATATTAGTAGCAGAAAATGTTGTAATCATTGTATCAATATTCTTAAGTAGTTAGTTTCATTAGTAATTTTCATTGAAGTCAGAGAACGAAAGCAAATTATATCTCTGCCGGCCTTTAACTTGATGTGAAGGGCACTGCTTTAATTGTCCTTATTTAATAAAAGAATAGGTCACAATTTAATCTAAAGTGCATGCATGCAAAAAAAACCCCAAGTCACTAGTTTGTAGTCAAAACTGTTTAGAACGTCTGTATGATAATAAAGGCTGATGCCTGCTCATGCATCCTATTAAGTCCGTGTCCAATGCATATATACCTATATACGATAGATCAGGTATGACACTTTAGTGACAAATATGAAGAGTGCTTACATTAGCAAACGTGTTTTTGTCGATGGTCCTGTTGAACCTGCGTGCATTGTAGTGCAAGATGGCAAAATCCTGGACATAATTCGAGGTGAAGATTTTGAGCGTTTTGATAGAGACAATGTTACACAGGTACGATACTGCTATTTCACTGTATTTTTAAAATACTTTTACCAATGTTTTTATATGCAGTTTTATGGATGTCCATTTTAATATTATCAACTTGTTGCCTACATTCTGCGCTGTTTACTTTCAATTGGGTTTCAAAGTCTCTCATAGGGGCACCACCTTGCGTACGAGAAGATTGTGACATGATCTATATTGCTTTCGAAAATAGGTCATAATGAACTATTGCGGGCTAGGATTTACACATCTGTGAGGATACAAGGGTTCAAGGTAGGATAAAATTATGTTTATATTAGTTGAAAACACTGGCTTGCAATGGTTTTGTTGCTATCGGTGAGTTCGGTTGCTTAATGAAATGGCCTTAAACCAATAGAGCGGACATGGCGAGGGAATTTTGTAGTCTTGGCCAATCAGGATGGAGAGTCTCATAACCATACATCAGTCAGCTTTGTCTACGGATGTTAGTCAGGGTTTGACAAGTATTGTTAGCAGGACTGACAACCATGAAGGAAACTTACACAAAACAGGAAGCAGGGTTTTACAAATAATTTTAGCAGAACTGACAACCATGAACCAAAATTACACTGGTCAGTGTAAGAAATCTGGTGATATTTCTCGTGATCATAAGCGATGAGAATAGAAGGCTGAGTGCGCAAAATATTTAGTTGGAGAATCGGATCGGGTAAAGCAGAAGGAAAATATGATAGACACATTAGAAGCATAATTTTGAAATAATCTTATTGTTAATGGTTTATCTGGAAATGCTAATGAATAATGGAATGTATGGAAAATGAAAGTCAAAACTATCCCTGATCGATATCATTGGAAAAAGAGATAAAGAGAGGATAAACAGGGTGACGTCCAGATTCCAAGACACGCCAAGCACGGGATATTCGCTAATCAAAACCATGTTCACCTTGTTTACAGATAGATTCCGTATCGTACTAGCAGAACTAAAAGCAGGCAATACACACAGCGGAACGGACACCATGACAGTACCATGACTACACTCAGCATATGAATATACTAGATACAATTTATTCGAGCTTATCACGAAAAAAAAAATACAGCAAACTGTAATAAACTTGTGTTCGCAGGCAGGTTTGGATTTAGGAATGAGGCAAAGAAGGAGTCTGACTAAGCTGTCACGGCGCGAAATTCAGCATGGAGAAATTTACCACTAAATACATGCAGTACAGCGCATCAACACCATGGAGATGATACGAACACAACTAAGTGGATACGACCTTATCGGTCAATGCACCATATTTGTCAATATGGATTAAAATGAGCAAGGAAAAAACAATTGTAATACCTACTATGAAACTATATGCTTTTGAACGATTGCATACAAAGAGAAGTTTGTTTTCTAAAATCAGCTTGAGACATTTCTAGTAAATTACCACTTTCTACCCATCTGTAAAGCCTTCTATTCAAGCGAGATGTAAATATTTTAATAAAATATTGGTTAGTTCGGCTATTAAAGATTGGGCAGTTCTTACTATTTTCTAAAGTATCGGACATATATCTTTTTAGAAAATTCCTAGCAAAATTTACCTGCTTCAAAAACAAGCATATTAACAAATGAAACATTGCATGATATTATCTCCACTAGTAACAAACTACCTGATTCTGGACGGGACGTGGAATGATACTGTTTGGTCACCGAAGGTGATCAGTCATATCTCGATTTGTTAAATGTCATTATCATTTCTAACATTACATTCATCGTAATCCACATTTTCATCTCAATTAAACATCAATAAGGAAAGAGAACAGTCTAACCGGAACAATTTATTTAACAAATTTGTCTCTCATTAACGTTTTATAGGATGAGATTTTAATTGACGCTATCTTTTAAATCAGCTTCTATTGTGAAGGTATGCGTCTCGATTTATATATTAGCTTGTAAATCTAACATTTCTTAAAAATTGATATTTCTCTTGAACGTATGAAAGCCTTTATTTCAGCCATGTCATTATGTCCTTCAATAGAAACAATTGCCATTCATCATCGTTGATATCATCATCATAGTATTGTTTATATCTCGATGTTTTGAAAGCTTATAAGCATGTACATCACAAGCTGTGGTGTTCTGTTGTACATAAAAGCATTAATGTCTGGCAGGGTTTAAAGAACATATGTTAGTTTTGAGAAGCTACGTACAAACATCATATGGACTATTCAGATATTTTAATTGCAATGTGGAAACAGATAAGGACGTGTTATAAACCCTATTGTCTTCTCTTCATGTTGATGATGTGTTTAAAACATGTTACGGATTAAGTGTGATTGGGGTATTTTCATCACAGAGAATGACTAGATATCTTTGCCTTATTGTATGCGGACGATTTGGCTAATAGTTTTGACAATGCTCTACTGTTAATATAACAACACAACTTAATATAAATGATGAATCTAATAATTTAACAGGAATGTAACGTTGTCTAGGTAAACAAATATAACGGTTTATCTAAGTGCTGGCTTTTTAAAAATAGAATTTATGTGGGTTGGTACTATACAAATAAGTCTTGAAATGGCTTGCCTTTGTAATACTAAGGAAATGTTTTCATATTAAGTTTATCTAGACTAAAGCTGAAATTTTTTTTAGTTTCCTAAGCCTTAAAATCAGTCATATTTGTTTGTTTGATTAGGATTTTTAACGTAGCTTTAACAATTTTTCAGTCATATCGCTACGATGTCTGCATTGAGGCAGTTTATAGTGATGTCTAGCACTGAGACATCATGCCGCAGACATGAAGCATGATGTCTCACCCAGTCACATTATCCTGACACCAGGCCGACTAGTCCTAACACTAACCTCTTAATGCTGAGCGTCAAGCGAGGCAGCTGTTAGTACCATTTTTGTAAGTCTTTGGTATGACTCGGCCGGGGATCGAACCGACGACCTCCCGCTTCCGAGGCGGACGCTCTAACCACTAGGCCACCGAAGCGGTGAAATCAGTCATATAAAGTTATATTTAAGTATTTGAAACAGTGGTGAAAATAATCGTGTGATATGTCTAAAAATATAGAGGCATTAAAGGTCTCCAGAAAAAAAGCGATAACAAAATAATTTGTAAACTTTAAGATATTTTAACGTATCGTATATAATTTGTAAATTTTAAGATATTTTAATGTATCGTATATAATTTGTAAACTTTAAGATATTTTAACGTATCGTATACTGTAAGCAATTATGCGAGCATATCTGAGTGAGAGCTTTACCGTTTGAGTTCAACTTGTATGTTCAAATGTGTAAAGTACTGGATTATATATGCCGACATATAGACGTCCTTTCTAATATTATGTTATGTTGTTTTTAATGCAGAATACCAGCAAAAGCAATGAGCTAGTAAAATTAAATGCCTGCTTTCTCAGAGATTTGGTTACACATAGATAACGCTCTAAATGTGTTACATAAACATTTGTAGACAACACCTGTTTGATTCTTAATTACACATCTGTTCCCGTATGATAGTTGATACTACAAGCAGTAAAAGAATCGTTATTGGAAATTGAGATGTTATTCAATATCAGATACATTTTTCATTTAAAACAAAAACGTAACAAGAAAGAAAACAAAAACAACAGATGAAGCGGTTTAATGATGGAAATAGGAAGACAAGCTAAAATAATAACAAAACATATCAAAGAGTTTGCATACTGTCTTAAGGAAAATGCCCGGTGAATAGAAAACTGGTACGATTTTGCATTTATATGTCTGCTTAAACCATCTTAAGCCGAGATACACTTGACGAAATGTAAATTAGTCAACCCTTCACGTGGATAAATGTACAAAACTAAAACATTCAGAAAATATTTTTAATTACTCGTGTTTCAAAATTGTGTAATTTGCTTTTAAATTAAGAAATTATGTATTAAATCGAGATGAAGACATAAGTTATTGTTATTTACAGTACTGTTTATGGTGCACTGTCACTGTAATTCGAAATTTTATTTGATTAGAGGGAGAGGGTTTAATATATTGAATAAACGTTATGTTATGTTCTGTTCAGTTTATGTTCTAACAATTTTTCATTTATTATTAGCACTATTACTCACTAGAAATAGATTTCCGGAATTGTCTTAAATTGCAATTAAAATACTTTGATCGTTTTCCTAGGTTCAAGTTTCTGAAATTTTATTTAGAATTGGCAAGGATTGCCTGTAACAGTAGATTAAATATAATTCTCAATCGAAAGCTGATATTATAAGTGTAAATAATAATGACTGAGTATCTATCTGAGTCACAATTGTACCACCTGATCACTCATAAATGATAAGATAAAGACCTGAATATTTTCCTCCTTGCTGTCATAATTAGCGGAGTCGATCAACACAGCCCTGGTTTCAAATATCATGTAGTTTTCTATTTTCAGTTGTACCTGATCACTCATAAATGATAAGATATAAACCTGAATATTTTCCTTCTTTCTATCATAATTAGAGGAGTCAATCAACACAGCCTTGGTTTTATATAGCATGTAGCTTTCTTTATCAGCGTCTTGTGATGGTAAAATAATACATGGTCAATCCTAGTTATTTACGGATCGTCGACCGTTAAATAGTATTATAGATTGGATCGACTACGTAGCGTGCTATAGCATAACCTTAGGTAGTTTTCTCACTCGGTATGTCTAGTATCATTCATAGGGGCCTACCGTCGTAGCGTGCCATAGCATAATCTAAGGAAATTGTCAAATTTTAACGATTGCATGTTTGGCCGAATGTTTTATGGGTAGTACGTACTTTAAAACTAAGATCATCTTTGTACAGTGCTTATGTGTCCGGGCAGACTTTTGCTTATAATTTTGATAAGGAATTTTGCTGGATGCATTCCTATGAAGCTTGTCAATAGCATGCATTTATTCATGATCACAAATCAAATCTCAAAATTAAAACAGTAATTATAGATTACTGCATTTGTATGGGAAAACATGAACGAGTGTTTGGATGGGAAAACATGAAGGAGTGTTTGGATGGGAAAACATGAAGGAGTGTTTGGATGGGAAAACAGAAACGAGTGTTTGGATGGGAATACTGCATGACCTTGGGACAATATCCGACAATACGAGTTTATTTTACCCGATACAAACGGAGTAACCATTTTTGTTATATGTTCATTTTTCGTTCTATCTAACGCTTAATATTATAAACGAAATGCACTACAAGAAACAAAGTAACCAATGTATGCCGTATTCCAAACTAAATACACAGACGCAGATTCATTATTACACAATAACAACATTAGTAATACGCAAATAACGCCGCACATATAAATTTTAACTTCTCGTGTGCTAGAATATAACTTTCGAAAGGAAATAGCGTTTTGGTCTACTTAAAATTAAAATTGGAGTCATATTGTGAATGAATGTGCATTGGAAAACAACTTTTCCATTTAATCTGGAATGAATATATTTTGGTATTTTATGTCGAACCAACGAACTTTTGAGATCATGGACTTTATTTATCTATACAAATTCCACATGAAATACATCGAATTAAAGCAGCGAGAGAGAAGCGTGTGTCTACAAATGTGTTTCTGTTCTGTCATTGAATGTTTGAAATCATAATGTGGGGGAAAATATGATGTCTTTAAATTGCAATTGTCCAAAAGACGCTATGAAATATAATGTTTATTTCATTTTGAGCGCAGTAAGGAGGATGCAATTGGGCTTGAAATATAGTAGCAATTAGCAGCAGAGAGGGTGAATCCGACAACGTGGCGGAGCGTCTATTTGGCAAACCAATCCTTTCTCCAAAATCGAATTTTTTTTTACCTCCATAGCAGAGGGCGAATCCGACAACTTTATAGAAGCGTCTATTTGGCAAACCAAGGCTTCCTCCAAAATCGAAATAAAGGTTTCCTTGGAGACGCAAAGTCGTTGTCGCGCTCTCTCTCTGCTGATATGAGGGTAAATTTTTGTTAACGATTTCACAAACAGACTAATTTGTAAAACCTCACCTCGTAAATCAATCAGATTATTGGACTGGTCAGTGAGTTTAAAATTAATTCTCGTTAACGAATCATTATGACATCGCATATAGACTGAACTAGTTGGATCCTCAATGATTAAAAATCCGGGTGGAGCTGTTGGTGCAAACGAGTATAAAATATATCCCTGCTGGGCTTGATTTGATCTTTCGAGATTTATTTGGTAACTTCCTTCGATGACATCACATACTAAATTCACTGCAATCACCGAGGATATATTAACATTTTGAGGAGCGATATGCCTAACACCACCAATTGGGTCATTATTATTTTTGAGGATTGTTGAACCCTTGTGTTGTTGTCTCCATGCGGTGAGTATCATAGTAAACTTTTCATTGATAAAATCATTAACGGATTTTTTTTAGTTCGTCTGCGTTATACCGAAGAAATTTAAAATTTGGTTGATCAGCTTCCGTTATATTGTATACAGTTAGCAAGTTTCGTTTAGAGTAATTAATGTTGTCATCGCTATGATCAATTATTACTTGAATTACTCGCTGGTTGATATATTCCATGTTGGATACACGTTGATTTAATATTTCAATTCGTTTAATGATTTCACTCCGATCAGACTCATGGAAAGCCTGTTGTAGTCGTTGACTGTGCTCTTGATTGATCTCTCTAAAGTATTCAATAATTGTGTTATGATATATATTTATATACGTAATTGATTCTGGAGTCTGTCCAACCTTAAATCTCCAAAAGGCGGAATCCTGATCAACAAAATTAAAATAACTACCCGGCAGTGATGACTTTTTTTATATCGAGGAGGTGTTCTTTTTATGATGTCGTAATTTCATGGTATGATTGTTTATCCGTAACATAATCAGATTTTTTCGGTTCAGGTGGAGGTGTTATTTCAGACCAACCCAGTATTGTCCTTATATAACTCTAATAGATATCTACGACATATCCGGGTGAGTTTATCTCCATAGCAGATGATAGTGTTGGTTCATGAACCGTTATAGCGATTTTCGATTCTTTTTCAGTAATGGATTTTATTCTGCGTTGTAATTCGTTATTGATTTGTTCAATTTGGTAGGACCCAGATGGTAACGAAACAACGTTCCAGTCAGGAGTACCATCGGGTTTATTCTTACTCGCAAATACCATGGAATTATTCGGTTGTTGACCACCGAAAGGTGCTGATCTAATGTTAGGCCAACTGTGATACACTCGTAGTTTTGCTAGTGCTATCTCCTTAACTGGAACCGCAGTAAGGAAATTCACACTGAATTCAGGATTCGTTGAGGTTATTGATATCATGCTGGTTTCACCGGGGTTGTGTTTTCCGCTATTTGTTGAAGTAGTTCTTGCGATGTTGCCATTGTTATTATACTCATGTTGTTTTTCTAATTTTGACATCGCGGAATCATAAACACGTACCATCGCTGAAAACTCACTATCGGATATTAATGTGTCATCGAGTGACGACGATATCACCGAGAATAATTGGGAGTACGCGGTTGACACAACATGGAACTAACTACGTAATCATACAGTTTATGCTGGCTGCATGATGATGTACTTTTTTTGTTATTATTGAAATAATTTCAGCGATTGTTGTCGCCGAATATACGGTAACATCAACTACGGTAATTCTTCGTCTTTATTTTTAATTTTTTGTTTGATACTCCTCAGTGAGTGTTTTGAATTTAGTTTGAAATTCTCTGACCTGATCATAGCGATACTGTTGTGATGTTGCCATTGGTGTTGTCATTATTATTTTAAATCGTTTATAATTTCAATTCAGGGGTTATAATCAAGTAGATCTGCCACGAGTTCTACGCACCAGGTTATTGACTCCCTAACTAATTTATCATCGGCGGGTTTTAAGATGAATATTTCAAATTTATACTTGTCGATGATCGCTGTTATTACATTATTAGTTCCGATTATATTCGATGTTCTAGTATTAATATGAAATATATGTGGAGAAATTATTGTTAATCGATAAATCCCCTTGACGACAGCGTCTATAGTTATCCCGGTATCAAGAACATCACTACGAACATAATCAAGTGATCCATGTCGAATTGTGTACACGTTATTTACAATATATATTTGCATGTGAAGAATTTTTACTTTTTCAGTTTTCGCTATCATTCTCGTTAGATCATCCTTGATGGCATCGTTGGTCTCTTTAATATCTTCAATCGACTTTCTTATTTCCGCGATTGCATCTGAAAATGATCTCTCTTCGCGAATAATTGCTAATCGCTGATTAATCGCTGCTATTTCATCGAGGTTTGTGCTAATATCAGCGAGATCTATTTTAACATCATCGTGTTTCGATTTTTTTTAACCAAAACATTTATCAATGGCGTGAGATACATGAATATCATAACCTGATCGCAATTTTATCAAATTATCAATGGCTGATTTTATCTCCGTGAGTTGTGGTGTGGTAACCGGTGGATCTCCAAACAAATCATTTAAGGGGACCTGAAAAGCGTTAATAGCTTTTTCTAACGCCGTAAACGCATTTACATGAACGTTATATTCATCACGTAGTTTTTTAAAATAATTCTATCGTTGATAAATAATTATCTCCGAGCGCTGTTAATTTATCTGTGAGCGTCGAAACAATTACACCTGGTTTGAGTTTACCCTGATCGGAAAACAACTCGATAGTATCTTCTACTGCGTCGCGTCGTTTAACTAAGATATCATCAAGGGAAACATTACTCGTTTTCAATTTACCCTGACGATCTTGAAATACAACTATTTCATTCGGATCAACACTTGCGAAGTTTAACATCTCGGATATTTCATCTTCGATTACTTTTTTACATCGCCGGTTGCAGATATTTCCGCGGTGGGTTTTTTCAGGCTTGATAGAGATCTCCCCCAAATATCAATCATTATACTCTAAGATCTCTCTGAAAAGCGATTACTCGTATATTCGTGTACGGTTTTATGTGGTGGTTTTCCCGATGATGAAATAGCGTTCAGGACATTTTATACTTCTATACCACATATTGGTGGGTCATTCATTTTCTGTGTTGGTAGCGCAAAATACCAGATAGGAGTTTTTAAGCGGTTTACGTAACGCATAAATTCTTTAGGCGGTGTTAATCCATATGAATCGAAGTAAACAATTGCACACGGATCAATCGCGTATGCAACCCAGGGAGTTCCAGGTCCGCTGCTGTTATCGAGATTAATGATACCGGTTTCAGCGTTGTTTGGTTGTTGTGGTAATTGATCTCTCATAAAGACACCTCTAAAGTTTTTCATCGATAGTTTTTTAGCAGCATCGAGTAAATCAAAATTTGACATGGGAACTATTGTTAGTAAACTGTTCAAAGTCTCAGGCGTTTTCCGCAGTACCATGAATACGGAGCTCCTGGTAGTCTTAGACACTTTCCTGATCGTTTCTTTTTTTGTATCCCTGTCAGGTAGCTTTCTTTAGTGCCATCCCTGCCGCTGTACCAACGGCTCATAGCGCGGCGGCTTTTGCTTTCGCTGGGGCCGCTGCCGCAATCAACGCTGGTAACGCAGTGAAAAGTGGGAATATACCACCTGATTTTATCATGTTCTTAATTTCGGCCGCAGAGAGAGAGAGAGAGAGAGAGAGAGAGAGAGAGAGAGAGAGAGAGAGAGAGAGATGAATACCTTTTTTTATCTTTAATGGCATCATTGAAGTGTTTTATCTGACGAGCTGTCAATGACAGTTTATTCTGACTATCAGACATCTGATTGTGCTTCAGCGATATTGTGATTCCACATTTGTTAGCTGATTCCGATTGCAATTTTTTAATTTGACCAGGAGTTAACGTAACACTAACATGACTATATGACATTTTATTTAATAACAGATTGATCTAATTGTTACATTACATATTTTCCACTGGTGCATCAACTACTCTCATTCGTTCACCAACACCTTCGAGTAGCATTGATTTGTCACTGAGAATGACAGTAACTGCTCTGTAATTCGGGATAGTGACAACACCACCTACAACCGGATGGGTTACACGAGCTTTGAAGTGTATGTTAACTACGGATTGTCTTGTTAAGTCAAGATGTTCCAGCGAGAAGTAATAGATGGGATATCGTTTCTAAAATCAAATTGTAATATTTGCAGACCAGTGTCCACATTATTATCGCGTCCCATAAATGACAATAAACGATGATACGCGCGTGCAATTTGGTTGGTTCCGTAACCAAGTGGTATATCCTCGGATGGTTCTTGTTGACCGTTTATCCTCAACGAAACTTCATTGACACCCAATTGATCAAATATCATATGGCTGCGTAATTGTGAACCCAATCGCGCCCTATCTTGTAACGCAATAAATATATGACGCGGAGCTGAAACACCTTGTTTTGATGCCAGGTGTCATGTAAGTGTACCATCAATATTAGAATCCATGGTATCTGTGGTCACTGTTAGCCATCTTAGCAATGATTTTCCTCCATGGTCCATAAATGATAGTAATTGTTCTTCCATGGTGATTGATGGAGTCATTATTGGCATCCACAGTGATAGTTTTGATATAATGACTTTACCATCAGCAACACCATCACCACGCCAGATTGCATTAAAATCACTACCCTTTCTCACGAGTGCTACTGTATGCTTCGCTCCATAGATAACTTTTCTAACATTTCTTCAAAATCCAAAAATATGATGTAGTGGAATCGCGCATGAAGAATGTCGACGCTGTCCTTGCAACACTGATACACGTGTTGCAAACCCCAAGTTGTAATTAGTATTAGTTCTTTTTATAACATCAAAGTTGCCAGCTAGTCTATCATCGTGTTCAGGAGAATCGGGTGGTTGTGGATTAACTGCAGTAGCTTGCGGTATTAGCACTTTAACATATGGAATGTGATCAGCGTGATCAGTGAGATCCTTAGAGTACATCATAGATGGACCTGCCGATCTTGTAAAATCATCAGAATACCTTGCCAACCCCACCATTGTTGTGGCAACATAAACCTCACGTTTTATAGACTCGATTTCTCTTCCATCAATCATATATCTAGCACTCTCGAATAGCGCCATGATACCATTATTGACAAAACCAACTCGGATATTTTCATCATTTGCATTTGGTGTATCACCAACATTTGTTACAAGTTTTCCTTCTACTTCGATAAACGCTTCAGAGGGTAGAAAGTATTTGCTGGTATCATGGACCTGAAGCTCGATTCTTGATCGAAGATCCGGTGGTACTGCATGATAAGAATAATACTGATAATCGCGTATAGAATCATTCTTGGGTACTGGGGCTTCCATATCAAACGCTGTATCAGGAGCCGATTTGAACATATTATTATATATTTCTTGATCTAAATCGTGATCTCGCTCGCGATTTTAAGCCACTTCCCGCTATCATATTTGCAGTAATATTATCCTAGTTGCTGCTCAGTGATGATATTTTTGGAGTCATTCTTGCAAATAACCCCGCAATGGTATTGCCGAGAAAATCTCAACAGAACGCTCGATAAACTGGCAATCGTGAGATTACTATATAGACCATGGGTGGTTTGTTGTGGTTGTAGTGTATGATCATCTTATTTAAATGCTATATATCTAATGTGGTGATTTAATGACTATGGTAACCGTCTGCTAGCTCATCAATAAACTCTCGATATAACCAATATCCATGATACCACCCTCAAATAGTCGTCTGCAGATATCAGCTGCCTCATTAATTATTTCCGGTGAGTTATTTCCAGCTCGTTTCCCTCCTACGAGAACTTCTATATCCACTAGCGAATTTTCAGTTGTACCAGTTGCACCTTGTGTGGGATCAACTTCTGCCATTATTTTTATTTCGGGAGGTTCATATGGTGGTGGCGGTAAACCACTTTTTATAACATTTATTTTATACATATAATATTTGAAATTACTATCCTCTTTGATTCTAATTTCACCGTGATTTGCCAAATATATTTTTTATACCAAGTGTCAGCGGCTTTTATAAAGTCCTCATATCCATCATTTATATATTTTTCTCTCTTCTTTTTTAGAAACAGCAGCAGAGAGGGTGAGCCGGACAACATTTTTAGACAAGTATTCACTGAAATCACGCTTAAAATCAATGAAACCAATGACATCAGACCCAAAAGTCAATGACATCAGGTCCCAAATATGTGTGTGTTTCATGGATGAGGTCCAAAAAAAAATTATGAAAAAATCAATGAAATTAATGAAATCAAAAACTTTTCAACTATTACATTTTTTGGAAAAAAGGGACTACAACATCGTTGTCACTCACCCTCTCTGCTGTTGGAACTTTCAGTTGGGGTTAACCGAATATTTGATCCAGTCCGATACGATATCGTGTTCGAGGGTCATGTAAATTTATTGTTACAAATCCGTGTGGGGCAGACTGAGCATGACTAAAGAAATTTCTAAATTGATTGAAGTCCATATCAGAACACCATGTCTGCCAAATATTTCGTAGCGTATGTGTATCAACGCCGTTGAATACAGCAAGCATATTACAGTTATCTCTAATCACTTTTGGAATCTGAGTGTAGCGTTGAGTGACATAGATCACATCCGTGTTTTTATGCCTGCCTCTGGAAAATATTCTAGCAGGATTTTTTTGATTATCTAACATGACATCGTCGTATACAACTAAATTGTTGATACTTCCATCGAGGTCATTCACGGATGGCGCCTCGTCAATATCGGTTATAAATTCAATAACATCCTCGACGGCAATCTCTGAAGCGTTTTCATTAAAATCTTTTAGCACTTCATAGCATCGTTGATCATCTACGCTAGGGGCAATTAAATACAACTTATCCTACTTCATCCATCTCATTATTAAATTGAGTAACAATTGCGTTTTACCGGATCCAGATGGCCCGATTATAATTGCGCGGATAGAGTTTGGTAGCGCTGCATGATGCTTCACTGGTTCTCTTGTTTTAGTCGCTGAAAAATCAATTATATTCATATCTCTATACATAAATTATGGATCTATATTGCGTGAAGTGTAAGGCGCGTACTGGCACAGATGACTTGACGACGATTACAACTAAAAATAACCGATCAGCGCTTTCTGGTAAATGCGTACAGTGTAGTACAAAGAAATTTAGATTTGTTTCTAAACCCAAGGAACTCAAGGAACCTTTAAAAAAAAACGAGGAGGTGATATCGCAGCCAAATTAGCAAAACTCCCTGGAACTCCATGGGCAAAATACCCTGGAGAAAAGCACCTTCCAGGATATAGCTACTGTGGACCGGGAACAAGACTTGATATCAGACTCAATGATCAAAATCAGCCCCGACCCGGTGAGGAACCAATAAACGCTATTGATAAGGCCTGTCACCTTCATGATGTTGCTTATAAAAGCAGCAA
Organism: Unio delphinus; assembly: GCA_029339505.1. Classification (NCBI taxonomy): domain Eukaryota; kingdom Metazoa; phylum Mollusca; class Bivalvia; order Unionida; family Unionidae; genus Unio; species Unio delphinus. The sequence goes on from JAQISU010000182.1 coordinate 2,171,257, forward strand.
TTTGCAACACAGGCATCTAGCAGATGTGAAATTAATTCATGCGTTGAATTCTATCACTGATAAATCCTTCAAAGAAAAATTGGCTTCCTTTTTGATAAAATCGGCTATGAAAAGTAAATTGATGTTAGGTGCTGGTAATTAATAGCAACATGGAATCTATTTATTATTCCCCAAGAGGATACTGGAGGGGTAACGCTGCAATCAGTAAACTCGCTAGCGCCGCAAAAGTGAAAAAAACCACTGCAGCTCATTGGTTATCCAAACAGGCACTATGGCAAATTTATCTACCACCGCCTAAACAAATTCAATTCTCGCATTTTGATGTAACCGGACCCAATGAAGTTCATCAGGCTGATCTATTATTTCTGCCACATGATCGTGGTTACAAATATGCGTTAACTGTAGTTGATATTGCAAGTCGATACAAAGAAGCAGAACCGTTAAAAACAAAATCGGCCACTGAAGTCGCTTCTGCATTTGAAAGGATTTATCGAAGGAGTCCTCTGCACTGGCCAAATCTGTTACAAGTTGACCCGGGCAAGGAATTTCAGGGTGCAGTGTTATCTACAATGAAATATCACAATGTCGCTATCAGACGAGGGCATACTGCACTGCATCGTGATCAGGCCATTGTAGAACGATTTAATAAAACCCTTGCTGAGCGGTTATTTGGATATCAATATGCAAAAGAATTCATCCAAGAAAAAAGATCCCGTGAATGGGTTAAAAGGTTACCAGCTGTGATTACTGCACTGAATAACGAGATTACTAGAACCATCAACATGAAACCTATCAACGCGATTAAAAAGAAGTCGATACCTGAAAAACCACAAAAAGATTTCAAAGAACCAATTCTTGGTAGTAATGTCATTGTGAGGTACTTATACGAACCAGGAGAGCTTGAAGGGGATAGAAAAAGGGCTACTGATCCTATTTGGAGCGTCACTACGCATAAGATATCTAGTATAACACGATCTACGGGTAGACCTCCAATCTATAAACTGGATTCAACTGCCCCTCAGCGTGGGTTTACTAGACAACAATTACAAGTAATTCCTGACGATACTCAATTGCCACCCCATGGTCTTAACTAGCACCTTTGCGTCTATTGCACTCAAGACAAGTCAACATCACATTATTTCTGACATGACCGAGATTGTTATTTTTTCTGTCTACGGTGAATTGGCGAGGATCCTTATCCGAATACTGCCAACGCATTATACAATTGCAACTTGCGCAGTGATTATTCTGTTGTTTCTTCAAAGTGATTATTAATTCAGCATCAATATCAAATTCTCGTTGTTTTTTTTTGTCCTGTTGTTTGTAACCGGAGAGTTTTTTATCAATAATATCATCTATTGTGGTGTCATTATCATCACCAATGATTTCATCATCGAAGACAATTCTTCGAAGTTGATTTATTTTTCGTACTCTAGACACTGCGAGATAGACTAAATTCGACCATTCTATGCGATTATCTACCATCCAAAGAGTTGTATCCGATATAGTCAATCCCTGTGAAGAGTGTATTGTTGCTGCATAACCTAGCGTCCACGGGGATTTATTAGCACGCAATGCATCTTCAACGACATTGATATCAACCAGCACAATATCATTTAATACTAAATTCTGCTTTTCACTTTGTCCTGGAATATCAACTTCGATGTTCTGTTTTCGCGTATCCGATGGCCTATAACAAAGAGGCACTGGAAGTGTTGCAAATTTTTGTTTATGCAATTCAAATAACTTCATCTGAAGTGTGTCCCTGACTATTTTTCTACTTGCAATGATTAAATCATTTGGTCTCCACATTTCCCAGAAATCATTCATGGGAGTTTCCGAAATTATTTCACGGGTTATTTCACACTGGATTCTATCCGGTTGCAATCTAATTAGTTTCTTCAATTCTTTTAATTCATTATCAAGTGATCTATGATCAGTATCAATTTCTTCATAATAGTCTACAAAACCCTTTAGCCATTCATGGGGAGATGCACCGACAAATGGTGGAGGTTGGCCGTGATCACCGCACATAACGACTTTTGTATTCTTCAATAACAACCACTCAAGAAATATTTTTAAGACATCTTCTGACACTGTGTCTATTTCATCCCACATGATGAATTCAGGAATAAATTTCTCTCCCATGCGCTCAGGAGTCCATTTATCTCCCTTCCATCGGAAAAAGCTGTGATAAGTGCAAGCATTTACCCCTCTCTGTATCATTTCTCTTGCAAGTCTATGAGTTGGTGTTAGCACAATCATGTTAGAAACACTAGCGTTTCTACGGAATAACTCAATTACCCGGGTTGTTTTTCCTGACCCACCACAGCTGTTTAAATAAACTGTTTTATATCTACAGATTGGATCAGAAATCGGTGGTGCACTAGAAAATTCTGAACACTGATTGCTTTCTAAGTAATTATTTTCAATGGTAACATCTGCTGATGGAATATAATCATGAATCATTTCTTTTTTAATTCTCCATGTCCCCCATTTCTCGTTGCCAGTAGCCTTAAAATCGGCCATTTTGCTATTTATGTAAAATGAATCAGTGGCAACTCTAACTGCGGTGGTAGGAAATTTATTGATCATCGAAAATAGATTAATAGAAGCATAACCGAGCATAGAAGCTCTCAAATGTGTGTACTGCGGATGGTATCCATCATTGTAGGTAACAATTGTACCCAATTTGGTTCCATCGGACATAAATGCGTCCTTACGATTGACATATAAGCCCTTATTCGTTAAATCCGCCATTACAAAATCGTATTCAGCGTTGTCTATAATCAATCGTGAAGAATATTTCGTATTATCATCTTTGCCACCTTGGGTAAATTTACCGATTATTCTTCGTCCAAGATTTTTTGCTTCATTGTTTCTGATTTCAAATAACTGTCTGGACCAATCCATGATTTGTTGTTCATTAAAATCAGGAAACAGTTTTCGCTCTTCGCTAATTATTTTTTCTAGATCAGGTTGTGGTAACCAGACTGATTTCTGTGCCCGATAGGATATAATTGCTTCACTGACAATTAATGATTTTAACATTTTACAATCAAGCATATATCTCAATAGCACTATTGGCATCCAGTGTTTTTCAGACATGTGTTTACCAATCCAAAGATAACTACACGGATGAAGTCCTGCAGCCATTTCAAATGATACCACACAAGCGAATCCGGTTAAATCAAAATCAGGAAGTGGTCCATTAATAGCAACACGGGTCATTTCGTGTGTAGGGTGACCAAATCGTTTGAAATATTTCTCGCATTCTCCATACCCAAGAAAACTTCCTGGATAACACGCTATCATATCAACTGAAATAACGGAATCAGAGGTGTATTTTGTGTTCCATAATCCGCCGTGGCTGTATTCAAGACAAGACAATTTGACATCTGATAAAAACTCACTTCGTGTTGGTTTCCACGCGTTTTTCTTTCTAGCAAAATGTGCTGCAATGGATGGTACTGTAAAACAGTTTGCTAATAATTGATCGTCTTCTTCTCCGTCCTCAGAAAACTCACTAGCTAGTTGTTTCATTTGATTCTGCAGTTCTTCAGTACGGTATAATTCTCCGTTGGGCCTTACAAACTGATCAAATCTGCATTCCTCGTCTGAATTACTATGAAATAGCCACGCTGACACAGGATCGTTTTTACTCAAATGGTAAATAGCATCAAATAATTTCTGCTCTGAAAAAAACTCTTCGGTTTGGGATAGATATTTTACGGTTCTATCCCGTGGAAATATTGTTACTGCAGATGACCACGCGTGCGCGTTATGATCAATAATTTCAATGGGGTTTCCTTTTTTTGATTGATATTTCGGTTCTTTTAATACTTCACCGGTGATTGTTCTTACCGATATTGGAAATCTTAATGATGTTTCTAATTTAGTTATATCCTGAATTGTTGCTCCATGCTCTTTTACCGTGAACTCCCACTCGGTTATTTTTTTTCGTCTTAGATCAGTGAGTTTATTCCCCCGGGATGCATTTGTGAAGTGTTCTATTATTCGTTCTGCTACACAATTGAGCCCTGTCGAATATTTCATGGGTGCTAGTTTTGAAATATCAGGTTTTTCATTGAGCGGATAGATCCCGTAAACAACTGCTGTGACAGGATAAGATCTTTCGTAGTAGGGTTTATCAATTCCGGTCAAAATTCCCGGTTTGGAATCCTGATTCACGGTGATAGTTTTTTTACCCTTGAGAATGGGTTCAAATTTATCCTTAATAATCCATTTGCCATTTTCACGGATAATGAATTTAATTCGGAAAAAATGACTTTTTTCCCCAACATGTGAAATGATCGCTGCTGCCTTTTCATCATTCATGGTAGCGTCAACAACACCATCAATTCGAAATGTGGACCAGCAATAGGATGCTCCATCACGCTTGAATTCATTAAAACAGTCTCTGATGGGTTTATCAAGAATTTTATTCTTGGGTGTATTAGAAACTATATCAAGATTGAATTGAGCATCCTTCCATGATGATCTCATGTTTCCGTCTCTTGGACGTTTTTGACGTTTTTTGGGTCTATCGCGATTAAATCTAGGATTGATTTTTAATAATCTCTTAAACTCTTTCATGTTTCCGTCTATTGTGCGTTTGTTACGCTTTTTGGGTCTATCGAGATTAAATTTAGGATTGATTTTTAATAATCTCTTAAACTCTTTCATGTTTCCGTCTCTTGGACGTTTGTTACGTTTGTTTCCGTCTATTGGACGTTTTTTGGGTCTATCGAGATTAAATCTAGGATTGATTTTCAATAATCTCTTAAACTCTTTCATGTTTCCCTCTCTTGGACGTTTTTGACGTTTTTTTGGTCTATCGAGATTAAATCTAGGATTGATTTTCAATAATCTCTTGAACTCTCTATCAGCATTGAATTTAGCATTTGTCGAAGTCAATCTCTTGATCTCCTTCATGCTATATACAAAACAAACATTTAAATGAAAGTTTTATGTATAATGAATCACTGCAAATGGCTCATGATGGGAAATGTAACCCCGTGTAACAAATCATGCAGAAAAAATGAGTACTGTAGGTATCATATGCAAAGTTTTCGACGTGGAAGTCTTGGTCCGTTACCCTGTATTCGATGTGGGGTTGGGGTTAAGGGAAGATCACAATTGTGTAGTGATTGTGGTGGTAAGCGATATAGGGAATTGAAGCGTTATTATGATAAAAGAATAAAAAATGGACAATCTATCAGAAATTATGACCCTGAAAAGGCCCTTGACCCTGACAACATCAAGGATAAAATCATAAGAACCCCGCAAGACTATATCGAAAGATTTTCCAGTGATGTAATTATTGAACCAAACACTGAATTAGACAAACAATAGAATAGTATATATGGACCAAGAATTCAGACCACATCCAGTGATTACAAAATATGAAGCATCCAGTGATGGTACTGTCAGAAACCGTAGACTGAAAAAATCAGTTGGTTTTGTGACTAATCAAGGGTATTTGAGGTTTACTGTTGGCGGAGAAAAAAAAACGAAAAATTATCTCATTCATCGTTTCGTATTTGAATGTTTTAATGGATTGATCAAAGATGGTTTTGTTATTTATCACAAGGATTCTAATCCAAAGAATAATTCTGTATCCAATCTGCAGGCTATCACACTGAGTGAGAATTCCAAACAAGGAAAGACTGGCACTTGCAAAACGGTTGGGAAGAGACCTGTGACATCTTTGAATACAATAACTAATGAAGAAAAAATATTTTCATCTATGAATGAAGCCGGAAAATATTTCAATATCTGTCCGACTTCTGTACGATTCGTTGCAGAGGGGATTTATCGATCGGCTATTTCAAAAAAGACGGGACAAAAAGTTCAATTTAGTTATGTCTAATGCGTCATAATTTCCAATTAGAGATATGTCATACTTATAGAATAATGAATTCTGAAAACATGAATAGCATCATAGTTGAAATAGCAAAATTGAAAAATCAGGATATCAAACTATCAGATGGATTAAATCCTGACCAAATTGTGTCTGATTTTCAGGATATAGAATACGGGGTTAACACTAACAAATATATGCTACCCAAGAAATATGCACTCATCAAAAAAATTCAGAATTCTATTAAAGACTCTCTTTCATTTTCCAGTGACATCAGTGTGTTCGTCCCGTTGTATGCTATCGTAGAGGGGATACGAAAAGAATTAGGTAACGAATACGAATTGAAAAAAGAAGTCAACTCTAAAATTAGAAACCTACGAGCATTAATTCAAGAAAATGAACAATTTTGATTGCCCGACCATTATCAGTTTTTGATTGCCCGACCATTATCATTCCGACCCTCATTTTTTTAGCCGACCCTCAAGAGGGTGTCAAAATTCGATGGAGGATGTGTCAGATTGGTCAAAACTAGAATGTTGAAAGTCACAGTATTATTTATTTTATATACAATTATGTGACTTTCAACATCAATGATAGAAGATGTCTCACGATGAAATAACACTTCCATGACCGTATCAAAAATCATCCGACATGTAACAAAAGTGAGGAAACTGTGGTATTAATTATTTTATATACAATTTCCACACTTTCCTCATCAATGATAGAAGCTGTTATAGAATGAAATAACACTTCCATGACCGTGTTAAAAATCATCCGACATGTCAAAAAATCGAATGTTGAAACTATCAGTATTATTTATTTTATATACAATTATGATACTTTCAACATCATTGATAGAAGGTGTCTCACGATGAAATAACACTTCCATGACCGTATCAAAAATCATCTGACATGTCAAAAAAGTGGGAAAAGTGTTTTACAATTGAAAAATGGTTTCTGATTTCAAATAATGGTCAATGAAGCATTAACAACCCGATTGGCTCGTGAACGACTGGATGCAATCAGGAGATTTGTACCAATTCGTGACTCTGTACGGAATAAACTGCAACAACGACAGAGTTTACAAACTGATTTTGCTCTGGGGTCTGAAGAATTGTTTAAACCAGTAACCACAGCAACGAAGGGGGTAGAGCGTGCTTTACTGGGAGATGGTCCCGAGACGGGAAAATCTGTTATTGGTGAACTTGAAAAACTAGCAGCGAAAACTGAACAAACTGAACAAACTGATCCGAAAAAAACGACTGTTTCTCTGTTGAATAAATTTACTGATCATGCTAAAATAGTAATAAAAAAACCTAGTTTATTGAAATCAAAGGATTATCAAGCCTTTGGTAATTTTGCTGCTCAAAGCTATAATTCAAAAAAAGATTTTTTAAAGGACGAGTATAAAAATGATAGAATATCAAGTAATGATTGGTTTGATAATTTGTATAAACTAAATAAAGGGATTGGTCGTTTGAATAAGGATGAGATAGGATACAAGGAATTTCAAAGGGGGATTAGTAATTATAAAAGAGAACAAATAGAAGAGCGACAACGAGAAATAGAAGAACGGCAAGAACTAAAACGTCAAACACCAACACGTAGACAAACAAGAAGACAAAAAAAACAACAACTACCACCTGATGATGATGATGATTTAGAAGAACGACATCAAACACCAACACGGAGACCAAAAAAACAACAACTACCACCTGATGATGATGATGATGATTATTTACAAACTACGGATTTAGAAAAACTAGATGAAGCAGCTGGTTATAGCGGAAGTGGATTAGGAAATCCAAGGATTGGAAACATTTGTCCTGATAGTGTTATCAATGATATATCACGATTAGATGTTCTCATCGGAGGAAAACGAGCTGGAAATAACTCTCCAGAAATAATTAATGAAGCAGCTGATATCTGTAGACGGTTATTTGCCGGCGGTATCATGGATATCAAAACCTATCGAGATTTCATTGACAAGTTAGCAAATGGGTATCATAGCGATTAAATAACAATTGAAAACACTATTGTTTTTATAATAATGATCATCCATTACAATCATGATAAACCAACCCCAGTCTATGTAGTTAATTCACGGTTTCCAGTTTATAAGGCATACTACGGAGATGGCCTCGGCAATACCATTTTAGGATTCTTTTCAAGAATGGCTCCAAAAGTGATGCCGTTAGCTAAACAGTTATCAATGAAAGCCATTGATGTTATTCGTGATAAGGGTATTGGTACTGTTGGAGATCTTGCCGGGAAAGCGTTTTCAACTGCGAAGGATAAAATAACATCATTAGTGAGTCGAAAAAAGAAACCGTTACCGTCTACAGAAGAAATGCCTGCAAGTGTTAGTAAAATAATAAATAACGCAGTAGATGAAAAACTAGCGTCGATGGTAAATCAAGGGGACCAAAGTAATATTGCAAACATGATAGCGGGAAGTGGCCTTAAAAAACTACGACGAAAACGCTAGCGTTTTTCACGACGAAAATGGAAAAATCGTTTACGATTTCACTATTTAGACTCTGATAAATAGAATAAAATGTTCAAAAAATCACATGATCCGGCGTTTGATATAGACGCCCCAGTTGGCAAGGATGATTCTGTACGCGATTATCAATATTACGCCTATCATGCCATAGACTCAAATAGTCGAGCAAGAATTGATCTTCAAGTCCATGATACCAGTAAATATTTTTTGCCCGCTGAAGCATTTATTGAAGTAGAAGGAGAGATTATACGAGCAAATGATACAGAGTATCCAGCTGGTACTCAAGTCGGTTTTGTCAATAATGGTATTATGGCGCTATTTGAGAGTGCTAGATATCTCATTGATGGAAAAGAAATTGAGTCCATAGATCGTGATGTTGATGTGGCTACAACAATAATCGGGTTAGCAAGATATTCTGATGATTATACAAGATCAGCAGGACCCTCTATGATGTTTGCAAAAGATGGTAAGAATACCGCTGGTGGAAATCCATTTATTATAAGACGACCAAATGATCGTGCTGTTCCTCCTGGTCCTGCTGGTATCGAGAATATGATTATAAACAACGATGCTAATTTCAATCTAGGAGCTGCAACACGAAACGCAATGTTGCAAGGAGATCGTAAATCATTTTCATGCGCGATTCCACTGCATCACATATTTGGATTCTGTAGAAACGTCAGAAAAGTTATCTACGGGGCGAAGCATACAGTATCGCTTGTACGAAAGAGTGATGATAACGACGCAATTTGGAGGATTCCAGCAGATGCTGCAGCCCCTAATGCTGATGCCGGTAAAGTCAATTTAACAAAAATATCATTGTGGATGCCAGTGTTGACTCCAGCAATCACCGCAGAACAACGACTACTATCATTTATGGACCAAGGAGGAAAGTCGTTGTTGAGTTGGCTAACCGTGAGTACAGATGTGAAGCAATCAACTATCAACGGGTTATTCACTTGGAACCTAGCATCAAAGCAAGGCGTTTCTGCGCCACGTCATATATTTATTGCGTTACAGGATAACGCACGAGTTGGCAATCAACTCTCCAGTCATATGATATTTGATCAATTAGGTGTGAAAGACGTCTCACTGAGAATAAACGGCCAGCAGGAACCATCTGAGGATATACAACTTAATTACACAGAAAATCATATTGCACGAGTTTATCATCGTCTGTTGTCATTTATGGCACGCGATCAAAATGTCGATACTGGTTTGCAAATATCACAATTTGATTTTAAGAATCTGTATCCGATCTACTACTTCTCACTGGAACATCTCGATTTGACAAGACAGTCAGTTGTTGATATTCACTTTAGAGCTAATGTGACTCGTGGTGCTGTTATTACTGATTATAGAGCGGTTGCTGTCATTCTCAGTGATAAATCAATGCTACTCGAAGGTGTTGGTGGAAGAATGAGAGTGGTAGATGCCCCAGTAGAAAATCTTTGAACGATTTTTCATTGAATTAGAATCAATCTATTATGTATAATGTCATATAGTGTTATTAGTGTTGCGTTAACTCCTGGTCAAATCAAAAAATTGCAATCAGAATCAGCTAAAAAATGTGGAACCACAATCACGTTGAAACCTAATCAAATGACTGGTGGTGCAAATAAATTATCGCTGACAACTCGTCAGGTGAAACATTTCAATGATGCTTTCAAGGATAAAAAGGGAGTTCAGATTACTCTCTCTGCGGCTGCTATAAAAAATATGATGAAAACGGGTGGTATATTTCCATTGTTTGCTGCGTTACCAGCATTGATTGCAGCAGCAGCCCCAGCGGTGGCTAAAGCAGCGGCGTTAGGAGCCGTTGGTACTGCAGCAGGAATGGCACTAAAAAAGGCAACTGGACAAGGATATAAAAAAAAGAGACGATCCGTTCAAGGATTGGGTCTAAGACTACCAGGAACCCCGTATTCGTGGTACAGCGGAAGATCCGTTCACGGATCAGGCCTGAGACTACCAGGAACGGTTTATTAATTCAGAAATCTATGGTTCCCATGTCCAATTTTGATTTAATGGATGCGGCTAAACAACTAGTGATTAAAAATTTCAGAGGTGTTTTTATGAAAGATCAATTACCACATCAACCAAACAAAACTGAAACAGGTATTATTAATCTCGATAACAGCACCGGACCTGGAACTCACTGGGTTGCATACGCTATTGATCCACGTGGGATTGTCTATTTTGATTCATATGGATTAGCCCCACCAAAAGAGTTTATGCGGTATATAAAAACCCTTCCAATGAAGACTTGGTATTCTACGCTACCAACACAACAAATCAATGACCCCCCAATATGCGGCAGTGAAGTATTAAATGTCCTTGACGCTATTTCTAACTCCTTGGGTAACCCAAGGGGGAAACCACCACATATTGTCGTAAATGACTACACTAGTAATCGCTTTTTAGAGAGAGATATATAAAATATCATGATTGATATTTGGGGAAGACCTCTGAAACCCAAACCCGATGACACTGCAACCTCTGATTCTATCAAGGATATACAAAAAAAAATTAAAGATGAAATCGCTGAGACGTTGAACTTAACAAGTGTTGACCCGAATGAAATAGTTGTATTTCAAGACAAACAGGGTAAATTGAAATCCAGTAATATTTCTCTGGATGATATTTTGGTTAAACAACAAAACGCAATCGAGAACACCGTTGCGCTATTTTCCGATCAGGGTAAACTCAAACCAGGTGTACTTTTTTCGACGATTACAGATCGATTTACAAACCACGATAAAGAATTTGAAGATCATTTAAGAAACTACAATAGTTTCCGTAGAAATGTCGTTCATAAGTTCTTTGGATCTCCGATTGTAGTTACACCATCTATCGCTGAAATTAAAACGTTTGTTGATGATCAAAAGGTTATCAACGAAGCAACAAAAACAACAACCGACGCCATTGATAAATTTATTGGAAACCCGTTAGATAAAATTGAACTAAAACTCCCTGATATTAAAAAATCCATTGATGAGACGAAAACTTCCATCGAAGACATCAAAGGTGATCTTTCGAGGATGATAACAGCCATTGAAAAAACAAAAATCCCTCATAAGAAAACCAACAACGTAGTATACACAATCCAACACGGATCATTTGAGTGGACACCTGAAAACAACAAATTAGACATCACTGCAACAGTTAAGGGTATTTATCGATTAACAATATTGAGAACGACTCAATTTAATATTTCATCGTCCAGTTCATCCGGGGTCAATAATACGATTTCAACGATCATCGACAAGAATACAACTGAACAGTTCACGTTAATAGCTGCTGATATTCATTTGGTTAGGGTTACAACAACGTGGTATGTGGAATTCGTAGCGGATTTAAGTTGAAAATTGCAAAGCAATTTCACTAACGGTTTCAATTGAAAACGCTAGCGTATTTAAAATAAAAATGATTTCATCATCGCAATATCGTTATGATCAGGTCAGAGAGTATCAAACTAGACTCAAAACCTTGTCTGAGGAGTATGAATTGAAAATTAAAAAATATCGCAGGAGAATTACCGTAATTGATGTTACTGTGTACGCTGTGAGTGGTGTAATCACCGGAGCTGGTATTATACTGTCTTCAGTGACAATGATGGCTCCGATAGCTGTTCCAATTTGCATTTCTGCGGCAACAACAATCGCTGGAATAATTTCAATAATCACAAAAAAAATATCCTCATGCAGCCAACGGAAACTACAAGACTACATAATTCAATTTCATGTTGTGTCCACTGCATACTCGCAATTATCCTCATTGATATCGTCATCTCTCGATGATACAATTATATCAGAGAGTGAGTTTTCAGCGATGGTAGATATATATGATTCTGCGATGTCAAAATTAGAAGTACAACATGAGTATAATAACAATGACAACACAGATGGAATTACTTCAACAAATAGTGGAGAACACAAATCCAGTACAAACAAGCATGATCTCAATAACCTCAACGAATCCAGAATTCAGTGTGAATTTCCCCTCTCCGGTCCCAGTGAAGGAAATCGCGCTAGCAAAATTACGAGTATACCATAGTTGGCCAAATATTAGGTCAAAACCATTTGGTGGTCAACAACCGAATAATTCACTGGTATTTGCAAATAAGAATAAACCCGACGGTACCCCAGACTGGACCGTTGTTTCCATACCAACCGGATCATACCAAATCGAACAAATCAATAATGAATTCGCGCGTAGAATAAAATCGATTACTGGAAAAGAATCAAAAATCGCTATAACAGTTCATGAACCAACACTATCATCTGCCATTGAAATAAGCACAGAAGGATACGTCGTAGATATCTATCAGAGTTCTATTAGAACCGTACTAGGATGGCCTGAATTACCACCCGGAGGAAAAACCGTTAAATTACCAGAACCACAAAAAACTGATTATATCACAGACAGGACAAAATCTGATAATCCAGTAAGGAGTTATAAAGATTATGATAAGTCATATTTTTTCATTAGAGTAGAATATGATGAAAGAGTACGACTTATTCATCATCTTGCTAACCGGGATAAAATCACTGAAAATTTCACAGCTTTCAATAACGATATTTCGTTGTTGTTTATATCTCTTAGATCCGGCACTCTCACCCGAGATGAATTTATCAGTGTCACAGAAACAGGCAACAAAATCATCAATGACATGGAAACATTTCATTCACAAATTATTCAAGAAGTATTAGGTGACAGTAGTCCTAAAACAAGAGATTTATTTGCAATAGAATATAGGATCCGCATAGGAGATATTCCAACATTCAAACTTCCAGGATATAATATCTCAGAACTACAAAAATCTCTCGATGATGCCATCGATGAAGGTTTCAAAAAAATCCATGATACGTGGAAAAAAACACCATCACAACCACAAACAACTATCCTCAAACATAATAATGACCCAGATGGTGGTGGCAGGCATATTGCTCCGTTCAATGTGAATATTTCATCGGTGATAGCAATCAATTTAGTGTGCGATGTGATCGAAGGAAGCTATCAAATAAATTTAGAACGATCAAATCAAGCTCAGCAAGGATATATTTTGTATTCATTTGCACCAACAGCTCCTCCAGGGTTTCTAATTATTGAGGATCCAACTAATCCAGTCTATATGCGATGTCATAATAATTCATTAACCAGAATTAATTTCAAACTCACTGACCAGTCCAATAATCTGATTGATTTACAAGAGGAGGTGTTAGCGATTAGTCTGTTTGTGAAATCGTAGTGATTTTCGTCGTAGTGATTTTCGTCCCTCAGACAAGGTCTGGAACACGATATCGTATCGGACTGGATCAAATATTCGGTTAACCCCAACTGAAAGTTCTAGCAGCAGAGAGGGTGAGTGACAACGATGTTGTAGTCCCTTTTTCCCAAAAAATGTAATAGTTGAAAAGTTTTTGATTTCATTAATTTCATTGATTTTTTCATAATTTTTTTTTGGACCTCATCCATGAAACACACACATATTTGGGACCAGATGTCATTGACTTTTGGGTCTGATGTCATTGGTTTCATTGATTTTAAGCGTGATTTCAGTGAATACTTGTCTAAAAATGTTGTCCGGCTCACCCTCTCTGCTGCTGAAACGAATTAGCAGCAAAATCAGCTAACTGTTCATTCGTGGAAATTTTTCTAATTTCATCTAACGCATCCATAGTAAATATCTCTTGAGGTGTATATTCCCACCTCTCTCTTGGAATTTCTTCTTCTTCTTGAAGTTGTTGTTCATCATCTTCTTCAATATCATCTAGTCGTTGTTTAAGTCGTTCTCGTTGTTCTTGTTCAAGTCGTTCTTGTTCTAGTCGTTCTTGTTCTTGTTCTCGTTGTTTTTGAAGTCGTGCAATAGCTATTATATTACCAGGAAGTGTTTTAAAGACTTTTGTGTTTGTTCAGTTTCCATTGCTATTTTTTCAAGTACAAGAAGAAGGGCTTGGTTTTTTCTATCGTTGTTCCTCAGGAATATCTCCGCATATGGCTTTTTTGGTGGTTGATACGACTTTCCCCGTTGCAGTTGTTATTGGTTTGAATAATTGTTCGGTTCTCGTCTCATTTTGAGCTTATTTCGAACGGAATCACGAATCGGAATAAATTTCTTAATCGCAGCTGATCGCTTGCGTGCTAATTTAGTCATTAATGCTTCATTTACCATTATAATATAATATACGATCTAAATTGAAAGCGACCCCCCCCCCCCCGGACACTGTGTTCATACTTCCTCGTAGTGATAATTCACCTGTCTATATAAATTCATTCTATGCGAGTAAGCGCATACCTGTCTATAGAATTCTGTTCCGTACCTGTATATATACCTGTATATACTCATACTTGCAACAGATATGGTATTGTACATGTCAATCCATGGTGAGAATTTCATTCACTGTGTTGAGACAATCAAGAGGGGGGGGGGGGGAATTTTCATTTTTGCGGATAATCTCCTTTATTGTTTTGATTTTCGAGTTAATTATGCGTTTGATTTCATATTGTTTCCCCAAATCACTTCGGACCTTTTCGACAACAGTGAATAATGGGACGAACTTATTGATGTCGTTACAGAATGCAAGGGAATTATTTACTGCGTCTTAAATTCGTTTGATCAGTCTACTCCCTTGGAAATACATATATATTATTCCGAGCGCTATCATCAATATCTTGAAATTCAGAAAGAATCTGATTGCAATCTAATTTATCTGACAATTGAATTCCTTGATTTTCAAATTTGAAATCTCATTAATAATGACATTCATATTTTTGAAATTCATTATATGAAATATTATATATCTAATATGATAAACAAAAAAATTCGGGGTCAATTTTGACCCGTTTTCACTTTTGATATATACATATTTACACACAAGACAACACATCCCCATTTGGAACCCCTCAGGTGTTATTCACATCTGACCGGACCCAGAGGTACCACGAACCATAGTCTCCAAGACGAGATCTAACTCGTCAAATAACGGGTTAGAACTCCAAGAAGATATGCTTAGTGAATGGACGTCACATTTACATATAGATATATACATGGTATTTACATAATAGTATTTACAATGAAATAATATAATATATACAATGAAATGATATGGCATATACGATGAAAAGACATGGTATATACAATGAAATGATATGGTATAAACAATGAAATAATATGGTTTTTACAACGAAATGATATGGTATTTACAATGAAATGATATGCACACATCACATACACACATGGAGCTGTTTTACATTCAAACTGAAACCACCATACCCCCAACAAATTCAACCCGGGTTGACTGCAAAAACACATTCACACCGTGTGACGGTGTGTGACGTATGGTGGTTTCACAGTTTGAATTTTGAATGACTTAAAGCCCCAATTATTTAGAAAAACCTTCCGATCGGTACCGTCGACAATCATGCCTAGTCAAACCAACACAAAAAAGCCATTCAGTCGGACTATGAGTCATCAAAAAATCTCATTGAGATACGTGACTACAACAAAAGAGTTATCAAAGAGTTATCATTGTTGCAGAACCGTATACACAAGCTCACACGAGTTATTCCCCTTGATGTTAGATATATACAGTACAAATCAGAATTCAGACATATGTAAATTGAATCCTATGTCCGGTTCTCTTGGAAATCGCTGATTGATAAATTTGTTCTGCAGCAAATCGTACTGAGGCTCTACAAATATCGAAATACTTTCCAGCTTCATTCATTGATTGAAATACACCTTCTTCTTTATTTTCTGTATTAATTGATTTTATAGGTTTCGCACTTTTCGATTTTTTTCCAGTCCCTCCCCATTTGGTATTCTGACTTTGTGTGATAGCTCGTAAATTATCCAATCTGTTAGTTTGGGGACATCCATCAATATGATCAACCTCAAATCCATCGTTTATCAATCCATGAAAACATTCGAAAGCAAATCTATGATTAAGATACCTTTTCCTTCCAGCACTAAACATGAAATACCCCATACCATTATCATACCTTATGGTTTCTTCAGCCTGCTGTGTGTGGCAATACCATTACGAGATACTTCATAATCGGTCATGGGATGTGGTTGAAATTCTTGGTTCATTTATATACTATAATATTATTTGTCTAATTAATTATTTGGTTTAATTATTATTTGAGAATCTATCAATGTAGTCTTGAGGTATTCTTATGATTTTATCCTTGACATAGTCAGAGTTTGAATCATTGATGGAGTTTTCAACTCGTTTATCATAATAACGCTTTACCTCTCTGTATCGCTTACCACGGCAATTGAGACATAACTGCGACTTAACACGCACACCTACCCCACATCGTATGCAAGGTATGGGCCCTAAGCTTCCACGACGTACGCTTTGTAAATGATATCCACAGAATTCATTTCTGCATCATATGTTACAAGCGGTTACTGATCCTATCATAAGTCATTTGCAATGATTCATTATATATAAAAAAACTTTATTTAAATACTTGTTTTAATTATAATATAGAGGAGTTCGAGAGATTATCGAAAATAACGCCTTGGAAAAATGTTAAATTCAATCTCGATAGAGTCTCCACTGATGTACCAAAGGGTCTAATAAGTGATAGAAGTATGTTGGGTAGAATCCGTGATGGTTGTAATGAATTCAAGCGCGATGGAGCATCTCACTGTTGGTCAACATTTCGAATTGATGGTAGTGTTGATGCTACCATGAACGATGAAAGAGCAGCAGTGATAATCTCACATCTTGACAAGAAAAAGTATTTTTTTAGAGTGAAATTCATTATCCGCTCAGAAACGGGAAATTGGATTATACGCGACAAATTTGAACCCATCCTGAAAAATAAGAAAACTGTCACTGTGAGTCAGAATTCCAAACCAGGAATTCTGACTGGAATTGACCGACCGTATTACGAGAGATCCTATCTATAACAGCGGTTGTCTATGGAATCTATCCGATAAATGATAAACCGAGTATTGAATAATTAAAACCCATGAAATTGTCAGGAAGGCTAAATTGTGTAGCAGAACGAATAATAGAGCATTTTACAAATGCGTTGCGTGGAAACAAATTGACGGAACTAAGACAGAAAAAAATAAATGAATGGGGATTAACAGTGAAGGAGAGCGGAGCAACAATTCAAGATATAGCCAAATTAGAAACATCATTAAGATTCCCAATAACCGTAATGACGATAACAGGAGAGGTATTACACGAATCGAAATATAAATCAAATGGAACTCCAATCAAAATTATTGACCATAAAGAACACGCGTGGACACCTGCGGTAACAATATTTCCGCGGGATAGAGCCATACAATATTACACCGGAAATTTATTTGATTTTTTTTAAGAGTTAAGTAAAAACCATACTGTGTCAGTCTGGTTACTTCACAGTTTTGAAGACGAAGAGGGTAAATTCGATCAATTTGTAAGATCCAGTGGCGAATTATACCGTAATGAAGCCTTCCACAACGAGATGAAAAAAACTAGCTAGTGGTTTTTCAACGGATTACGACGAACAATTATTAACAAACTGTTTTCCAATACCATCAGTTGCTGCTCATTTCACGAGAAAGAGAAATCTATGGAAACCATCACGCGCAGAATTTCTCTCAGATATCAAATCAAGTTGCGTTAAATATGACCATGGTGGATTATGGAATACAAAATACGACCCCAAAAGTATTATTTCGGTTGATATGATTGCGTGTTATCCAGGGAGTTTTCTCGGGTATGGAGAGTGTCATGAGTACTTCAAAAGATTTGGACATCCCACACATGAGATGACCCGTGTTGCGATTAATGGACCACCGCCCGATTTTGATTTTACAGGATTCGCTCGTGTGGTATCATTTGAATTGGCTAAAGGACTTCATCAATGCTGTTATGTTTGGTTTGGTAGACACATCTCTGAAAAAACTGGTTGCCAATAGTGTTATTACGGTATATGATTGATTCTAAAATGCTGATATCGCTGATTGTCAGTGAAGCAATTATATCATATCGGAACCAAACTGAAGTCTGGTTACCACAACCCGATAGTCTACATAGTATAATCACCAAAAACAAAAAAAAATTCCCGATCTCGACGAGGAATATATCGTGAAATGGTCCAAAGAAATCTTTGAAGTTAGAAATAAACACGCAAAAGATTTCGGTGGTAATTGGTAAATTCACACAAGGTGGAAAACACGACCACAAACGATATTCTTCGCGGTTGATTATAGATGATGCTGAATACGATTTTATAATCGCAGATGTAACATCTAGGGGTATATACGTCGATCGTAAAGATGCTTTATTGTCCGATGGAACCATATTAGGTACAATTGTTACTTACACAGATGGAGAAAATCCTCAATATACTTACTTAGGTCGTCTATGCTGGCTTATGCATCTATCAATTTACTATCGATGATAAATAGATTTCATGACACCGCAGTTAGAGTAGCCACTGATTCATTTTATATGGACGTAAAACATAGCGGAGCAGTGGCTGAATTCACTAATTCAGACGAGAGTTGGGGATCATGGAGAATTAAAACGGAAATACTGCGTGATTACTCCAAATCAGCAGATGTTACGATTGAAAATGATTACTTGAAAAATAATCAGATATCAGAACTATCTAATGCACCGTCGTGTTCCGATTCCATATATAGATATAAAACCAGTTACTTTAACGGCTGTGGTGGGACATGGAAGACGACTCGTGCGATCGAATTATTTCGAGGGAAATAAAACATGACTGTGCTAACACCAACACACAGACTTGCAAGAGAGATGAAACAATGAGGAATTAATGCTTGCATTTATCATAGTTTCTTTCGATGGAAAGGTGACGAATGGACTCCTGATCGAATGGGCGAGAAATATATTCCTGAAATCATCATTTGGGATGAGATATGCACACTGTCGTTAGATGTATTACAAAGGTTTCTCGATTGGTTATTGTTAGCGAATACAAAAGTGATAATGTGTAGCGATTATGATCAACCACCACCATTTGTCGGTTTGTCTCCACATATTTGGATAAAGAATTTTGTAGACTATTATGAAGAAATTAATACCGATCATAGAGCACTTGATAATGAATTACGCGAATTCAAGAAACTAATCAGATGACAACCGGATAGAAACCAGTGTGAAATAGCGCGTGAAATAATTTCAGAAACCCCATTAAATGGTTTTTGGGAAGCGTGGAGACCAAACGATTTGATAGTGGCAAGTAGAAAGATCGTCAGATATACACTTCAGATGAAGTTATTTAACACACACAAAGAAAAATTTGCAACACTTCCTGTGCCGTTGTGTTATAGACCCAAGGATACACGAAGACAAAATATCGAAGTTGATATTCCAGGCCTGACAAAGTCAGGGACAGAGAAGCAGATTCTCGTGTTAAATGATATTGTGTTAGTTGATATCAATGTCGTCGAAGATGCATTGCGTGCTGATAAATCTCCATGGAAGCTAGGATACGCAGCGAAGATACCTTCTTCGAAGGGGTTGACTATACCCGATACAATTGTTTGGATCATAGATAATCACATTGAGTGGTCGAATTTAGTTTATCTTGCAGTGTCCAGAGTACGAAGAATAAATCGACTTCGAAGTGTTGTTTTAGATGATAATGACACCACAATAGGTGATATTGTCAGCGATGATATAATCAGAAGAAAACTCTCTGGTTATAAACAACAGGACCAAAAAAAAAAAAAATAACAGAAAATTTGATATTGATGCCGAATTCATAATCACACTGAAACAACAACAGAATTATCACTGCGCGAGTTGCAATTCTATAATGCGTTGGTGTTGGTCGGATAAACATCCTCGCCAATTTACCGTAGACAGAAAAAAGAGCAGTATTGGTCATACCAGAGATAATGTGATGTTGACTTGTCTTGAGTGCAACAGACGTAGAGGTGCTAGTTAAGACCACGCGGTGGTAATTGAGTATCCGCGGGTGTCACTTGTAATCGTTCACGAGTAAATCCACGCTGAGGAGCAGTTGAATCCAACCTATAGACTGGCGGTCTACCCATAGATCTCGTTATGCTAGATATTTTATGTGCAGTAACTCTCCAAATAGGATCAGTAGCTCTTTTTTGAGACCTTCAAGCTCTCCTGGTTCATATAAGTATCTAACAGTGACATTGCCGAGTATTGGTTGTTTTGAAAAAATCATTTTGCGGTTTTACAGGTATATAGTTTTTTTAATCGCGTTGTTAGGTTTCATATTCCTTGTTCGATCAATCTCATTATTCAGCGCGGTAATTACGCCTGGTAATCTCTTGACCCATTCCCGAGATCGTTTATCCTGAATAAATTCCTTCGCGTATTGTTATCCAAATAACCGCTCAGCAAGTGTGCGATTAAATCGTTCAACAATTGCCTGATCGCGATGTAGTGCAGTATGTCCTCGTCTGATGGTAACATTATGATGCTTCATTGTTGATAACACTGCATCCTGAAATTCCTTGCCAGGATCAACTTGTAATAGATTTGGCCAATTCAGAGGACCTCGTCGATAAATCCTTTCAAACGCAGAAGCCACTTCAGTTGATGAGTTTGTCTTTATCGGCTCTGCCTGTTTGTATCGACTCGCAACATCAACTACGGTTAGTGCATACTTGTAAACACCATCATGCGGCAGAAATAATATATCAGCCTGATGAACCTCATTAGGTGCGTGACATCAAAATACGAGAAGTTAATTTGTTTAGGCGGTGGTAGATAAATTTGCCATATCCATGTTTGGATAACCAATCAGCAGTGGTATTTGTCACCTTTGCGGCGCTATCGAGTTTACTGATTGCTGATTTAGCCCTCCAGCATCCTCTTGGAGAATAATAAATAGATTCCATGATGTTATTAATTACCAGCCCCCAACATCAATTTACTTTTCATCGCCGATTTCATCAACCATGAAGCCAATTTTTCTTTAAAGGATTTAGCAGTGATAAAATTCAACGCATGAATTAATTTCACATCTGCTATATGTCTGTTTTGCAGATTACTGCTTTTATAAGCGACATCATGAGCATGACATGCCTTATCAATAGCGTTTATTGGATATTCACCGGGTCGGGGTTGGTTTTGATCATCGAGTCTGATATCGAGTCTTGTCCCGGGTCCACAATAACTATACCCTGGAAAGTGTTTTTGTCCCGGATATTTTGCCCATGGTGTTCCTGGGAGTTTTACTAACTCAATTTAATTTTTTGGTACCAAATTCTACACACTTACCAGCATGTGCTGATCTGTTATTTTTAGTTGTAATCGTCGTCAAGTCGTTTTTGCAAGTACGCTTCTTAAATTTCACACAATATAGATCCATAATTTATTTATAATAACATGAATGTAATTGATTTTTCGGCGACAAAAACAAGAGATCCTGTTAAACATCATGCAGCGCTATCAAATTCTACTCGCATGATTATAATCGGACCATCTGGAAGTGGCAAGAAACAACTGCTACTTAATTTGATAACGAGATGGATGCAATGGGATAAGTTGTATTTAGTAGTCACGAGTGTAGACGATCAGCGATGTTACGAGGTGTTAAAGGATTTTAACGAGAAAGCAAAATCGGAAATCGATGAGGATATTATTGAGTTTATAACCGATATCGAGGAAGCATCAAGCATTGATGATATTGATGGAAGTATTAACAATTTAGTCGTATATGATGATGTCATGTTAGACAATCAAAAGAATACCGCTAGGATATTTTCCAGAGGTAGGCATAAAAACACCGATGTCATATATATCACTTAACGATACACTCAAATACCAAAAGTGATCAAAGATAACTGCAATAGTCTTGCTGTATTCAAAGGTGTTGACACACATACACTACGAAATATTTGGCAAACTTGGTGCGGCGGTCATATGGATTATAATCTCTTTAGAAATTTCTTTAGTCACGCTCAGTCAATCCCACATGGATTTGTAACGATAAATTTGCATGATCCTAGATCAAGATATCGTATCGGACTTGATCAAATATTCGGTTGAAATCGTAAAAACGCTTTTTAACCCCATAGCAGCAGAGAGGACGCGACAACGACTTTGCGTCTCCAAGGAAACGTTTGTTTTTCGATTTTGGAGGAAGCCTTGGTTTGTCAAATAGACGCTTCTATAAAGTTGTCGGTTTTGCCCTCTGCTATGGAGGTAAAAATGTTTTTTTCATCTTTGG
This sequence comes from Unio delphinus, assembly GCA_029339505.1. Classification (NCBI taxonomy): domain Eukaryota; kingdom Metazoa; phylum Mollusca; class Bivalvia; order Unionida; family Unionidae; genus Unio; species Unio delphinus. The sequence continues at coordinate 2,193,828 of JAQISU010000182.1, forward strand.
AGAAAGCATTGGTTAGCCAAATAGACGCTCCGCCAAGTTGTCGGATTCACTCTCTCTGTTGCTCAATTCCAGTACAATTTCGAAATGTTTAATCAATCTGGAGAACCCATGACATCGCTCTGTAGTATAATTTTGCCGTTCGTATTACCAGTTAGAAGAAGACAGTCTATGCGTTTGTCACTTGCACTTAATTTGTAGATACTCAGCAATTTTATAAAACCTGGCATTTATCGCCCTCCTAAATCCGAAAACATTGAATTAAAAAAGTTAACGAGAAATCTAGCAAAGCAATTGGTATGTGGCAGACAACGAAACATCTGTGTTAGCTCATTCAGAAACTTTAATCAACAAAAATGAAAACTGCCTAATACGTGAGTAAACATGATTTTGCTTACAAATTCAAAGTTGTGGCGAATGCATCCATTGCTTGTTTACAATAGAAAGTAGTTCCTGTATGAGTGCAATATCGTAAAATACTAAACGATTTTGACAGTGCAAAGTTAGCGGAGAAAAAATGAGCATCTAATATTGATTTCTAACCGACATTATAAACACTTGCTAACATTTACCCGAAAGTGACATTATTGAGTGTATCAAAAGACACATTGTTAGAGAACTGCGGTGATGCCAAAACCATCTATTACGCGTTTTGTAGATTTGCCATTATTCCAATTTTATCTATCATCATGTCCTAGATCTGCTATTATGTTAAGTCGATGTATTATACTGTTGGGAGATTTGCTGTTATTCCAATTCCATCTACCTCGTAGATCTGCTGTTATTTCAAGTCGCTTTATTATACTATCGGAGATTTGCCGTGTTTCCTATTCCATCTATCATGTCGTAGATCTGCTGTTATTTCAAGTCCATGTATTCTACTTTTGGAAATTTGCTGTTATTCCAAGTCCGTCTCTTGTACTTTTGTATTTTCGCTGTTATTCCATGTCCATCTATGATGTTGTTAGTAGATTTGCTGTTATTCCATGTCGATCTTACATCTTGTCAGACACTGGATGTTATTCGAAAACTATGTATCATTATGTTGCAGATCTGCTATTATGCTATGATGCTTTTTGTAGATTTACTGTTATTCCAGATCCATATATCATCCTTTTCTGTGATGAAAATGATATTATTTTAATTTCATGTCATTCTTTTCAGTGATTAGTTGTTATTCCAATTCATAATGCCATGACGTTCAGTGACAAGACTTTATTACAATTTCATGTCATCCTTTTCAGTGATTAGTTGTTATTCCAATTCATAATGCCATGACGTTCAGTGACAAGACTTTATTACAATTTCATGTCATCCTTTTCAGTGATTAGTTGTTATTTCAATTTTAAATGCCATTATGTCCTTTGAGTTCCATATGCCATTCTTTTCAGTGTTGAGATATTATGTCAAATCCATATGCATTATTTATGAAAGTTTCAAGTTTAAACTCATTACATTTCAATAGGCAGCATATGTTTATTGAGATATGCCCGTATTCTTTATAGACGAAAGTTGCACGCGGGCACACACACGCGCGCGTGTGTAAATTTAATTTTTAACCTAGCTTTAACAATATTTCAGTCGCATCGTTACGATGTCTGCAGTGTGGCAGTTTACAGTGATGCGTTACTTTGGGGAACCATGTCCTAGATATATAACATCATCCAGTCACATTATCATGCCACTAGGTCAACCAGCTGTCACACTTACCTCTTAATGCTGAACGCCAGGCGAGGCAGCTTGTCAGTACAATTTTTATGTCTTTGATATGACTCAGCCGGGGTTCGAACCCGCGAGCTCCCGCATCCGAGGCGGACGCTCTTTCAGGAGCTGTCAGAAGCAAGTTAATGAGTTTTTATAAATACTCGAGAATAGCTAATGAGTTATATATTTGTAAATACTAGAGAACAGCAAGTTAATTAGTTATATATTTGTAAATACTGGAGAACATTAAGTTAATGAGTTATATATTTGGAAATACTGGAAAACATCAAGTTAATGAGTCATATATTTGGAAATACTGGAAAACATCAAGTTAATGAGTTATATATTGTAAATACTGGATAACAGCAAGTTAATGAGCTATATATTTGTAAATACTGGATAACATCAAGATAATGAGTTATATATTTGTAAATACTAGATAACAGCACGTTAATGAGTAATCTATTTGTAAATACTTTATAACAGCAAGTTAATTGGTTATATATTTGTAAATTCTGATTAGGTGCATTTAACATTTAACATTTGATAGATGTAGGTTTTGATTTTAGTCACTTGATGTTAAAATTGAATCTCTGACATGTTTTAAAATTGCACATGTATGGTTAATAATGGATTTTGTTTTCAATGGCAGGCTGTAATTTTGTACAGGTGATGGTTCTCCTAATCTTGGTATGGTCAGATTGGGTGCCAAGCCATTAGGGAGTTGAGACATGGTCCCTTTTTCATTCACTTGTACTCGTCCCTAAATTATATAAAACTTGAATTAACACTTAAATAGAGGTAGGACCATTTGACCTTTAGTACAATACTCGTAACAGTCGTAGTCCATGTAAGATAAATATATTCAGTGTCTGAGTACTATGGTAGAAATACTGGACTCACTTCAAACCACACTCATTATATACAGTTAATTTTAACAAGTGTTGTAACGAAAGGTTTAACTTTACAATATTACATCTTTATCTCGACAAACTGTAATCAGATTTGACAATATCTTCCACGTGTCAACATTGACTATGGTGTCCATGTAGACCAGGGGTGCACACACTTTTTCAGCATGCGAGCTACTTATAAAATGACCAAGCCAAAATGATCTACCTACCACAAAAATGCAAAACATATATTTATTTATGAATATTGTATGTTGATGTACCTTGCATAACCGCATGAGTCCATATTGCACAATACAATTAACTAAGTACATTTTTACCTTACTCTGATGACTTGCACTGGATGGAATCAGCCAGGGATGCATAGTCCGGACAGTAGCTGCTGAGAGCCAGCCTCAAGAACACTTCCAAATGATCATCAGTCATGGTAGAACGATACTTGGACTTAACGATCTTCGTGTGGGAAATGGCTGACTCACATAAATAAGTGGAGCCGAAAAATGCAGTCAAGGAGGTAGCACATTTCCTCATGTTGTGGTACTTTTTCTCTGTGAGTAAGTTCCAGAACTGTCCATGAGTTCTGGACTTCAGCTGAAGGTCGGCTTGTAGTGTCAAAATCTCATCTTCCACTCCAGAAGAGTTCAGGTGAAACGGTGTTGCAATTTTTGATGCGAGTGAATCAACCTCAGCATCTTCCTGAAAAGGATAGCACATGAATGCAGCGACTGGCTCGAGCAAAGAAAAGTCTTGAAAGCGTCTGTCAAACTCTGACAGACAATTGTCAATCTGCTCTGTGTAGCGTGCACTGTCAAGTTGCACACAGGCCTTCCCTTGCATCTCCAGCTCTGATGCCAGGTTCTGAAAGTTTGCCAAATCATGGCGCTTCAGCTTTTAAGAGAGATGTTGCATTTTTCGTTTAAAAGCATTAACTGAGCTGATCATATTGATCACTGTTTTGTCTTTTCCCTGCAGCTCTAGATTAAGGTCATTCAACATGTTTGTCAGATCGGTTAAACATGCCAAGTCTAACAGCCACTGACCGTCATTTAGATGCTTGTATT
>JAQISU010000182.1:2202500-2300000 GCA_029339505.1 Unio delphinus
TTTTCAGTAGTGTAAGTCCATATGTCATTGTCAGAAGTACAAGACTATACTTTCATTGTCAGCAGTATAAGATTATACTATCATTGTCAGCAGTATAATGCTATATTATCATTGTCAGCAGTATACTACTATAATATCATTGTCAGCAGTATAATACTATATTATCACTGTCTGTAGTATACTACTATACTATCATTGTCTGTAATATAATTATATACTCTCATTGTCAGTACTATAATACTATAGTAATTGTCAGTAGTACAATACTGAACTATAATTGTTAGTATAATACTATACGTTAGTGTGTGACTATATTTTTTATCTCGAGTAACTTATTTTGTTTCAGTAATTCGATTCCATCAACGACAACTCTTGCTGCCTTGGAGAAGAAGGTCTTGAGCGCCCGTGACAAATGCTATGTGGATGTCGGCTTCTGGGGAGGAATCGTACCTGGAAATCAAGTACTGCAAAACGTTAAGGAATCTCATGCTGTTACATAAAGAAGGATATACGTCCTTGGAAAACGCTCACATCTCTCTCTCTCTCTCTCTCTCTCTCTCTCTCTCTCTCTCTCTCTCTCTCTCTCTCTCTCTCTCTCGTACAATTGTATTGTAACTTGCAATATCATTTGATTGAAGAAATCTAATTAGGAATTATCCACAGACAGTAAGGTAATATTTTTGACATGTACTGTAATAAAAACATGTCAAATCTTTCTACGCAAGGAAAACCTATCTTTTTAGTGGAGATGCGAATGTTTCAGTATTTTTGAAATCGGATCATGTGACTCCACATGGTTGCGCTATGAACATAACCGTTACACTGATTGCTGGAGCTGATGTTTGGAATCTGTATTTGTGACTGATCAGCGAATGTTAATATATATATATATATATATATATATATATATATATATATATATATATATATATATATATATATATATATATATATATATATATATATATATATACATACATACACACACACACACACACACACACACATATATATATATATATATATATATATATATATATATATATATATATATAATTGTGTATGAGCAAATCAAGTATTTCTGGACAAACCAATTAATCTTTTAAAATCCACCTCAAGTGTAAATGTAAAAGCCCAAAACTGAAAATAGTTGTTTAAATATCTCATATTAAATCTAACTTCTTCGCAAATACGGAGAGCCTTGGATTTCGACATGAGGGTGACGTTAATTTGTAATCCAACATTAGGAATAAATAAAAGTTGTTTACATCCAACGTGGAAATCATGGCCAGGAACTGGGTCAACTTTTACAAAGCTCCTAATTTATGGGTTTTCGGAAAACTAAACTGAATTTCTGGAAAATTGTCAAATCCCTAGTTAACAAAGTTTCTTTTATGACGTATATAATGAATTAAAAAGAAAAACAGGTTTTTAAACTTCCAATAAAGTAAATTAAAATAAATATATCTTAAAACAGCATAAAATACTTGCCTGTATCGATCGTGACTCTGCTCAATGCAATACACCTTTCTACTACAGTAATGACATTAATGACGTTATTACTAAAGATAATACAGGTAACCGACGCGCGCTTTATATTAAATGGGCATAAACCAAAAGAATATTACGTTCGGAGGAAATACGTCGACCTTAAAAGACTTTGATTGCATTGTCTTTCAGACAAATATACAATTTATAAAAATTTGTTCACAAATCGAGAAAATACATTTTCACAAATTGCTCTCGATTTTTTGTTACTGGTTTTTGAGTTTACTCTTTCATTTATCAGTAATATAGAGATATTAATTTTTTTTGTTTTAAACAGGCGAAGGCTTGGTCAGATTAAAGTTGTTGAGAAACTGAAGGAAATACCCAATTTTGGTTTTGTATTTCATATTTTAATGAATGGTCTACATAATAAAATGGCATAACGCTAAAGCTTTACTAAACGTTTGGTTAATTTATATCTGCATGTAAGGAGTTAAAAGCAAGAACATGTATAAAGGGCACAATTTTCACTATGTAAAACAGTGTTACGTTCACCTTAGATCTCAAGTATTATCAAAACTTCATTGATGTATTGTCACACAACTCTTCAACGATATCTATCAGACAGGCAGTGTTATTTAATCAGTCAAAATAAGTTTTGGTTTACTATGAAGGTTATGAACGTAGTTACATTACAACCAAATTGCTGTTGTTCTGACATTCAGTTCTTGTGATTATGCTTCCAATGACATTCCTCATGTAAAATGTGGTGGTAATCGGCACAGACACTTAAAAGTCTTCTTTCGAATGCAAAATAAATATCATATTTCCTGTGGAAATTGATTAAATAATTGTAGAAATATTTAAATGTGTCTTTGCTTTTGTGTAACAATATATGAATATAGTTTAACATGTTTGAAAATATCGGTAACCTGGGTTGAGTGTTAATAACTGACTAGGCGAACTTGTGACATGCTGAATTTCAGTAGTTTGCTTTATCATAATTATGTAAATATAATTTTTGTGAATTTTGTTACACGACTATCAATATTATATGTAATTGTTTTAGCAGCAGAAAGGGCGAATATACCTCAAGATAGAAGTGTCCATTTGTCAGTCTGAAGGTTAAAATCATATGCTCTATTTAGAAAATAAAACCTTCCATGCTTGAACAAGTTCGCGATGGTACTGGCCTTTCAGGACACTTCATTGAGACCACACCCGTTATGTTGTTCTTGAGTTTTGAGTAGTTATATAATTCTTATATCAGACTAGCTGATATTTCGTATCCGAGGATTTCATCAAGACCTACGTGATATCGATACTTAGGGTAATGTACATTTATTGTTATAAGTTAGTGTGGGGTAGCTTGAACACGTGAAAAGATGTTTTAAATTTAATTACATCCATATCCTCTGAACACCATGTCTGATGAAGATGAAACAAGTCACGTCCATTACGTATTGAATAAAAAAAAGATTTACAACACCGACACATTACAGATGTGCAGTTGATTCATTTCTTAAATTCCATAAAAAAAATCTTTCAGAGAATCATTAAAAAATTGGTTGGTAAGATCCATGATGAAAGGCAAACTGGTCCTAGGGGCTGTAATTATACAACCGATTATTATTATAACGGAATCGATTTATGATAGCCCAAGGAAATTTTGGAGTTCGTAGAGCAGCGATTAGCAAACGTGCATATGCAGCAAATGTTACGCGTTCTGTTGCTGAAAATTGGTTAGCACAACATGCAATATGGCAAATATATCTGCCATCACTAAAACAAATTCAGTACGCACATTTTTATGTCAGTGGTGCTAACGAAGTTCATTAGGCTGATATTTTGTTTTTTACCACATGATACTATTTAAATTGGTAGATTTCAATACATATACAAATACGCGTTAACTGGTGTTGACATTGCAAGCAGATATAACGAAGCAGAACCACTATCAAGTTAAACGTCTGCTGCAGTTTCATCTGCTTTTGAACGAATTTATAAACGCGGACCCTTGCGATGGACTCATTTGCTACAGGGTGATCCTGGCAAAGTATTTCTTGGTGCAGTATCATCTCTGATGAATAAATGTAGCATCTAAATAAGATGAGGGTATACCGCAGTTCATCGCGATCAGGAAACGGTTGAACGGTTTAACCGAACACACGTTGAGCGTTTATTTAGATATCAATATGAAAATGATATATCCAAGAAAAAAGTTTAAAAAGATATGAAATCTCGTGAATGGATTGCAAGACTACCAAGTGTGATAGTTGCATTAAATAATGAAAGTTTTCGTGCAATTTCTATAAAACCTTCCAATGCGATCACAAAAAACCCCATATACTAATACAACGAGCTTTAAAACCCCACAAAACATCAACCAGTGTTAGGAAACGTTACCGTAAGATATTCATATGAACCCATTGAAACTGAAGATTGTAAAAAAGAGCAGCTGATCCTATTTGGAGTGTAAATACCCATAAAATTGGTAAGATCCACTGGTACACCGGCAGTCTATATATTAGATTGAAGTAATTCGTGACGATACACAATTACCACTATCTTTGCTTTAGTGAACTAGCGCCTCAACTTCGATTACACCCAAGACAGGCCAGCATCACATTTTCATGTGTGACCAAGACAAATATCAATTCTGTCTACGGTAAATTGTCTTGGATTATTCTTTGAATATTGCCACAACAATATTGTGTTGCAGTTTGCACAATGATTTTTTTGTCCTCGTTTTAATGTAATGATAAATTAAGTGTGAAGATCAAATTCGCATTTTGTTTTTGCTATATTGTTTAGAACTAATGTTTTTCTTACTTCGTCTACGACAGCACCTTCGCTGTTATTGTCAGCAGTTTGATTATAATATTATGTGAAAATGATACCCCCCCTCCCCCCCCCCCCCCGCAGCTGGGATATTTTATAACTTGAGACACTCCTACATAAACTAAGTTTGACCATTCGATACGATCATCGACGATCCAAACATCTGCATCAGAAATAGGTAATCATTGAGATTAATAGTCTCTGCATATCCTAGCGTCCATGGAGTCTTTACTTTAGAGCACTGTCAATAATACTGACAGTAACTAAAACAATATCATTTAAAACAATATTTCGCTTTTCTGACGATCTTGGTATATCGACATCAATAGTTTGCCATCGAGTATCTGCTGAACGATATCACAATGGTACCGATAGATCTGGACATTTTTCTTTATGTAACATAAATTATTGTTGAATTCCATCACGAACTTTATTTCTGCTTGCAACTATTAAATCATCTCTCCAAACATTCCAAACAGCGTTTATATGTGTTTCTGAAATTATAATATGCATTATTTCGCACTGTAATTTATTTGGTTGTTGACTGATTAATTTCTTTAATTCTCTTAATTCTGGAATAAAGGCTCTATGATCATCAATTATTTCTTCATAATAATCTAAAAACCTTTTTAGACATTCGTGTGGAGGCAATCCAATAAATGTGGTTCTTGACCATAATCACCGGACATTATCATAGCAGTAGTTATTTTTCAACAACCAAATAAAATTATTTTTTATAATATCTTTAGATACTGTGTATATTTCATTCCAAATTATGATCATTGGGAGTAATTTTCACCCATTCGTTCAAGGGTCCATTTATCTCCTTTCCATAGAAAGCATTTATAATAAGTGCATGATTTAATGTTTTCCTTCATCTTTCTGGAGAGTCTGTATGTGTGTGTAAGGATTAAAACAATCATACTAAAATTTCGAAATTACGCGAGTTGTTTTACCAGAACCTCCAGGCCCACTAAGATAAACTGTCAAATGTCTAGTCACAGGATTATACACTGACGAAGGAGATGACAATTTTGATATTTGAATTTTTAAAACTAAATATCCTTGATTTCAACGTCGCCAGATGTAAAATGTTTTTTGTAAATTTTCGTTTTTTTTTTCTATATTCGCCCCATGACACATCATAAGCAGTACTTATAAAATGTGGATTCAGCAATTCTGAATATTTCAGTTTGATATAAAATTAATCCGTAGCGACTATAATTGCAGTTTTAAGAAATCTGTTTATCATTGATAATAAATGTATCGAAACATACGCGAGCATTGATAGTCTTTAATGGCTACACTGCGGCGACTCGCCGTCAGTTTAAACAACAGTCGTACCTTAGTAAGTTCCGTTAATGCTTTAGCGTTTTTTTTGACCTGCTAACATATTTCTCTTCGTTGCATAGTCGGTTATAAAATCAGCATCTTCCATAATTAATATTGTATTATGTCATGTATGATCAAATCATCCTCCTTGGGTGAATTTAGCGATTATTCTTCTGCCAAGATCTTTAGTGATTTAATTTAAAAAATAAGTTATATCAGGATTTTGACTTGGTAATCTAGTTTCTTTCTGCGGACAATAGGATACAATTGTGTCACTCCCTGTCCAACATATGAGTATTTTGCGTCGATCTTAGATCGCAACAATACAGTCGGTACCAACCTCATTTCTGAAACGTTTCTACCAAATCAGTTATAATAAATCGGTGGAAGATCTTTAGCAAGCTAGAATGACTCAATACGAGTAAAAATCCTGTTTATAATCCGTTTCTCGCAACTCTGGTCTCTCGTATGTCGGATGTCCTAATCTTTAAAAAATATTCCTAACATTCTCCAATTAAAAGAAAACGTCCCGGATAACACGCTGCCATATCAACTGAGATAACATCTCTATAATTAAATTTAGTATTCCATAATTCTGAGAGATAAATATTTCCGTTAGGTCATAAAAATTAATAATATTTTTTATTAACGGAACCTGAAAACAACCAAACTGATTCGGGATAGTTCTTGCATGTTGGTACTGAATTAATTTACGCATGTATGTTATGATCAATATTATTTATCGAAGGTCCTTTTGATTTATATTTTGAATGTACAAAATCTTTAATGTAATGGATTTTACTATTATTGGAAATTTTAGTTTCTTTCCTAGATCAGCTACTTTTTTTGTTAGACTCAGTTACTTTTAACTATTTCTGTCCAATCTTCTGTGTTTTTTTTTAGGTCTTTTATCTGTTAGACCGTTTCCACGTATCACACTTGTGAAGTGTTGAATTACTTGTTCGGCTACACAATTTCTTTTTGAAAACTGTATCGGTTTTAGATCACGACCGCTGACATATCCCATAAGTAACCGCGATTGCAGGACACACTCGTTCACGATACTGTTTGACGATACCAGTCAACATTCCTGGTTTGGAATTTTTCTCAATAGAGCAATTTTCTTAAAATGAAGGACAAGGTCGACAAGGTTGTGGCGGATATTCATGCATTATTAACCGTTTCTAATAATACAATAAATTTCATTTTAAGAATATATCTTTGATCGTCGAAATAATTAACAATAGTCGACTTTCGTTGGTCGTTCATTGTACTATTGTTAACATCATTGTTGCGTATGATTTTGAATGTTAACCCGACATTATATCACAATCTTTACGAAATTCTTTCTAGGCGTCACGAATATTTTCAATCAGATTATTCGTCGGATCAACCAGACCTTGCCAGTGAGGGGTTCTTCTGTCAAGATCAAATCTAGATTTAGAAGGTTTAATAATGAATAATATCTCAAACTCCTACGAGTCATTGTAATAAAGCCTGTGTAATTGAATCCTGCGGATAACATTTAAAAAGCGTCCGTCTCTGAATTATAGGACCAAACCGTGTTTGAAGTGCGGTGTTGGGTTCGAGGAGAAACTAGACTGTGTGATCAATGTGGTGTCAACAAATTGAATTGAATTCAAAAGATATTATGACGAAAAAAAAACAACACTTAAAGTAGAAAGGTCATTCAAAGCGCTGAAGAATCATTCTCTATTTTAAAAATAATGATTCAGACAAAATTTATTACATAAATGGAGCAAAATGATTTTGCAAAAAGTCCTATCGTCAATAATTGTGAAGCATCTCGTGATTGTATCATCATGAGCTGTCGGTTAGAAAAACAGTAGGTTCTGTTCATAATACATCTGGTTATCTAATGTTTGGTGTTCATGGGAAGAGAAAGTATTACTCACATACATTTATTTGCGAGTGTTATCACTGAGTAATCGAAAATGGTTTTGTGATCTATCATATTGGTAGTAATCAGAACAATCCTTTTTGTATTAATTTACGAGCATTTATGGTGAAACTGTTATACATAAAACAATTGCAAGGCGATCGATTAAATCTGTAAATAGAGAGACATGTGCAGATATAATATTTCGTTGAATGAATGCAGCCAGCTAAGATTTTTATATCTGCAAGCCATCTGCTTAGCTCGTCGCTGAAAAAAATATACAAATTGGTATTTTTCGAAGGAGTATAAACAGAAATTACCATTCGTTACCTCTTGTTGTTAGATACAAACAAATGAAGGGCAATAACTTTGTCAGGCAAATTTTTCATCGATGTAGAGTGATTACAAAGGGTTATCTCTCTTATTATTGCGTGGTACTATTTAAATAAATATTTTTTTTTTGGGTATCATAACTACTTTTATATAATAATTTAACAATCTATCTGGTAATTATACTAAACTAGTTCAAGAAAAAGTTTTACTTACCTCTGGTCATTCGTGAATACACTTCCTGAATGACTAGGATCGAAAAGATTAGATCAAACTTATCTCACGAATTCAAAACAATATATATTATAAATAAACGTGAGACGACTGAAAAAAAAATATTTGATCGTGAAAACGAACATGCTGGCACAATTAACGGTAGTGATAGTGACGAATAATTTCTATAATTTTAGGAATCTTTGTTCCATCAGACGCAATTAAACATTTCCTCTCACGATAAAGTTTCCAGACATAATATGTTCGATATTGTTTAAGATTTATAAATAGATTTTGTCTGTAATAAAATCACCACATTGTGGTTCTGGTGGTCCTTGATATTCTAGTGGAATTTTAAGCCATCCTAATACTGAACGGAGTGATGATTGATACAGATAAACAACTAATCTGGTTAATTTATTTCAATCGCGGATGATAATTATGGTTCATGAACAGTAGTAGTGTTTTTTCTAAATCTTTTTTGTGATAGATTTAATTTCGCGCTGGAATTCATCAAGTATTTGTTCGACATGATAATTACCATTTGGAAAATCAACAACTCTACAATCGAGGGTTCCATCTAGTTTATTTTTATTTGCAAAGACGTTTGAATTATTTGCCTGCACTCCACTGAATGATTTACTATGATATACTCGTAATTGTGTAATCACGATTTCTTTTACAGGAATTTCAGTTGGTAAAGTTGACGCTAGATTGGTCGAACTTGCTGATATTATCGTTATGTTTGTTGGAGTTGTATTAACGACGATCTGTTGTAGTAGATATTGCAATGACTACATTATTATTTTTATTAATATTGTCATGATTAGTATTATTGTTATTATTTATATTGTTTCTAAAGCAGACATAGATTATGATATAGTAATTGCCTCGTTGTAAATCGTAATCATATGTGAACTCGTTTATCTGATATTATTCCATCACTAAGACTTGATGATTTAAATGTGGATAATGTAAAGTGTGCTAGCGTCGCTGCATGCAACTTTATTATATACTCATGTAGTTTATTTTCGCTACATGTAGATATTTGTTAGCAATAGTATTAGGAACTCCATCAATTGTTGTTGCATCTGAAACACAAAGTGTTATTACTACTGGTGATGTCATTATTGATAGCAGAACTCCGGTTCCACCGATAAAAGCGGTCACCGAATACGCAATAATATCAACAAGTATACGTCTGCGATAATGTTTTACTTTTACTGTATACTGATCAACGATATTTGTTAGTTTAGTTTGTCACCCACGTACTTGACTGTATCTGTACTGTTTCACGTAGATTGGGCAGCTCATTATATGTAAGTATGTGGTAGTTTAGAGACTAATTCAAGACACAAATGATAAATCAATCCGTTTTGTTTCTTCAGATTCCACTTTAAATGTTACTTCGTGGCTTTACTCCAATGTTACAGACAAACATTTAGAAGATCATTTTGTTATTTGATAAATCCATGGTATTGTAGTAGATATTGTAAATACTATAACATCTAGTACTGAGAAACTGTATATACCGGTAACCTAAGCCCGATATCTAATAATTCTTTTGAGTGCAGACCAAAATACTAATCCAGACGCTACCGTGCATACTACGTTGTTGGTGATTTTTTTTTATGTCAGAGAGCTTTATAAATTTGACTGCTGAACTTCCGAAATATTTATTAATGTACATATTTATGTTTCTACCAAAATTCATAAACTATTGTACATGATAAGATATGCACGTGCTAAATAAATTAGTTCACAAAAAATTAAATAGAATATCTTCAGATGGTTCCTGATCTCCGTTTATTCTTAAGGAAACTTAACTAACTCCGAGTTTCTCAAACATCATTATACTTTCTTCTTGATTATGTACTAGTTCAGTATTTTGTAAAACAATGATATATGTAGTTGCGCATAAACACCTTGCTATGATGTTATATGCCTTGTAAATAAATTATTAACAGTACTGTTAACAATATCGGTTGTTACCGTCAGCCATGATAACATTAATTTGCCGCCTTCATCCATAAAGGCGAGTAATTTTATTCTTCCGCAATTGTTGGGGTCATTATTGGCATCCATAAGTTTTTATTGTATTACCATACCATCAGCAGGTACAACAGGCCGTCATATAGTATCATTGTCATTACCTTTTCGTTCAAGTACATTTGTATTCTTAGCATTGAGAAAGACCCTTATAACATTTCTGCAAAATCCAAAGATGTGGGACAGCGAAATTGCACACAAAAATTTTATATTGTCACCTTTTATAATTGATTTACATTTTGTATATTCTAGATAGAAACGTGTATTAAATCTATTCGTTACCGCGTATGCATCAGAATTAGCAGCGTTGGCAGCGTCTCAATGTTATAAGGTTTGCTGTCAGGAAAATCAGTTACATCCTTTGCAAACATTATTGACGGGCCAGATGATCTTGTGTAATCACTGGAATATCTTGCTAAGCCAATTATCGTTATAGCAACATCGACGTCTTTCTTAATTGTTTCAGTAATTCTTCCGTCAATAATATTCGAAGCACTCTCGAATAACGCCATAATTCCATTGTTAAGAAAACCAATAACATCAGCCTCATATGGTGTAATAGTGGAGATGTCTGTTACATTTTCACCTTCTAATTTAAAACATGCTTCAGCAGGTACGAAATATATACTAGTATCCTGAACATGTAGCCCGCTTTTTCAAGCTGATTTGGTTGTCTTGACGTTGTTAGAACAAGAAATAAGACCACTTCCTTGAAATGAAATACCACGTTTGGCTGATTCTCTTGGATCATAAAAGTCTTCTTCTTCTCGTTTCTTTTCTAGTTCTGCATCACGCTTAAAAGAATGAAAATGAGTGAAATCATCTTCGGCAATTTTGTTATAATTATGTAGTATGCACCTTTAGCCTACTCATCTTCACTTTTCCAAGAATCGGTATATCTGGGCTTTACAAATTTTGATATTTGACGGTGTCCATGTGCAGCAATATGTATTGCTTCTTTGTATCTCGAATTCACAATACTGTCAGATCAGATTCAGTTTCTGGCAGTTGTTGTTGAGGTATTGGAACTTGTTTTTCATGTTTAGGAGATATCGGGTTTTTGTTGATATTGAGGTTGCGGTTGTAGTTGTTGAGGTTGCGATTGTTGTTCTTAAATTGTCAGTTGTTTATATATTTCACTATCAAAGCTTCGAAGTACTAGATCAATATATCTACATTAGGATATTCAGGTTTGAAATTGAATTTTTATTTAAATAAGCACCTGCTACAGCATTAAATAAATAACCATTTCAATCTTTTTCAATTCAAAAGAACTATTTCATTACATTTATAAGCCAATTAACCCTTTTCTTTCATTTTCTGCTTCTTGCCCCTCCCCCCTCCCCAATATCACCTATGTCAGTTCGAGCTGGTTCAATTTTTTCAAGTATTTCTTTATCCATACCAGGAATTTGAGCAGCAATATATCACCCAGAAACGTTCGTACAAATTCTTTTTATTTTTGTTTCATAAGTACTTTATGCTATTTTGCCAGTCGCTGTATATTGGTTTGTTCTAACGTAGGACAAATACATTCATTAGTCTTGTCACCGGTTTAAATATTGTTCTGAACCATCTGCAAATTGTACCTGAGACTCCTGATGTTCTTGTAATTTATGTCTGACATAATCACGGATAGGAGGATATTTATTAATTGCTTTTAATCGTTCTCGAGCTAATCTAGGTATGTAAGATTAAATAGCTGGAGCCATTATAGATATATTATAACGATTGAAATACTCAAGCCTAAAGATCAGCATATTGGACGCAACCTCAATGAAGTATCCCATCAAGGGCAATATAGTTGCGCGAATTTTTTCAACCAGGGAAGGCTTTATGTTCAAAATGGAGCATATTTAGTATATCTGCAATTTGGGAAAAGGACACTTTTATCGCTAGGTATGTTAGCTATATCTTCTGCTATTGTCATGACTTAAAATTCTGATGATCATCTACACTATAGATAGTAGGCAGCTAATTTTTGTACATGGGTATACATTCTGTTTTGAGATTTTAAGAGTGCAGATTGCATAGTATATATAAATCGGTGTTTGCAAACAATAACTGCAATATTGATAATAAACATGCGTACAAGCTTGGAGTTATTAAAGTATTTCGCAGTGGATACGTCAGTCATATGGGTGCGTTTACGACACGGACTACTTTGTAATGATACACACTGAGTTTGAGCGTTTTTGCCCCGCATGCGTATAAATAAGAAGAGAGCTGAACAATTCATTCTTATTTCGGGTTACATTTTTTCGATTCTTTTTTCATCTTTTATAGTGTCAATATCCGTTTGCAGTTATGTTTAATGATGTGTTAAGATAAAATTTGAGAGAGGACATTTTGTTGGGTTATTCACTGCAGTTCCAAAGTGCTCATTTGACATAATATTCTGGAACTATTTTGAATTAATTCAAAGTGGTTATAGAGAACGTCATTGTGATATATCAATACTGTTAGCCCACTAGTACACATGATGTGGAATTCATTCGGAACATTCAATGTTTTTGTGAATAGAGTTGTAAGATTACTTTGAAGTTTTTTTTAATAGTACTGTAAGTTCTTCATAAATTTATCTATGAGAATTTTTGGAATTATTTTGGAATTAAGTTATAATACTGTACGTTCCTTTTAAATTTTCATTTTATAACTTTCATAATTAATTTATTAAGGTTTACAAAACTTGTTGGTTTTGCTTCTTTCTTTTACTTAGTGTAAAAGAGTAATTCATCCACATAGTCATTTATAAATCTAACTTGTAAGAAAAAATACGTGACAGTTTTGTGAAAAGAAAAGTTCCTCCTTATTAATGGCTTATTTATGGCTATATTAACGGAAAGTTCAGACTATTGCATAATCAATAACTAGATCTGAGGCTCTTAGTTTGATATACAACCCATTTGTCTTCTTATATTTAGAAAATAACCCGTGTTTTAGAACGGTTTCATTATTTTGTTGTTCTTTTATTCCGTTTAATGTGCTCTCTTCACTCCGAATATAAGTTTAATTATCTGGATCATTTTAGTATCAAGTTCGTACCGGGTAGTTATGTAGAAAACGAAGTATGTTCCCTTATGTCAAGCAATGCTGAAGTTCGGCACCTATTAAGGACACAAAACACGTTTGCCTCGCCTCGTCCCAGCTAATTTTTATCTGGTTAGGATGCGCGAAGTGGTTGACTGCGTCTGTCTGTGTGTGTGTGTGTGTTTGTGTCTTACTGGGTCCACTTGTTTTCTTTCCTACTCATTTTCTCTCAGAATCGCTCTATGAAGCAGAGTATTATTTTATGTAACAGTGTTGTTTTTAGAATGAACGTCATGCAGACCCTTCTGTTGCCTTTACGTTTCTTTTATTTCTTTCACAAGACACGTGACATGTTTGAGCAGCAGTGGTCATTATTAATCGTGATCTTTCTTAAACAACTTCGTTTGATAGTTGCACGGCGAGGGCCTCTTGGAATTGTTAATTACACGTTCGTCAAATATAGCAGCTGCTAATCTCATTTCTAAATGGTAGTACCTAGTTACTAATATCTTGACTATTCCGATTCTTAGTGATACTCGGCATTCGTTTATCTTGATCTCTATTATTCTTAGAGTTTGGTTTAGGTAGTCCTTTTTGTACATAATCAATTTGTTCACAAAAGGTTGAGCAAAAGAATGAAGAACTAACAAGCTAATCCTATAATTTAGCATAGGGTTGATAGAATGATTACAAAATCGCAGAGGCGTAGCTAGAGTGTTTGGCGCCAGTGGACAATATTCATTCCCCCCCCCCCCCCCCCCCACACCTCAACTCTGAAACCCATTCTTTTCATCAATAAAATCACCATTACCCGTTACAACCTATTTCAAAGCCCATTTTGGCGTCCCCACTAGTATGGCGCCTTGGGACATATGTACTCCCCTGCCCCCACCTCTAGCTACGCCTCTGCAAAATAGGGAGATATTAATTGCTTTTTGCCTCAGCATACCGTTGTATTCTACAATGTCCATACTCAGGACGAGCTCTTACAGATGCTTAGCGCGGGTGTCATGGGCTTTAAGTGTTTCCTGATCCACAGCGGCGTGGACGATTTCCCGGCCGTTAGCACAACGGATTTGGAGACGGCATTCCAGATACTGCAGGGGATTCCGGCTGTTGTCCTGGTAAGTATGCATGCACTCATTTTTAAGGCCCTTATACCCAACATACTCAAACAAAATACATACACATGGAGCTTATTCTAAAGACATAATTGCATTTCATGTCATCTACCTGGTCAGATACATTTAATTAAGTCATATTATGTGGTTGGTGCAAAATAATAGAAATACATTTGTATTTTATCGCGGCCGCCATATGCCTGTTAACAACATATTAATGTGAAAAACGCTTGATAGGGTGCAGTCAGCCTCGTTCGATGGAGCCAAGTCGCTGACTGAGAGCTCTACCGAGCATGTCTCACATTAGGAACAACTGTCCACTGACAAGGTTCCCTGGTGGACTTAGGGCTCTGCACTTTGCTGGCGATGATGCTGTTAAAAAAACTGGACACGCTTTGCACATCATACATAAATAAATAAATGCCATTTACACCACGCTTGTTGTTGGTAATAGTACCAGCTATATGTATACAGGTTTATACCATCACCCGTCCTCCGTTCATTTACCGATACCACTAATTTTAATTGTAACTAGCTCCTGTTGAATAAATTGGCCTTATTTCGATAAACGTAACTATACTCATACGAAATTGATGGTTAAGATGGCCTTAAAAATGTTGTTGTTGTTGTTGTAGGGTTTGACGCCATTTTTCAGCACACAATAGGGTATTCATGGCTGCCAGTATTAATGGTGGAGGATGAAATGTTCTTTATTTGAATATTTAGAATATAACTCGAAACTATTTTCCAATTTATTTGATCGAATTCTTAGTAATTCAAAACAAGGTGATTAATATTTTGAAATGATTTATTTATCTTTTATTTTAGTTTCACGCGGAGGTAGATTGTGGCTGTACCGATGGAAAGAGCAAAGGTTTCTTTTGCTTCTATACATTTTACTGTATCTGCAATTCGTTATCTGTCTATCTGCAATGTTTATTAAACTTTTTTGTCACCATCTTTTTTTTATCAGGGTTTGCTCCACTGATAACACTGTTATATGCTATTTAGTATTAAACGGTGGTTTTAAGAAAGTAAACTACTTAAATATTTGACAAGTGATGTCGTAAATCTGACCATAGGTAATACATTGATAGAGTCGACATATTCCAAGTCTGGTCTACTTTGTTCCAGTCGACAGTGCTGAACGCGAAGCTCCAAGTCTCTATCTATCTATCTATCTATCTATCTATCTATCTATCTATCTATGCTTTTATCAGATGCCTGAATATGCCGTAATATGGTAAATTGGTTTTAATCAGGCACCTGTTGGTCAGAACACTGGTTTTTATAAGATAATATAAACAATTTCGTAACATTCACTAACTAACTGAGCATGATGAGAGACATTGGTGTCACTTTCATGTCAAGTAGGCCCCAGTGTTGTTTTTTGTTAAAAGTTTGTATAGTGATATATATATATATATATATATATATATATATATATATATATATATATATATATATATATATATATATATATATATATATATATATTGAGAAGAATTACAAATAATTGTACTTAGTGATTTACTATCAATTTCTAGTCTCACCTTTGACAAACCCTTTAATGCAGTTATCGTTATCGGATATTTTTAGTGACAACAATTCCTGTTAATAAAGGAAGTTAAACTGAGCCATGATTACTTGCAGATGCCCCCGAGAAATATGTTACATTTTTGGAAACACGCTCAGAAGAAATGGAGATTGAAGCTATCAAAATGGTTTGCGACTTGAGCCTGATGTACAGGTTTGTTCAAATATATTCAAATATATTTGTTTCGTCCGCGCCAGTATTATGTTGCTTTTGTTTGTGTGTGTGTGTGTGTGTGTGTGAGAGAGAGAGAGAGAGAGAGAGAGAGAGAGAGAGAGAGAGAGAGAGAGAGAGAGACACAAATAGAAAATACGATCAGATATTTAAGCATTAAAATTATTGCCCATTTAAAATTTTTATACATAACTGTAATAGTTTTAAAATAGCTTAAGCGGGATTACCGGAGATGGCTGACAGTTCCCGAAAGTCTGTCTTCAGATGCTGTTTGCTGAACTTCTCCGCTTACCTAGTGGTTAGAGCGTCCGCCTCGGATGTTGGAGGTCGCGGTTTTCACCCACAACCAAGTCATACCATAGAGGTATAAAAATGTTAATAGCAGCTGCCTCGCTCTGCGCTCAGTATTAAGAGGTTAGTGTTAGAACTGGTCGGTTTGGTGTCAAGATATTGTGACTGGGTGGGACATCATGCTACAGGTCTGCAGCATGATGCCCTTGTACTCGACATCACTGTAAACGTGTCTTAATGCTGTTACCGTAGCGATATGATATAAATATTGTTAAAACTACGTTAACAATCTAACACACACACACACACACACACACACACACACACACACACACACACACACACAGATATTCTTCGCATGAAACACCAGGAGGTTTTCCAAAGTTTCTAGTAAACCCCGTAATGATTGGAGTGGATTCAACTTCGTTCATGCAGATGTGTCGATTTTTTCATTGAAAGGAACTGTCGTCATAAGCATCACAAAACAGAGAACGTATGAATCTTTACTAATCTTTGATCTTTTCTCTGTTATCTCGTCTTAGTAAGCCAATGCTCTCAACTGATGGTAACAATTAACTCGAGAACGTTGTCCTTTTTAACTGCTTCATATTATGTTTAGTTTGACATTTATTGAAGTTCTAACTCGTTAGGTGATTTAAGATTATCTACCTTTAACATCAACACCTCTATTGTCCTTAGACAAATGTCAAACAATACTACTTTACTGCTGTCTTGCAACGCAATAATTTCTAGTTTATATCACAAGCGCTCTGGTGGCCTAGTGGTTGGAGCGTCTACCTCGGATGAGGGATATCGTGGGTTCGATGCCCGGCCGATTCGTACCAACGGCTTACAACATTTGTACTAGCAGCTGCCTTGTTTGGCGCTCAGCATTAAGATGCTAATGTTAAGACTCTTCGGTATGGTGTCAGGATAATGTGACTGGGTGGGACATGATGCGACATGTCTGCGGCTTGATGAGCCAGTGCTAGACATCACGATAAACTGTCACACTGCATATATCGTAACGAAAAATTGTTCAAGCTACGTTAAGAATCCAATTCACACACACACACACACACACACACACACACACACACACACAGAGTTCTTAAATCAAGTTTAAGTAATAAATGCAAATAACTCACATTACGCTCTGTTGCTTAAAAACTATGTGTCAGTGAATAAAACGTTATCATCTATCTTTGTAATTTAATTTACAGATCCTATTTCTTAAGTTGTCTTTCTTTTTTTTTTTTCGTTTAAAAAATCCTCTATTGTCATAAATTTTGCAATCATTTTTACATGCATTAATGTCAGGTATATGCATTAAAGTCAATATTTAATAATTATCGTTTGTATAAGCTGAGGAAATTACGGAACATCATGTATCAAACGAAAAATCAAGCGACCAAAGAAACCGCCTCTAATATACATAACCAAACAAGTGTTAACTTTATCACGACAGAGTTCGATGCCATATTGTACATCTTTCTGCGGCTAGTGCTCTCCCTTATATAATGAATGCCAAAACTATGGGGGCGCCACTTACTGTGGAGACGTGCCATCACTATCTCAGCTTGGAAGCAGAATCCATTCCTAACAAAGCCACTCAATTTAAATGCTGTCCACCAATCAGGCAAAAATCTAACCAGGTAATCTTCATCAATGTACATCTTTTTTTAAATATGACTTCAATGTGTATGTTGAAAAGTTTCGAACACTGTTACATTGAAAACCAAATCTTTGATATTGTTGATGCATGTATGTAAATTATCGTTTCTTTAGGAACGTCAAGACACACTAACATAAAAATGCCATCTATATTTTTCAGAAGTCTAAATAAATGTTTATCGCACTCTGTACCTTCCCCCACTTAGTTATGTGATTAGAGGGCCTCAACGGAGAATAGTCATTGACTAATGAGTCACCCTCTATAAATTATTATTATTATTATTATTATTATTATTATTATTATTATTATTATTTCATGGCCAGTTTAACTATCCAATTTGTATATTCAAGACACATACAAATCTGAGGATCAAAATCAGTGGTGATCCGATTGATATGGCTACAGGACTATTGAATGAGGAAAGAAGGTACTTACGTTTGATTTAGAAAGAAACTCTACTTGGAACGTGTTTACTGCGTCCCAGATAAATACGCATATTCTTAGACTTGCAAAACAGTCCACAAAACATGAAAAACATATGTTTCATAAAACTGATGACAACTAAATACAATGTAAAACGTGTTGCCTTTGAAGACTTTTAAATGCAATGAAAAACACGCAGTGTTTGTCTTTGTTTTCGAAAATTAAATACAACGAAAGCCGTGTGGCATTGTCTGAAGACTTAAAAATACAATGTAAAACGTATAGTCTTTGTCTGAAGACTCGTTAATACAATGTAAGACGTATAGTCTTTGCAATACAATGTGAAACGTATAGTCTTTGTCTGAATACTCGTTAATACAATGTGAAACGTATAGTCTTTGTCTGAATACTCGTTAATACAATGTAAAACGTATAGTCTTTGTTGAATACTCGTTAATACAATGTAAAACGTATAGTCTTTGTCTGAAGACTCGTTATTACAATGTAAAACGTAGAGTCTTTGTCTGAATACTCGTTAATACAATGTAAAACGTATAGTCTTTGTCTGAAGACTCATTAATACAATGTAAAACGCATAATCTTTGTCTGAATACTTACTAATACAATGTGAAACGTATAGTCTTTGTCTGAATACTCGTTAATACAATGTAAAACGTATAGTCTTTGTCTGAATACTCGTTAATACAATGTAAGACGTATAGTCTTTGTAATACAATGTGAAACGTATAGTCTTTGTCTGAATACTCGTTAATACAATGTAAAACGTATAGTCTTTGTCTGAATACTCGTTAATACAATGTAAAACGTATAGTCTTTGTCTGAAGACTCGTTAATACAATGTAAAACGTATAGTCTTTGTAATACAATGTGAAACGTATAGTCTTTGTCTGAATAATCGTTAATACAATGTAAAACGTATAGTCTTTGTCTGAAGACTCGTTAATACAATGTAAAACGTATAGTTTTTGTCTGAAGACTCGTTAATACAATGTAAGACGTATAGCCTTTGCCTGAAGACTCATTAATACAATGTAAAACGTATAGTCTTTGTCTGAAGACTCGTTAATACATTGTAAAACTTATAGTCTTTGTCTGAATACTCGTTAATACAATGTAAAACGTATAGTCTTTGTCTGAAGACTCGTTTATACAATGTAAAACGTATAGTCTTTGTCTGAAGACTCGTTAATACAATGTAAAACGTATAGTCTTCGTCTGAATACTTACTAATACAATGTAAAACGTACAGTTTTTGTCTGAAGACTCGTTAATACAATGTAAAACGTATAGTCTTTGTCTGAAGGCTCATTAATACAATATGAAACGTATAGTCTTTGTAATACAATATGAAACGTATAGTCTTTGTAATACAATGTGAAACGTATAGTCTTTGAAACGTACAGTCTTTGTCTGAAGACTAACTATTACAATGTAAAACGTATAGTCTCTGTCTGAAGACTAATACAATTGAATCCATGTAGATTGTTGGAGGACTAATAGATACAATTGGAACCGTGAAGATTGTTTGAGGACTAAATAAATACAATGGGAAAGAAGTAGATTGTTTGAGGACTAACAAATACAATGGGAAAGGTGTAGATTGTTTGAGGACTAACAAATACAATGGGAACCGTGTGTAGATTGTTTGAGGACTAATAAATACAATGGGAACTGTGTAGTTTGTTTGAGGACTAAATAAATACAATTGGTAAGGTGTATATTGTTTGAGGACTAATACATACAATGGGAACCGTGTAGATTGTTGGAGGACTAAAACACACAATTGGAACCGTGTAGTTTTGTCTGAGGACTAACAAATACAATGGAAAACGTGTAATCTTTGTCTGAGAATCATAATCAAAATAGGAAACGAGATGTCTTGTCCGAGACTTATAAACACAATGGGAAAGTTGTTGTTTTGTCTGAAGAGTTATAAATACCATAAAAAAACGTGTAAACTAGGTCTGAGGTCTCTTAATACAATGGAAAACCTTTAGTCTTTGTCGTACAGTCGTATTTATTTAACAAATAGGCTAACCTTGATTTCGTTAGCTATAAACATTTCATTTACACTTGTTTTATCTGCGATTTTCCAGGCATCGGAGAATATTTGTGGTTCATAGGCGAAATTCTATAGTAGAGCCCTATGCATTACAGAACAATGCGTCTTCTATTCGGAATGTGTCATACTTGTCCTACCGTAACCACTACTCTGGCCATCGTGCACATTAATATGAAACACAATGATACACGGATTATAAGATTAGACTAGACAATTGATACACGGATTATCAATATTAGCATTGACAAATCGATGCTGACATGATACGATATGTTCAGAGTTGTCCTTCAAATGAAAGTAACACTTCGGAAGGATTTTATCGTCATCTAATTCAAAATACCGAAAAGGTATTAAGCCTATTCGAATGAACAAGTTACTCCACAAAGAACGGGTTCTAATTGAATACATGCCAGTGGTAATACATCAACAATGCTTTAAAACGCAATACATCTCTGGGCAAGAGGTAGTTTTTCTTGAACAGGGACGAGGAGAACAGAAATATCACTTACCTTCCACAGCGTCGTTTTAGGCCTCCTCCTATATTTGTAACATTGCAAACGAAACCCCAGGTCCTTTTTCATTAAACAGGCTATGTCAGACGTCATCAAAACATTGACATATGAAGGAAATGCACTGTCTTAGAGTTCAGATGACATAGTCTATATAAATGTCACTGGTGGAAATATTGTAAGTCATTTTTCATGATGATATTTAAAATAGGAACACTACCATTTTCTTTGTTGGTTGTCATTTGTTTGCCAAATGAGACTTAAGTGTCCATGTATTGCGCATCATTCACTTAGTCACGTGTTGTAACGGCAATCATTTGTACAGCATTGCAATGTAACAATGTATATATAATTTCTGTTTCTCGATAATCAAATTGTATCTGGGATTAATATTGTGATTTAGACTAGGTTAAATGTACCTTGGACAAAAGGAGCTATCCTTCATCCCTTCACGGATATCTTGAAATATCTTTTAAATTTTGTGCTTGATTATATAGACAACTTAGTAAGCCGATGCTCCCGAACTAAATTCTTTATCCTAAGTTTTGTTTCGCGTGACTAGTCCATTTTTTTCAAATGACCAGTTTAGGGTTAAGTTAGGAATGGATTGGAAAACCCAGCTGTCAAATTTTCGTGTTGTCGCGAATTATTTTAATGATTTTCTAGGCCGGAATATTAGACATCTAAAAGATTTTAAAACGTCATGGACATCATCACAAACGCCGAAAAATGCACCTTCACCTTGTAGGCATATATTGCTCGATACGGTCCAGCATGTTTAGTGCGAAAGCCGGTCAAATCGACGTCAAGAACGGTGTCTATCACCATTTCATTCCTGCGTCAGCTGACGCTTAAATCAATTAAACACGATTGCTTCGTATGACTAACGTTGTGCAGTGATGTCAATGGAGATAAATTGGTTTTGATGTTTAATCGTACGCATCTGATTGATATCACGTCTTGAAATGTAGCTTTGGATTTTTTAATTTATTTATTTGTTTTCTTATTTTATTATGGTAATTATATTAATATTAAATATAAGGCTGAAATACAAACCCAGTCTTGTTTTCATTTTGTTTCATTGACAAAAGAATGCATTGTGGGATGCCCTAAAGAATGGCCATATTGATATGGTGGTATCAGATCACTCCCCGTGCACTCCGGATCTCAAACTTCTAGAGCAGGGCGATTTTCTGAAGGCTTGGGGTGGCATTGCCTCCGTCCAGTTCGGTAAGTAAATCATCATGGTGATATCTGTATTACTAATGTAAATTAACTGGCTCAGGCATATATATTTGCATAACTGATTATCCGGCATCGCACGGTTACCGCACTGTTATCGAAAAAACACTTAGCTTTGTGATTCGTACAAGAAAGCAATTGTCCTTAAATGGGCTTAAATTGAATTTTGAGACACTTTTTCTTTTTAATATAATTGAGGTATTGAGATACATAAATTTGGGACAAAAAAGCTTTTGCATGTGAAATACACATGAAACAAAGAAAAATTTGAAAAAAAACATATTGTGATATAAAACATATGCCATTATGAACGCAGCAAAATGAATGCTGAATAGTGAAAATATTTCTTGAAATTCCTTAACATTCCCAAGTGTAACTGCAGATTTAAAAGAACCCTACTTGCTTCAAACAAGGAATTTAAAGAATCAGAAATCCATACATGCCGTCTCTTGCTTACATCTACTTTTCCTCGCTATACATAATAGTTTATATGTAGCTCATAACTAATTAAATCATTAGTCCAGTTAATGTTTGGGGAAACACTATAATACAATGAGCACTGATCGCTCCCAGTGACGTAGAGGTTATATAAATAAGATCTACTTTTCTCCGAGCTTACGTGTAGCCTGTTAGTGCATATGAGCAATTGTTATGATTGTGTTCTGGATATACTAAATTTTACTTAAGGTACAGTAGGTTTTAACTCAATCACAACTCATTTGATAGTGACAAGTGAACTTTGGGAACTCGTGCTCTACATTTTGCTTTGTCAACCTAAGAATTCGAGCTGCAGAGATGGTTAACCGACTAAATCGAAACGTCACCCTTTTTTGATTACCAAATCGAATAATGGTGACTAGCATCGAAGTCAGTTCAATGACTACACCTAGCTTGACCCAACCCAATGTTGTAGTCGACCCATCTCTACTGCTCTCTCCATGTGTTAAATTGTCAATCGGAGGATAAAAAAGTTTTTTTTATATAGATCAAACAAAATGAATAATCTGACAAACGATCAATCTGAGATTTTTTTTTAACTTTGAGTAATATTCTTCGTCAGTGTTGCTACAAATTAGCTAAATCAAATTAGCTAAATATTTTATCGATACAGGTAATTAAATCAATATAATATATATATATATATATATATATATATATATATATATATATATATATATATATATATGTCAAATATCGTAGAAGCATATTCTACTAGATTAGTTCGAGAACGCCAGGAAGCAATCAAAAAATTTATTCCTTTGAGAGATTCGCTTCGAAGAAAACTTCAAGAACGCCAGGAGTCACAAGTTGATTACGTAGAAGGTACAGAAAGATTATTTAAACCTATTACTACAACAACTGAGAAAGTTGTATGGGGAGATATCACTGATCCAGAAAAAAAGAAGCATCTTCTTGGGACGATACAAGAAACCGCTAGGGCAACGCAACAGCTTTTACAAGATCTTCCAGCTAGAATAGCTGCCGCACAACCCCAACAAGATATTGATAACATTTAGACTGAAATAGCTGATGTGAAAGAAAACTTGCATCTAAACCTAAAGCAAAAAGAGATGTTAAATTGATTAGTAAATTTAAGGAAGGTGTTATTGAAGATCTTAAGGAAACAGTTAAAAAGAGGGATTTTTCTCGTGCTGCATATGATAGTTTTTCTCGAAAATTTGAAATTTTAAAATCCGTGTATGTTAACATAAATGCAGAGAACTATTTTAAATGGCTATATCGTGTGTACTACGATAAATGTCAGGTTAGAAGAGATGACGCAGTATATAATGAATATATTAACGATATAAAAAGATTTTATTCAGAAGAAACTCAACAGCAAATAGAACAACCTTTCCAGTATCAACTTCCTCCACCTCTGCAACAAATAGAACAACAAGAGATGATGTTGGAAGCTAACAAATTTAGAAGTGATCAAAGAAAAATAAAGGTGAAACAAAAAGAATAGGGCGGATCAAATAGAGGGGTGGAACAAACAATAGAACAGGTGAGACTAATGGACAAGCGAGAGAGGGAACAAAAGGAGGCCAAACGACAGGAGAGATTACGCTCTTCACCAGGTACGAGAAAAGATGCTGGTGATGACTCTTCTGGCTCTACTACAGGAAGTGGTCTAGGAAATAATCATATCACCTGCGCTGACAACGTCATCGCTGACGTGGATAAACTAAAAATCCTCATAGGAGGAAAACGCGCTGGAAATACTTCTCATGAAATTATCAACGAAATCTCTGATATCTGTCGACGATTACTTACCGGTGGAATCATGGACATCAATACATATCAGGAATTTATCGATGAAATTACAGATGACTAAATCCCTTGAAACATAATTTAGATCATGGTGAATAATTAAATAAAATGATCGTACACAATACTTATAGTAGACCAAGAATGATCAGAGTAGTAAATTCACGATTACCAGTTTATGAAATAACCTACGGAGATGGACTTGGTGATGTTGTTCGGGGTTTATTTACCAAGATATCCCCAAAAGCAATGCCAATTGCAAAACAACTATTTATGAAAGCTATCGATGTTATTCGCGACAAAGCTCCTAGCGCAATCGGTGATCTTGCTGGTAAAGCGTTTTCTGCGGTCAAGGACAGAATTTTACGGTTGCTACGACGAAAACAGCAACCGAAATTACCATCTACTCAGATTATGCCTGCAAATGAAAGTAAAATAATAAATCAGGCCGCAACCCAAGGATTAGTGGATCTGGCTGATGCATCGTTAAAAGAAAAAGAAGATAACATAACCGCCAGTCTGATGGCAGGAAGTGGTCTTCGTAGATAATTACAATTTAAATCATAGTAATTACAATAAAATGTTTAAGCGTGAAAATGATACAGCGTTAGACATGGGTGAACCAGTTCGTAAAAATGATTCCCTGCGCGATTATCAATATTATTCTTACGATGCAGTACAACCAAATCAACGTGGAAGAATCGAATTATGAGTTCAAGATACAAGTCGGTGTTTCTTACAAGCTGAAGCATTTATCGAAGGTCAACTTATAAAAGCAAATGATACAGAATATGGAATCGGTAACAGAGTCGGTTTTGTCAATAATGGTATCATGGCGTTATTCAGCAGTGCTACCTATATGATCGATGGAAAACACATAGAATCATGCCTGGAAAATGTTGATATTGCTACGACGATACTTGGTCTAGCTAGATACTCCGATGACTATTCAAGATCAGCCGGTCCATCAATGATGTTTACAAAAGATACAAATGATCATCCAGAAAACAGAAATGTAACAATGAGTTCAGCTGGAACTAAAGTTGCGTCAATGAACGAAAATTTCAATCTCGGATTCGCAGCACGTAGAATAATGTTAAACGCAAACGAAATGTTTTCATGTGCGATTCCGTTATCTCATATTGTTGGATTTTGCAGAGATGTTAGGAAGGTTATGTTCGGTGCTAAACACACTGTATTACTTAAAAGAAAAGAATCCGACAATGATGCAATCTGGCAAGCCGGGGTGATGCTGGTAAAGTAGTAATAACAAAATTAGCATTGTGGATGCCAGTATTGGTTCCATCTGTCACAGAAGAAAATAAAGTGCTTTCTGTCATGAATCAAGGTGGTAAATCACTGCTATCATGGAAGACAATGACTACAGATAGTAATCAAGGTAATGCTGCTGGTTTATTTACATGGCATATAGCAACACAACAAGGGGTTTCAGCACCAGGAGATATTTTTTATCGCATTTCAACCAAACGTACGAGTAAATAATCAGGAAGGAAATCCGATGATATTTGACAGATTTGATGTTACCGAGGTTAGTTTGAAAATAAATGGACATCAATAACCTGCCTAGGAAGTTACTTTGAATTTTGAACAGAATAAAGTTCCACGTGCATATCATCGTTTAATGTCATTTATGGGGCGCGATCTAAATGTAGATACCGGTTTGCAAATATTACAAAAAGATTTTACAACAGTATATCCGATCTATTACTTTTCACTGGAACATTTGGATTTATTTAGACAATCTGTTGTTGATATATATTTTCGAGCTCAAGTAAGTTGCTTTCCTCCTGGTACTGTAGGTCCACCTGTTGTTCCTGCTGGTTTCAGAGCGATCGCTGTTATACTTAGCGACAGAGCAGTATTACTTGAAGGTATTGTTGGACGAATGCGAGTCGTTGATGCACCCGTAGAGAACATGTAATTAAAATCAATCGAGTAAATATAAAAATGTCGTATATTCATGTTAACACAAGTCTGACTCAAGGTCAGATAAAAAATTACAATCAAAGAACGCAAATCAATGTGGGGCAAAAATAACATTAAAGAAAAAACAAATGAGTGGTGGTCTAAATAAATTATCGTTAATCGGTAATCAGCTTAAACGTTTCAATAAAGCTCTGGTATCAAAAACTGGAGTTCAACTTGAATTTTCTCCAAGTGCCAGGAAATATATGATTAAATTAGGAGGTATATTTCCACTTCTTGTAGCAATACCAGCATTAATTGCTGCGGCCGCACCTGCAGTTGCAAAAGCGGCTGCTTTAGGTGCTGCTGGAATCGCAGCTGGAATGGCATTAAAGAAAGCAGCAGGAAAAGGTTATAATAAAAGGGCGTGGTCTCAGACTTCCAGGAACTTATATAGGAAAGGGACTGAGACTTCCAGGAATATAATACCGATGTCAAATTTTGATCTGATAAATGCTGCTAAAAGATTAAAAATAGAACATTTTAGAGGAGTGTTTATGCGCAATCAATTACCGAAAAATCCACATCACGCTGAACCGTTATCATCAATCTCTTTTCGAATTTCGGTCCAGGAACTCACTGGGTTGCATATGCGATTGATCCACGAGGAATTGTTTATTTTGATTCGTACGGACTATCACCACCAGTTGAGTGTTTAAATTATATTAACCAATTACCTGCCAGAATTTGGTATTCAACGTTACCGACACAGACAATGACAGACCCACCGATATGTGGTCGTGAATCCATCGCTGTACTTGATGCGATATCAAAATCAGCTAAACCACCTCACAAGGGGTTGTACACGAATACACAAGTAATCGTTGGACAGGTATTTAAAATTGTACACATATATAATGATCGATATTTACGGAAGATCTTTGATTAGAAAAACCGAGAAAGGAACCGAGATAGATTTCGACAATGTGCAACACGAGATGTCCTTTCTGATATTATGAACCTAGCTGGGGTTGACCGAGACGAAGTTATTTTTCAGGACAAACACGGTGTTTTGAAAACCAGCAATATTAAGTGGAATGATATAGTTCGTAGGGTTCTTGGCGCGGATATGGATAATATTCCGGTATATACCGACAGCGGAAAAATACGAGATTCGGGTATTTTGATAGAATATATCAGGAGTAACATAAAACATGTTCAAAAATGATTATCAACGTCAGGTGGTGTATTAACAGGGGAACTGTCCATGAACGGAAATAAAATAATCGTCCTAAGAAATCCAACATCAGATGAAGATGCGGCAACAAAAAGATACGTTGACACTCTTGATGGTAAATTATCTACGTTAAAAACCGAACATGATGCCGTTAGTGGTACATTATTCACGTTAAAAACCGAATATGAACTTCACATAAACGATCACAATACTGTAGACGGAAAATTATCTACGCCGATAGCCGAGTATGACATTCACGTAGGTGCGTTTACAAATCTCCGTAGATATTTCATAAAGATCGATGAAATTGCAGATGGATTCTTCGGAAAACCATTTATTGTTGATACGAATCTTTCTGATATTAAAAATTTAATCGATACGATTAGGAAAACACGGGGAGATATTGTAAGTGATGCTTGTGATATTATTAATAAAATTGATCTCCTTGAAAAATATCAGGGTAAAATTCTCCACAGACGGATTAACAACGTCGTATACACAATATCATCAGGATCAACAACATGGTCTCAATAAAATAATAATATCAAACATACCGCGGAAGTTACTGGCGTGTACAGATTGTCTGTGTTTAGTAGTGCAAAATTTGAGATATTTACCACGTATCCATGGCATCACTCAGCGGATGAGTTCTCTGGAACCGTATCTGTTATATTAAACCGTGGAGACAAGGAAACATTTATCCTGCTTGCATCGGACAATAAATTAACTGCAGCAACGATCTGGCGGTGTCTGGCATTTGTTGCCGACACACCTCAATTGATTACAGCGTAAATAATAAGGACTACATATACAAACAAGCGCGTAAGTGGCAAGATAAATTAAAATCTATCGTTGATACTTACACGATAAAAGTAAAAAAAGTATCACAGACGTGTCATTGTCATTGACATAATTGTATACGCAGTCACCGCGGTTGTTGCTGGAGTCTTTTATTATCCGCGGTAACATTGACATCACCTGCGGTCATAACGATCTGTGTTTCAGCGTCAACTGCGATTGCTGAAGTTTTTAATATAATCGCAAAAAAATATATCGACGTGCACGAATGAAAAATTTTCCGATTATGCGGTGAAGTTACAAGCGGCAACGGCATCGTATTCTAAACTGTCTCAGTTAATATCTGAAAGCCTCAACGATGATTCAATATCCGATTCTGAGTTCGCATTAATGACTAAAATATTCTCCGAAGTAATGACTGTGATAGATCCTACTCCCATTATAGTTACATATAAATAGATAAATGTCAGCACAGGAACTATTGCAACAGATTGCCACGAACACAACACCGATAAAACAACTATGATATCAGTGAGCACAACCAATCGTGAATTCAGTATTAATTTTCCAACTGCAGTTTTAGCAAGGGAGATTGCACTTGCGCAACTACGAGTATATCATAGTTGGCCAAATATCAGTTATGAACCGTTTGGTGGATTACTTCCAAATAATTCGCTTGTACATGCAAACAAAAAATAAACCTGATGGAAACCCAGATTTCTTTGTTGTCTATATCCCCACAGGTAGCTATGAGATTGAACAGATCAACGATGAATTGCTGCGCAGAATAAAATCAACAACAACAACAAAAATGAATCAAAATAACTATTACTGTTCACAAACCAACATTATCATCTGTGGTTGAAGTAAAATCTTCCGATTACGTCGTAGATATTTATCGATCATTGATAAAAACTGTTCTAGGGTGGCCTGAAACTCCACCAAATCTTGATGATGTTCTCAGATTTAACAATAATCCAGATGATAAAGGCAGGCATATTTCACCAGAGATTGTAAATATAACCTCAACGATTACAGTCAATCTTGTATGCGATGTAATTGATGGTAGTTATCAAACAGATCTTGGGATATCGAATCAAGCTCAAAAAGGGTACGCTCTTTAGACATTTACTCCAACGGTTCCTCTTGGATCCTTGATCGTCCAGGAACCAATCAGTCCGGTGTATCTACGTACGCATAATCAATACTTGTCAAGAATTAATTTTAAATTCACCGACCAGAGTGGACACTTGATTGATTTACGTGGCGAGGTTTTACTGATAAACTTTAATGGAAAATGGTAAACAATTTTTATCGTAAACGACTTTTTGATCTTGATTCACGGTTTAATCAGATAAATATTAGATATGTGCCAGCACGTTAAGGTTAAGGAAGCACATGAAAATGCAATCAAATTAATTTTTTACACAGTCTCCATTCAACATCGTTGATGTAATCATTGATGGGTTCGGTGACGGAGATTTTTTTTGGGCGCAAGAACAGTTAGATAGATTCCGGCTAGAACCTATTTCGATGATCACGTGTGAGCGAGATCAGATTATAAACTACGCGCATTCCTGCATTAAACTTGATGAATTTAAAAAAATTTATGGTTCTGAACAAAATCTGATTTGAGTAAAATAGAATATTTCTTTACATATTTGATGAATTTAATCCTTTTTTACCCATTTTAGTCGAAATATCATAGAAAATCTGTCAAAATTGTAATATTTGTAGGGTAAACCCCGAGTTATTCTTTAAATGATTTCTCGATAAATCGGTAAATTTGCCATGTTTTGCTTATAAATCAACTAAAATCGGATATAATTTTACTAGAGTATACAAAAAAACAGAGCAAAAAAAGATGAAATTACCGATTTATCGATAAATCGTTTATAATATATATATATATATATATATATATATATATATATATATATATAATATTTTTAAAATTTAAATACTTGTTTTAATTATAATGACGGGGGAATTCGAGAGATTATCCAAGATCGAGGTTTCTAAAAATAAAAGATTTAACCTCGACAGAATATTCCCTGTGCCGATGTGAGATCTGGTTGATCAGACAGATACAATCTTGATCAATAAAATACATGAGGCCAAGAAAGAATTTCAGAAAAATGAAGCATGTCCTGTGTGGTTGACGTTTAAGATTATAAGCGACACTAAAATATAGATGTTACGATGAACTACAAACGAGCGGCGATGATCATTAACTACCTTGACGATAGAAAATATATTTTAAAAATCAAATTTATTGTACTATCAGATACAAACAATTGGATTATTCGTGATAAACGTGATTCTGTCCTTCATAACGAAAAAACTGCCTTACTGAGTAAAGGTTCCAAACCAGTGGTGTTGACCGCTATTGATAAACTATATTACGGTTATTTATGGGATATATCCGCTTGAGTAACCCAACATTGATAAGCTAAAGCTAATGAAATTCTCGAAGATAAATTGTGTGGCCGAACGAATAACAGAACATTTCACTGTTTCGACTCGTGGGAAGGGGTTAACGGATAACCGACGTAATGTAATAAATTCGTGGGCTGAAAAGGTCAAATTTACCGGTGCATCTATCAAAGATGTTGCTAGGAAAGAAATTAAAGTTCCCTATAACAGTAAAAACGATAACAGAAGAGATCTTATACGAATCTAAATTTAAATCAGAGGGATCTTCAATCGAAATTGTTGATCATAATGCGTATGCGTGGACCAATGCAGCAACATTTTTTCCACGCACGAGGACGGTTAAAGTCTATAACGGTGATATGTTCAACTTTATTAACGAGATAAGTAAAAACGATTCTGTATCCTTGTAGTTGTTTAGTTCTAAAGATGAATCGGATCAGTTTGTAAGACAAAATGGTGATATTTATCGAACAGAATCACTCCACGAGAGAATGAGAGAATATTCCCCTGACGAAAAATTAATCGGTGAATGTTTTACTGTTCCATCGGTTGCAGCTCATTTTGCTATAAAGAAAAATTCCTGGAAACCAATTCGGTTTGATCTTGTTGATGATATAATATTATATTGTATTGAATATGGTCACGGTGGACTGTGGAACTGTAAATACTCGCGCAAAGATGTTATCTCGGTTGATATGGTTGCATGTTATCGGGGACGTTTTCTGGGATACGGAGAGTGTTCAAGGTATTTTAAAAGATTCGGTCAGCCCACACACGAGATGACGCGAGTATCAATAAATGGACCATTACCTGATTTTGATATTACTGGATACGCAATTATTCGAGTTTACAGAAAACCTTCATCCGATTTGTTATGTTTGGTTCTGTAGACATTTTTCAAAAAAGACGTGGGCTTCAATAGTGCTTTTACGGTATATGCTCGATTGTTTAATGTTGACGTCGTTGATTGTCAGTGAAGCGATTATATCATACCGAATGCAGACCGAATTTGGGTTACCACAAAAAAAAGGAATATTCTGATGAAGAAAATCCTGAATAAACCGACTTTGAATATAAAATTGCAAGGGATCTTGGCAGGAAAAAAATAGGTAAATTTATCCAAGTAGCATCAAACGATCATAAACGACATTGTACAAAATTGATCATGGACGATGCCGAATTAAATTTTATAATCGCTGATACAACGAAAAGAAATACACTTAGATGTCAGGATACAGCTTTCTTATCAAATGGAGCTAAGTTAGGTACAATTGTGAATTATATTGACGTTCAATCACCGCAGTATACCCATTTAAGATTTTCGATGCTCGCGTGCGTTTCGATTAATTATCAATTATAAATAAAATTCCAAAGTTTGCTGTCAGAGTAACTACCGATTCGTTTAATATCACTAAAATATATTCAAGATTGCTTGATCAACTAAATATCATCGATCATGCACCATGGGGTGAATGGAGAATATAAAAGAGAATATACTCGATTATTCTGAATCAGCAGATGTTCCAATCGAACATATTTACCGTAGAAATAATCGGATATTTAAACCATCGTCTGCACCATCAATATATGATCCCGTAGCTAGACACAAAACGACTTATCTAAATGGACCTGGAGGATCAGGAAAGACGACACGTGCAATTGAACTATTTCAAAATTCAGAAATTATCGTTTTGACACCTTCACACAGACTTACGCGAGAAATGACCCAACGAGGAACACGGTCATGTACTTATCACAGCTTTTTTCGATGGAGCGGTGACGCATGGAATCCCATATCGAATGGGAAATAAATATGTTCCGAAGATCATAGTTTGAGATGAAATATGTACTGTATCGCTGGAAAATCTAAACATATTTGTTGATGTGTTGTTGACGAAAAACACTGCTGTAATAATGTGTGGCGATCGGGGTCAACCACCACCCTTTGTTGGACCGTCTCGACACGAATGGCTAAAGAGATCAGTTGAATATTACGAAGAAATAGTTCACGATCATAGATCACTTGATTCAACATTGAGGGAGTTTAAAAATGTAATCAGATTAGAACCGAATAAAATTTAATATGACGTTATGCGTAATATAATCTCAGAAACCTCTTTGAACGACTTTTGGGATATGTGGAGACCAAACGATCTGATAGTTCCAAGTAGAAATCTAATTCGTGACACACTTCAACAAAGATTATTTCTGCTAAATAAAGAAAAATTCGCAGAATTTCCGGTACTATTATGTTATCGCCCAGCAGATACGTGACAACAGAATATTCTCGTTGACATACCAGGACAGACGGAGAGAAGGAATCTCGTGTTGAATGATATTGTTTTACTTGATGACAATGTTGTTGATAGCGCTTTATCGGATTGGACGCTAGGATACGCAATGACGATACATTCATCTCAAGGATTAACTATTTCTGATACAGTTGTCTGGATTGTGGAAGATCATATCGAGTGGTCGAATTTAGTTTATATTGCGGTGTCTCGTGTCAGGAAAATATCTCAGCTACGTAGGATTGTCGCGGATGCATCATAAACCACTGGCAATGTTTACAATGATATTGTAAGACAAAAATTAGATAGCTATAAACAATGTGATAAAATAAAACGCGACTTCGATCTTGACGTGCAATTTATCATAACATTGAAACAGCAACAGGATAATCACTGTGCAAGCTGTAATTGTATAATGCTGTG
This sequence comes from Unio delphinus, assembly GCA_029339505.1. Classification (NCBI taxonomy): domain Eukaryota; kingdom Metazoa; phylum Mollusca; class Bivalvia; order Unionida; family Unionidae; genus Unio; species Unio delphinus. Next base: position 2,236,178 of record JAQISU010000182.1, read on the forward strand.
GCAATACTCGAGTAAAAATCCTAGACAATTTACCGTAGATAGAAAAGATAACAGTCTTGGTCATACACGTGATAATGTGATGTTAACTTGTCTTGAATGTAATCGGCGTAGAGGTGCTAGTTAAGTGAATGTGGTGGTAATTGTGTATTCTCGGGAATTACCTGTAATTGTTCACGTGTAAATCCACGCTGAGGAGCAGTTGAATCTAATCTGTAGATTGCAGGTCTACATGTGGATCGTACCACGCTGGATATCTTGTGTGTAGTAATACTCGAAATAGCTGTTGTCGTTCTTTTTTCTCCTTCACATTCACCGGGTTCGTATAAATATCTGATGATGACATTACCTTATATTGGATGTGGTGGAACTTCATGCTGTATTGGTATATATTTCCTTGTAATCGCATTAATAGATTTCATGGCAGTTGTTCGAGTAACCTCATTGTTTAATGCAGCTATCACACTTGGTAATCTTGCAACCCATTCACGAGATCTTGTATCCTGAATGAATTCATTCGCGTATTGATATCCAAATAATCTTTCAGGAAGTGTTCTATTAAATCGTTCTACGATCGCTTGATCACGATGAATTTCAGTATGTCCTTTTCGTATTTTAACATTGTGTCGCTTCATTAATGATGATACTGCACCAAGAAATTTTGTGACAGGATCAAGTTCTAATAGTTGTGGCCATCGCAATGGTCCTCGTCGATAAATTCGTTTGAAGGCAGATGCGACTTCATTAGCACTTTTAGTTGATAGTGGTTCTGCTTCTTTATATCTACTTGAAACATCAACAACGGTTAATGCATATTTAAATTTTACTCTACGTATACGATCATGAGGTAAAAACAAAATATCAGACTGATAAACTTCATTAGGATCGTTAACATCAAAATGTGCGGACTCAATTCGTTTAGGCGGTGGTAGATAAAATTTGCCACATTGCTTGTCGTGCGAACCACGCTGCTTCGGTAGAACGTGTGCCATTTGCTGTATTAGCGAGTTTATCGGATGCCGCTCTACCTTTCCAGTATCCTCTTAGGCTATTGATTATTGATTGCATTATAATAAATTACACAGCTCCTATTGCTAATTTGGTTTTCATCGCAGATTTCACTAACCAATTGGCTAATCCCTCCTTGAGATTTTTATTTTTTTATGGAATTCAATGCGTGAATCAATTTCACATCTGCGATATGTCGTTGTTCTAGATCTTCACTTTTATAAGCTACATCATGAACGTGACACGCTTTATCAATTGCATTTACGGGATATTCACCGGATTTTGGTTGATCTTGATCATCAAGTCTGATATCAAGTCGAGTGCCAGGACCGCAGTAATTATATCCTGGAAGATATTTTTCTCCGGGATATTTAGCCCACGGAGATCCTGGAAATTTTGACATTAATCTTGCAATGTCACCACCGGTTTTTGTTTGGTAAAATGGAAACTTTCTTTCTGCCACATACGGAACATTTTTCAGTGTACGCTATTCTTTTATTTTTTTTGTCGTAACCGTAGATAAATCAGGATTTGGAGTTTTAACCCTACAGCGCAAACAATATAAATCCATGATATAATATAATATTATGGATGTAATTGATTTTTCATCGACACGAAAACGAAAACAGGTACAACATAATCCAGCGTTACCGAATTCGATCAGAATGATATTAATAGGCCCGTCTGGATCCGGTAAAACACAACTATTACTTAATTTTATAATGAGATGGTTGAAATGGAATAAATTGTATTTAGTTGCACCATCTGTACATGATCAGAGATGCTACGAAATACTTAAGGAATTTAATGAAAACGCACGATTGCTGAGCGGTGATGATATTATTGATTTTATAACCGATATTGATGAAGCACCATCTGTCGATGATTGATCTCGATGGATTCGTTAATAATTTAGTTGTGTATGATGACGTAATGCTAGATAAACAAACGAATCCGGTAAGAATATTTTGCTCGAGGACGGCATAAAAATACTGATGTTATTTACGTAACTCAGCGGTATACACAAATTCCGAAACTAATCAGAGATAATTGTAATATTTTAGCTGTATTTAATGGAATTGATACACGCACGATAGAAAATATTCAAAGGACCTGGTGTAGCGGAGATATAGACATAAATAAATTCATAAATTTCTTTTCACGTGCGCAAGAAAAACCGTCTGGTTTTATAACAATAAATCTGCATGACCCCAGGACAAGATATCGTGTAGATATCGATCAAATATTTGGTTAATTTGTAGCCTCAGATTGACAAAATAAAGATATCCTCTAACTAAATTAAATAGATACTATTAGTCAATTTGGTAATCAAAAAAGGGTGACGTTTCGATTTAGTCGGTTAAGCCTCTCTGCTGCTATTCGCTATGAATGGACTCGCCACAGTTGCTAGTGCTAAGATCAAGGCTAGTTTAAACGATTAGCCAATGGAGCCCCACAATGCAATAAAATGCTATTTTTTTTTTAGGGGAGAGGGAGAGGACTTTCTGAAATTCATTCTGGAATTCCTACCATTTTAATAAAGCTTTGGCTACACTATTCTTTCCACATGTTAGTTTGCATAGTCATACACGTTCATAACGAATAACGTATTGTTATTTTGTTTACGTGCTATCTCGTATATCTGATGCTATTTTGGCCTCCAAACCTGCTTTCAATTTCTGCATATTTTAATGAATCGAGTATATTTTGAATTTATTTTAGAAAAAAAGTCTTCACTAGGAGTGCCACAAAATGTTTTCATCGAACCAACAGTTCTTACATTTATTGGAAGTTAGGATTGTGTCACATGCTTTTATTGTTTTATTTATTTATCTTTTTGTTTTGTTTAATATCGTCGATCCTTTCACTCTTTGAAAGGCTTACGAGAGTATTTAATTAATTAAAATCGGAGAATAATTGCTTTTGCCATATATTTTAAGGTTATTGTGTTCTATTTTCATTCCCCATTTTTGCATCTCTTTTGTCACTGTAAAAAGGTCTTTCGTTATTCTGGACCAATGCTGAAGATAGAGGTTTCACATTAGCTGATACAGTGAGACTTTTATGCGAAAATACTGCGAAGTTGGCAAATCTGGAATATCGTAAAGGGGCGCTAAAAATCGGACATGATGCAGATTTTGTTATATGGGACCCTGATGCATCTTTCAAGGTATGTAACTGACCGGTTACTGTCACTGATGAGCCATTTTTAGCGGCTTGTATGCTTCGGTAATTAGGACAACCACAGCTGTTTCCGCGAGACAATTATGCATCGAGTGTATGCCGGCGCAGAAAGCTACACACAAATCGTACATTACATTCGTGGATTTTTTTCTGCAAAAGAGAACCTGCATTCTATTTCGACCATCATATGACTGTTTAAAAAAATAAAACGATCTTGAATAACCAGTTTCTTAAATAATAATTATAATTATGAGGACTTTGTATAGCGCCTAATCTTTAGAAGCTCTAAGCACTTTACATCTATAATGATACGACTACAAGAAAGCACCATGAAATTAGAAAACATGAATGCTGAACATATTTAAGGTATGAAACTGTATTAGTTCTTTAAATTTGTTCTTGCAGCCGAAAAAGGTGAGTTTTAGAGCCCTCTTGAAAGAGGTCACTTTGTCTTTGTGTCTAATTTCAATGGGCATTTTATTCCACTTTGCTGGGCCCTGGTACGCCAAAGAACATTGCCTATATGATTTCGTTTTCATAGTGGAAATAATGAGAATACGATTGTCAGAAGAGGAGCGTAAGTATCTTGCTGGTGTATACACATGTGTGAGGCCGGATAGGTCTGTTGGACTGGAGTCAGTCAGTGAAACGTAGCAGAGAGAAAAAATATTGTTTGATTCTGGATCAAATGGATAGCCAGTGTAGGGTACAGTAAGCGGGGAGGTGTGCTCGGATCGCGGTACTCTAAAGGATGAACCGAGCAGTTGTGTGTTGAACCTTTTAGAAATTTCTGGAGTAGATATTGAGACGAACCAGACAGAATTTACTTACAATAGTCCAGTCTTGAAATTACTACTGAACACACAAGTGTTTCATTGGCATCAACTGAAATATATTTTCGAATGGAGCGAACGTTTTGGAATTTAGACACTAGGTCTTTAGCAAGCATTCATCTATCATACTTGCATGTATTGCTAAAACAGACAATAGTAAGAACACCGATAAACATTAGATGCATTTTGTTAACGTTCAAAATATCCCCTATTCCGTAATAATAATAAATGTAAAGTTAGTTTGATAAATGGTGCTTAAAACTCACGGGTTTGACTGTTTCAGAATTCTTCAGTTAATGATGAAGCAACAAATGTAACGTACGGTCCATGGAGAAATAGATCACATAATGCTAAATGTATACAACATACCAAATAACAGGCTTTCGCCGCGGCTGGGAAGGCACGTCACCTAAGTACGACTATCTTGAATAGAAAGATAGTATGAAAAACAAACCTCTGACATTTCAAGGTTTTTGTGGTTACGCGATTTCGTTTATTCATAAATGTTACTAAAAAGAAGAATATATTCCGGTGTTAGGTTTTCCTGGCTTATGGATACAAGTAAAGTTCAAGCGTTTCTCAGCTGTTTCGTAATCAGATAAACATGATGTTTTCATTGTGGTGAAATAACATTATTTTTCGTATTTATTATTGACATATCTATTGAGATTTATTTTATTGTTATAGATATGCAACCACATTTATGTTTGAACCACACACACATGGTATAAGAATTAGTGCGATGTGCCAGTTTCATATCCTACGGGTTTGTGGCATATTTGTGTGCGACCAGTTCTTTTATCAATAGTCGGCCACTAGAGTTATGAAGGTTTTTTTTTTTCTCCTCTAGGTGACAATCGATTCAATTCACCATCGGAATAAGGTAAGTTGGAAATACTTTAATTTTTCTTTCAAAATATTTACTAGACTGGAGCGAAACGATGTATAATTCGGTCATTATATATTTTCCTCATTTGACATTTAGTGATTCATAATAATGGTACTAACAACTGAGTCGCTAGGCGCTCATCGGTCTGTTGTCAGGACAGTGTGGCTGTGTGAGACAGTATAATGCATGTCTTGGACATGATGCCCCAGTGCCATAAATCATTTTAAATTGCCACGATGCAGACATCATTGCAATGTGACTACAAATTATAAAAGCTACGTTAAAAATTCAACACACACACACACACACACACACACACACACACACACACACACACCTTCTATGAAATTGAACGCAATTAGAATACAAGTGTTGCCGAGGTCGCTAGAGATAAATTCATACAAATTAGCGTCCAATACTCGTGTTTTCCGAAGTGATATTGGTGTGTTGGTTTTGAAATTCTGAATGTGTCCCAAATTATGACCTAGTTAAGAACCTATCATACCTAATTTTCTTTTCTAAGGACACATGCTAATGAATGTCTTAGGAATATAGTTTACAATGATACTACGTGGACAAGATAAGTTCGTCATATTCTAGAAGCAAATCCGTTTAAATTATCGTAGAAAGTACTTATTTTATATATAATTCTTAATGCCTTAACGCCAACCCCCCTATGTCCCCCAATTTCATACTAGATTCCACGTAGATCCTTTTATAGATTTTTGTAGAGTATTATGAACACTTTATATGTGAAAAATATCACAAGTCACTCGTCAATCACATAAATTGTTTAAGAAAATATTCCCAAGGACATGACATCTGTAACCTAACGTTAATATTATATTAAACATATCATAACTCAATTAAAAATATATTTTGTATGTAAATAAATTAATTGGGAAGTATAAAATATTAGTTTTTAAATATTAAGAATAATTGTTATCTTAAATTCGAAATGTTATATTTTGTAAAGTTTCAAATTTTAATTTAACCATTTTCCTGGAATGACCGTTAATATTACAATCAGGCCGAAGAAGATCTGTTATTTAAATGCATTAATTTGGCTATGCGACTGCAGAAATCTATTAATTGACCGCTTCGTTGGCCAAGTGGTTGGAGCGTCCGACACGGATGCGAGAGGTGGGGGGTTCGTACCCCTGCCAAATCATACCAAAGACTTCTAAATATGGTACCAACAGCTGCCTCCTTTGACGCTCAGCATTAAGAGGTTAGTGCTAGGCCTGATCGTCTTGGTGTCAGGATAATGTGACTGAGTGGGACATCATGATACATGTCTGAGGCATGTTGACTCAGTGTATGACGTCACTATAAAACAGTGACACTACAGACATCGGTGCGATGTGACTGAAAAATGTTTAAAGCTACATTAACAATCTAAATCACACACACACACACACACACACACACACACACACACACACACACTTAATAATTGAATATATTGACACAATATTAGTTGAATATATTGACAGTTTAATTCACTGATATAACTGTGACTAGCTCGCCTTGCATGATTTATACGACACGCAGGTACTACCACCCAAACACGATGCACCCAAACTGTGCAACCGTGTTGGTATGATTTGCCACCATCCAAAATCCGCTCAGATAATCTTACTCGGCTTGTATTATAATGCCGAAAACTCAAGTACTACGGCCCAGACCCCCCACACCCGAAAAAAAAACAACAAAGAACAAATGTCTGTGTTGGCTTATACGACAGATACAATATAAAATTTGGGTACAAAAATATTAATGATTACACTTGCGAAGTGATTTTGAAAAAAAGTGACTTATTTTCTCCTGATTGTAGATATTTACTAACTTTAGACGATAGTTTTGGTTTTTCTTGTCTGTTCGTCTGGCAGCGATACTAGTACGGTGAGAGCACACGCTCTGCACGTCGCTTTGCCTTGGGGTGAGAAACACATTGGCATCTCCTAGTTCTTTTTGAAACATTTGTTTTTCTTTTATAAAATGAAAATGTTTTGTTCGGCCCGGGTTCCTGTACGGGCTCAGCCCCCTGGGATATACTTCAGGATGTCTACCACCTTGTCGCCCTGGTTACTGATACAGGACAAATAAAGTCTTGAAAATTACTTTAGCTTATTTACACCTTATATTGTCTACAACGGTTGCCCCCAAACACCGTCTGGATTCCTCTTTCTTCTTGAATAGAGTGTTCTCTATATGCAAATTAGCTTGTAATATATTTAATGGAAGAGTCACAAAATCATGGCATGGGATGTTATTTTTTGTTTATTTATTTATTATGTCTTATGAATGCACTTTTGAATTGGGATGATATAATTAGTTTTATTCAAATATTTCCTTTGTGAAATAACTTCCATTCCATTATGAGGGAAACATGCAGAAAAAAAACATTTATACGATGCAAATGGCTGTATCTAAATGGAAATTAGTACCAGGGTACTTGGACTAATAAACAATACTTTAGAAAATCATTTTAATTTATCTTTTCAGGTTACTCCTTACCTTGGAAAAGAGCTTAAGGGCGTTGTACATATGACCGTTGTTCGTGGAAGACCAGTTTTCAAAGATGGCCGACTGCTAACTAAACCCACAGGAAGATTTCTTCTCAATGAGAAGACATCACCAGAGACTTTGAAATCTCGATTTAGTTGTTCATATACGGGTCCAAATCAAGAAAGAATATTGGCAATACGGCGGCAAGTTTAGACATTTTCTGCATCCATCCACGATTTGCAGTGGGCATCAAAATTTAAAAATTCCACTCAATTCCGAGCCACTTAAGATATTTAGCCATTTATTCCAAATCACTTGTCATTGGAAAAGAGAACACAGAGTTCTGAGATTGGGGGTTCAAAACTTCCTAAAATGAATCAAAGACCAGCAATACAATTGTGCTAAGAATTGACATGATTTTGCATGCATAATATATACACTTCTTTTTTAAAATGAAATTTGCAAGAATAAATTACAATTCAAACTGGTCACATTTGCTTCTTTCATCATTAAATCACAATCATTATTTTACGAAATCAGTTGAATCACAATTTTCGTGCAACAAGTAAATGTTTTGTTCTTAAGGTGGTATTAGCAACTTCATTTCAAAGCGACCGTCATCCATCTATAGATCTAGAAGGCATATCCTGTCTCAAATATTCTCCGTTTTAACCACATTTTCTCTTCCCCCAAAACTTTATTACTCAATATATTTCTTACTGTGTTAGATGCTATGATTTACAGTCTGTCAAGGAGATATGCTTAGTTGGGCATAGCTAGAACTGGATTCAAGATAACTTTAGGCTTGGCTAGATACATAAGTTCGTGGCTATATTTTATTATTATCTTATATATGAAAATATTATTATTTCTGCGAGATGATTAATACAGGCATAATCTTATAACCAAAATCCTTCATATGCGCATGCATACACATTTATCTATACACACCTACATGTGCAAAACCTGTCCCACATACACATACGAGAAAGAAAATGAAAGAAACAGGTTTTTTTTCGTCGAGTTAAACAGCAGCAGAGAGGGTGAGCCGGACAACATTTTTAGACAAGTTTTCACTGAAATCACGCTTAAAAACAATGAAACCAGTGACATCAGGGCCCAAATGTGTGTGTGAATCATGGATTAGGTCCAAAAAAAAAATATGAAAAAATCAATGAAATTAATGAAATCCTCCATCGATTTTTGGGAAAAAGGAACTACAACGTCGTTGTCCGGCTCACTAGAACTTTCAGTTGGGGTTAACCGAATATTTGATCCAGTCCGATACGATATCGTGTTCGAGGGTCATGTAAATTTATTGTTACAAATCCGTGTGGGGCAGACTGAGCATGACTAAAGAAATTTCTAATTGATTGAAGTCCATATCAGAACACCATGTCTGCCAAATATTTCGTAGCGTATGTGTATCAACGCCGTTGAATACAGCAAGCATATTACAGTTATCTCTAATCACTTTTGGAATCTGAGTGTAGCGTTGAGTGACATAGATCACATCAGTGTTTTTATGCCTGCCTCGGGAAAATATTCTAGCAGGATTTTTTTGATTATCTAACATGACATCGTCGTATACAACTAAATTGTTGATACTTCCATCGAGGTCATTCACGGATGGCGCCTCGTCAATATCGGTTATAAATTCAATAACATCCTCGCCGGCAATCTCTGAAGCGTTTTCATTAAAAATTTTTAGCACTTCATAGCATCGTCGGTCGTCTACGCTAGGGGCAATTAAATACAACTTATCCTACTTCATCCATCTCATTATTAAATTGAGCAACAATTGCGTTTTACCGGATCCAGATGGCCCGATTATAATTGCGCGGATAGAGTTTGGTAGCGCTGCATGATGCTTTACTGGTTCTCTTGTTTTAGTCGCTGAAAAATCAATTATATTCATATCTCTATACATAAATTATGGATCTATATTGCGTGAAGTGTAAGGCGCGTACTGGCACAGATGACTTGACGACGATTACAACTAAAAATAACCGATCAGCGCTTTCTGGTAAATGCGTACAATGTAGTACAAAGAAATTTAGATTTGTTTCTAAACCCAAGGAACCCAAGGAACCTTTAAAAAGAAACGAGGAGGTGATATCGCTGCCAAATTAGCAAAACTCCCTGGAACCCCATGGGCAAAATACCCCGGAGAAAAACACCTTCCAGGGTATAGTTATTGTGGACCGGGAACAAGACTTGATATCAGACTCAATGATCAAAATCAGCCCCGACCCGGTGAGGAACCAATAAACGCTATTGATAAGGCCTGTCACCTTCATGATGTTGCTTATAAAAGCAGCAATTTGCAACACAGGCATCTAGCAGATGTGAAATTAATTCATGCGTTGAATGCCATTCCTGATAAATCCTTCAAAGAAAAATTGGCTTCATTTTTGATAAAATCGGCTATGAAAAGTAAATTGATGTTAGGTGCTGGTAATTAATAACAACATGGAATCTATTTATTATTCCCCAAGAGGATACTGGAAGGGTAACGCTGCAATCAGTAAACTCGCTAGCGCCGCAAAAGTGAAAAAAACCACTGCGGCTCATTGGTTATCCAAACAGGCACTATGGCAAATTTATCTACCACCGCCTAAACAAATTCAATTCTCGCATTTTGATGTGACCTTTCCTAATGAAGTTCATCAGGCTGATCTATTATTTCTGCCACATGATCGTGGTTACAAATATGCGTTAACTGTAGTTGATATTGCAAGTCGATACAAAGAAGCAGAACCGTTAAAAACAAAATCAGCCACTGAAGTGGCTTCTGCATTTGAAAGGATTTATCGAAGGAGCCCTCTGCACTGGCCAAATCTGTTACAAGTTGACCCGGGCAAGGAATTTCAGGGTGCAGTGTTATCTACAATGAAATATCACAATGTCGCTATCAGACAAGGGCATACTGCACTGCATCGTGATCAGGCCATTGTAGAACGATTTAATCGGATTCTTGCTGAGCGGTTATTTGGATATCAATATGCAAAAGAATTCATCCAAGAAAAAAGATCCCGTGAATGGGTTAAGAGATTACCAGGTGTAGTTACCGCACTGAATAACGAGATTACTAGAACCATCAACATGAAACCTATCAACGCGATTAAAAAGAATTCGATACCTGAAAAACCACAAAAAGATTTCAAAGAACCAATTCTTGGTAGTAATGTCATTGTGAGGTATTTAGGAGAGCTTGAGGGTGGTACAAAAGGGCTACTGATCCTATTTGGAGCGTCACTACGCATAAGATATCTAGTATAACACGATCTACGGGTAGACTTCCAATCTATAAACTGGATTCAACTGCCCCTCAGCGTGGGTTTACTAGACAACAACTACAAGTAATTCCTGACGATACTCAATTACCACCGCATGGTCTTAACTAGCACCCTTGCGTCTATTGCACTCAAGACAAGTCAACATCACATTATTTCTGACATGACCGAAATTGTTATTTTTTCTGTCTACGGTGAATTGGCGAGGATCCTTATCCGAATACTGCCAACGCATTATACAATTGCAACTCGCGCAGTGATTATTCTGTTGTTTCTTCAAAGTGATTATTAATTCAGCATCAATATCAAATTCTCGTTTTTTTTTGTCCTGTTGTTTGTAACCGGAGAGTTTTTTATCAATAATATCATTATCGTCACCAATGATTTCATCATCGCCAATGATTTCATCATCGCCTGACTCTGTCAGGACAATTCTTCGAAGTTGATTTATTTTTCGTACTCTGGATACTGAAAGATAGACTAAATTCGACCATTCTATGCGATTATCTACCATCCAAACAATTGTATCCGATATAGTCAATCCCTGTGAAGAATGTATCGTCGCTGCGTATCCTAGCGTCCATGGGGATTTATTAGCACGCAATGCATCTTCAACGACATTGATATCAACCAGCACAATATCATTTAATACGAGAATTTGTTTTTCACTCTGTCCTGGAATATCAACTTCAATATTCTGTTTTCGCGTATCCGATGGCCTATAACATAACGGTACTGGAAGTGTTGCAAATTTTTGTTTATGCAATTCAAATAACTTCATCTGAAGTGTGTCCCTGACTATTTTTCTACTTGCAATGATTAAATCATTTGGTCTCCACGCTTCCCAAAACTCATTCATGGGAGTTTCCGAAATTATTTCACGGGTTATTTCACACTGGATTCTATCCGGTTGTAATCTAATTAGTTTCTTCAATTCTTTTAATTCATTATCAAGTGATCTATGATCGGTATCAATTTCTTCATAATAGTCTACAAAACCCTTTAGCCATTCATGTGGAGATGCACCGACAAATGGTGGTGGTTGGCCGTGATCACCGCACATGACGACTTTTGTATTCTTCAATAACAACCACTCAAGAAATATTTTTAAGACATCTTCTGACACTGTGTCTATTTCATCCCAAATGATAATTTCAGGAATAAATTTCTCTCCCATGCGCTCAGGAGTCCATTTATCTCCCTTCCATCGGAAAAAGCTGTGATAAGTGCAGGCATTTACCCCTCTCTGTATCATTTCTCTTGCAAGTCTATGAGTTGGTGTTAGCACAATCATGTTTGGATTGGAAACACGAAATAACTCAATTGCCCGGGTTGTTTTTCCTGACCCACCACAGCCGTTTAAATAAACTGTTTTATACAGGCATATTGGATCAGAAATCGGTGGTGCACTATAAAATTCTGAACACTGATTGCTTTCTAAGTAATTATTTTCAATGGTAACATCTGCTGATTGAATATAATCATGAATCATTTCTTTCTTAATTCTCCATGTTCCCCATTTCTCAATGCCAGTAGCCTTAAAATCAGCCATTTTGCTATTTATGTAAAATGAGTCAGTAGCAACTCTAACTGCGGTGGTAGGAAATCTATTGATCATTGAAAACAGATTGATAGAAGCATAACCAAGCATAGAAGCTCTCAAATGTGTGTACTGCGGATGGTATCCATCATTGTAGGTAACAATTGTACCCAATTTGGTTCCATCGGACAGAAATGCGTCCTTACGATTGACATATAGGCCCTTATTCGTTAGATCCGCCATTACAAAATCGTATTCAGCGTTGTCTATAATCAATCGTGAAGAATATTTCGTATTATCATCTTTGCCACCTTGGGTAAATTTACCGATTATTCTTCGTCCAAGATTTTTTGCTTCATTGTTTCTGATTTCAAATAACTGCCTGGACCAATCCATGATTTGTTGTTCATTAAAATCAGGAAACAGTTTTCGCTCTTCGCTAATTATTTTTTCTAGATCAGGTTGTGGTAACCAGACTGATTTCTGTGCTCGATAGGATATAATTGCTTCACTGACAATTAATGATTTTAACATCTTACAATCAAGCATATACCGTAATAACACTATTGGCATCCAGTGTTTTTCAGACATGTGTTTACCAATCCAAAGATAACTACACGGATGAAGTCCTTCAGCCATTTCAAATGATACTACACAAGCGAATCCGGTTAAATCGAAATGTGGCAGTGGTCCATTAATAGCAACACGGGTCATTTCGTGTGTAGGGTGTCCAAATCGTTTGAAATATTTCTCGCATTCTCCATACCCAAGAAAACTTCCTGGATAACACGCAATCATATCAACTGAAATAACGGTATCAGAGGTGTATTTTGTGTTCCATAATCCGCCGTGGCTGTATTCAAGACAGGACAATTTGACATCTGATAAAAACTCACTTCGTGTTGGTTTCCACGCGTTTTTCTTTCCAGCAAAATGGGCTGCAATGGATGGTACTGTGAAACAGTTTGCTAATAATTGATCTTCGATTTCCCCCTCAGAAAACTCACTAGCTAGTTGTTTCATTTGATTCTGCAGTTCTTCAGTACGGTATAATTCTCCGTTAGGCCTTACAAACTGATCAAATCTGCATTCCTCGTCTGAATTACTATGAAATAGCCACGCTGACACAGGATCGTTTTTACTCAAATGGTAAATAGCATCAAATAATTTCTGCTCTGAAAAAAACTCTTCGGTTTGGGATAGATATTTTACGGTTCTATCGCGTGGGAATATTGTTACTGCAGATGACCACGCGTGCGCGTTATGATCAATAATTTCAATGGGGGTTCCTTTTTTTGATTGATATTTCGGTTCTTTTAATACTTCACCGGTGATTGTCCTTACCGATATTGGAAATCTTAATGATGTTTCTAATTTAGTTATATCCTGAATTGTTGCCCCATGCTCTTTTACCGTGAACTCCCAATCGGTTATTTTTTTTCGTCTTAGATCAGTGAGTTTATTTCCCCGGGACGCATTTGTGTAGTGTTCTATTATTCGTTCTGCTACACAATTGAGCCCTGTCGAATATTTCATGGGTGCTAGTTTTGAAATATCAGGTTTTTCATTGAGCGGATAGATCCCGTAAACAACTGCTGTGACAGGATAAGATCTTTCGTAGTAGGGTTTATCAATTCCAGTCAAAATTCCCGATTTTGAATCCTGATTCACGGTGACAGTTTTTTTGCCCCTGAGAATGGGTTCAAATTTATCCCTAATAATCCATTTGTCATCTTCACGGATAACGAATTTGATTCGAAAAATATTTCCTTCTTTCCCAAGACGTGAAATGATCACTGCTGCTTTTTCATCATTCATGGTAGCGTCAACCACACCATCAATTCGAAATGTTGACCAACAATAAGATGCCCCATCACGCTTGAATTCATTAAAACAGTTTCTGATGGGTTTATCAAGAATTTTATTCTTGGGTGTATTAGAAACTATATCAAGATTGAATTGAGCATCCTTCCATGGTGATCTCATGTTTCCGTCTCTTGGACGTTTGTTACGTTTTTTGGGTCTATCGATATTAAATCTAGGATTGATTTTTAATAATCTCTTAAACTCTTTCATGTTTCCGTCTCTTGGACGTTTGTTACGTTTTTTGGGTCTATCGATATTAAATTTAGGATTGATTTTCAATAATCTCTTAAACTCTTTCATGTTTCCGTCTCTTGGACGTTTGTTACGTTTGTTTCCGTCTATTGGACGTTTTTTGGGTCTATCGCGATTAAATCTAGGATTGATTTTCAATAATCTCTTAAACTCTTTCATATTTCCGTCTATTGGACGTTTTTTTGGTCTATCGAGATTAAATCTAGGATTGATTTTCAATAATCTCTTGAACTCTCTATCAGCATTGAATTTAGCATTTTTCGAAGTCAATCTCTTGAACTCCTTCATGCTATACATAAAACAAACATTTAAATGAAAGTTTTATATATAATGAATCACTGCAAATGGCTCATGATGGGAAATGTAACCCCGTGTAACAAATCATGCAGAAAAAATGAGTACTGTAGGTATCATATGCAAAGTTTTCGACGTGGAAGTCTTGGTCCGTTACCCTGTATTCGATGTGGGGTTGGGGTCAAGGGAAGATCACAATTGTGTATTGATTGTGGTGGTAAGCGATATAGGGAATTGAAGCGTTATTATGATAAAAGAATAAAAAATGGACAATCCATCAGAAATTATGACCCTGAAAAAGTCTTTGACCCTGATAACGTCACTGACAAAATCATAAGAACTCCGCAAGACTATATCGAAAGATTTTCCAGTGATGTAATTATTGAACCAAACACTGAATTAGACAAACAATAGAATAGTATATATGAACCAAGAATTCAAACCACATCCAGTGATTACAAAATATGAAGCATCCAGTGATGGTACTGTCAGAAACCGTAGACTGAAAAAATCAGTTGGTTTTGTGAATAATCACGGGTACTTGATGTTTACTGTTGGCGGAGGAAAAGAAAAGAAAACTTATCTCAATCATCGTTTCGCATTTGAATGTTTTAATGGATTGATCAAAGATGGTTTTGTTATTGATCACATTGATTCTAATCCGAAAAACAATTCTTTATCCAATCTGCAAGCTATCACACAGAGTGAGAATTTGAAAAGAGGGGAGACTGGCACTTGCAAAACGGTTGGGAAGAGACCTGTGACATCTTTGAATACAACAACTAATGAAGAAATGATTTTTCAATCAATGAATGAAGCCGGTAAGTATTTCAATATTTGTCGATCTTCAGTACGATTCGTTGCAGAGGGGATTTATCGATCGGCTATTTCAAAAAAGACGGGGCAAAAAGTTCAATTTAGTTATGTCTAATGCGTCATAATTTCCAATTAGATATATGTCATTCTTATAGAATAATGAATTCTGAAAATATGAATAGCATCATAGTTGAAATAGCAAAATTGAAAAATCAGGATATCAAACTATCAGATGGGTTAAATCCTGATCAAATTGTGTCTGATTTTCAGGATATAGAATACGGGGTTAGCACTAACAAATATATGCTACCCAAGAAGTATGCACTCATCAAAAGAATTCAGAATTCTATTAAAGACTCTCTTTCATTTTCCAGTGACATCAGTGTGTTCGTTCCGTTGTATACTATCGTAGAGGGAATACGAAAAGAATTGGGGTACGAATACGAATTGAAAAAAGAAGTCAACTCTAAAATTAGAAACCTACGAGCATTAATTCAAGAAAATTGATTACCCGACCATTGATTGCCTGACCATTGATTGCCTGACCATTGATTGCCCGACCATTTTATCATTCCGACCCTCAAGAGATTTTCATTTTTTTAGCATTTTTTGATTGAAAATGTCAAAATCAGTGAATAAAAAATCTATGGACCTTTAATGGATGGTCAATGGAAAAGTGAGGAAAGTCACAGTATTATTAATTTTATATACAATTATGTGACTTTCCTCATCACTGATAGAAGCTGTTATAGGATGAAATAACACTTCCATGACCATATCAAAAATCATCCGACATGTCATTGATGTCAAAATAGAATGGAGCAAGTGTCAGTATTATTTATTTTATATACAATTATGACACTTGCTCCATCATTGATAGAAGGTGTCTCACGATGAAATAACACTTCCATGACTGTGTTAAAAATCATCCGACATGTCAAGTGTTTTGCAATTGAAAAATGGTTTGCGATTTCAAATAATGGTCAATGAAGCATTAACAACCCGATTGGCTCGTGAAGGACTGGATGCAATTAAGAAATTTATACCAATTCGTGACTCTGTACGGAATAAACAGCAACAACGACAGAGTTTACAAATTGATTTTGCTCTGGGGTCTGAAGAATTGTTTAAACCAGTAACCACAGCAACGAAGGGGGTAGAGCGTGCTTTACTGGGAGATGTTCCCGAGACGGGAAAATCTGTTATTGGTGAACTTGAAAAACTAGCAGCGAAAACTGAACAAACTGAAAAAACTGATCCGAAAAAAACGACTGTTTCTCTGTTGAATAAATTTACTGATCATGCTAAAATATTAATAAAAAAACCTAGTTTATTGAAATCAAAGGATTATCAAGCCTTTGGTAATTTTGCTGCTCAAAGCTATAATTCAAAAAAAGATTTTTTAAAGGACGAGTATAAAAATGATAGAATATCAAGTAATGATTGGTTCGATTATTTGTATAAACTAAATAAAGGGATTGGTCGTTTGAATAAGGATGAGATAGGATACAAGGAATTTAAAAAGGGAATTAGTAATTATAAAAGAGAACAAATAGAAGAACGACAACGAGAAATAGAAGAACGGCAAGAACTAAAACGTCAAACACCAACACGTAGACAAACAAGAAGACAAAAAAAAAAACAACAACTACCACCTGATGATGATGATGATGATGATGATGATTATTTACAAGAAACGGATGTAGAAAAACTAGATGAAGCAACTGGTTATAGCGGAAGTGGACTGCAAAATCCAAGGATTGGAAACACTTGTCCTGATAGTGTTATCAATGATATATCACGATTAGATGTTCTTGTAGGAGGATTCCGAGCTGGAAATAATTCACCGGAAATAATTAATGAAGCAGCTGATATCTGTAGACGGTTATTTGCCGGCGGTATCATGGATATCAAAACCTATCGAGATTTCATTGACGAGTTAGCAAATGGGTATCATAGCGATTAAATAACAATTGAAAACACTATTGTTTTTATAATAATGATCATCCATTACAATCATGATAAACCAACCCCCATCTATGTAGTTAATTCACGGTTTCCAGTTTATAGAGCATACTATGGAGATGGCCTCGGCAATACTATTTTAGGATTCTTTTCAAGAATGGCCCCACTTGTGATGCCGTTAGCTAAACAATTATCAATGAAAGCCATTGATGTTATTCGTGATAAGGGTATTAGTACTGTTGGAGATCTTGCCGGGAAAGCGTTTTCAACTGCGAAGGATAAAATAACATCATTAGTGAGACGAAAAAGAAACCGTTACCGTCTACAGAAGAAATGCCTGCAAGTGTTAGTAAAATTATAAATAACGCAGTAGATGAAAAACTAGCGTCGATGGTAAATCAAGGGGACCAAAGCAATATTGCAAACATGATAGCGGGAAGTGGCTTTAGAAAACTACGTCGATGAAATTCTATGGATTTTCACGCTAGCGTTTTTCACGATGAAAATCACGATTTAGACTCTGATAAATAGAATAAAATGTTCAAAAAATCACATGATCCGGCGTTTGATATAGACGCCCCAGTTGGCAAGGATGATTCTGTACGCGATTATCAATATTACGCCTATCATGCCATAAACTCAAATACTCGAGCAAGAATTGATCTTCAAGTCCATGATACCAGTAAATACTTTTTACCCTGTGAAGCATTTATTAAAGTAGAAGGAGAAATTGTAACAGCTGCTGATACTACTGCTGTACCAGCACCGTATCCAGCTGGTACTCAAGTCGGTTTTGTCAATAATGGTATTATGGCGCTATTTGAGAGTGCTAGATATCTCATTGATGGAAAAGAAATTGAGTCCATAGATCGTGATGTTGATGTGGCCACAACAATAATCGGGTTAGCGAGATATTCTGATGATTATACAAGATCAGCAGGACCTTCTATGATGTTTGCAAAAGATGGTAAGAATACCGCTGGTGGAAATCCATTTGTTGTAAGACAACCAAAAAAAACGTGATAATATTGATTCTGGTATCGAGAATATGATTATAAACAACGATGCTAATTTCAATCTAGGAGCCGCAACACGAAACTCAATGTTGCAAGGAGAGCGTAAATCATTTTCATGCGCGATTCCACTGCATCACATATTTGGATTCTGTAGAAACGTCCGAAAAGTTATCTACGGGGCGAAGCATACAGTATCGCTTGTACGAAAGGGTGATGATAACGACGCAATTTGGAGGATTGCAGCAGATGTTGCAGCCCCCAATGCTGATGCCGGTAGAGTCGATTTAACAAAAATATCATTGTGGATGCCAGTGTTGACTCCAGCAATCACCGCAGAAGGACGATTACTATCATTTATGGACCAAGGAGGAAAATCATTACTAAGTTGGCTAACCGTGAGTACAGATGTGAAACAATCAAATATCAACGGGTTATTCACTTGGAACCTAGCATCAAAACAAGGCGTTTCTGCGCCACGTCATATATTTATTGCGTTACAGGATAACGCACGAGTTGGCAATCAACTCTCCAGTCATATGATATTTGATCAATTAGGTGTGAAAGACGTCTCACTGAGAATAAACGGCCAGCAGGAACCATCCGAGGATATACAACTTAATTACACAGAAAATCATATTGCACGAGTTTATCATCGTCTGTTGTCATTTATGGCACGCGATCAAAATGTGGATACTGGTTTGCAAATATCACAATATGATTTTAAAAATCTGTATCCGATCTATTACTTCTCACTGGAACATCTCGATTTGACAAGACAGTCAGTTGTTGATATACACTTTAGAGCTAATGTGACTCGTCCTGTTGGTGCTGGTGCTATTGCTGATTATAGAGCGGTTGCTGTCATTCTCAGTGATAAATCAATGCTACTCGAAGGTGTTGGTGGAAGAATGAGAGTGGTAGATGCCCCAGTAGAAAATCTTTGAACGATTTTTCATTGAATTAGAATCAATCAATTATATATAATGTCATATAGTGTTATTAGTGTTACGTTAACTCCTGGTCAAATCAAAAAATTGCAATCAGAATCGGCTAAAAAATGTGGAACCACAATCACGTTGAAACCCAACCAAATGACTGGTGGTGCAAATAAATTATCGCTGACAACTCGTCAGGTGAAACATTTCAATGATGCTTTCAAGGATAAAAAAGGGGTTCAGATTACTCTTTCTGTGGCTGCTATTAAAAATATGATGAAAACGGGTGGTATATTTCCATTGTTAGCTGCAATACCAGCATTGATTGCAGCAGCAGCCCCAGCAGTGGCTAAAGCAGCGGCGTTAGGAGCCGTTGGTACTGCAGCAGGAATGGCGTTGAAAAAGGCAGCTGGACAAGGATATAAAAAAAAGGGACGATCCGTTCAAGGATTGGGTCTAAGACTATCAGGAACCCCGTATTCGTGGTACAGCGGAAAGGGTCTAAGACTACCAGGGACCCCGTATTCATGGTACAGCGGGAGATCCGTTCACGGATCAGGCCTGAGACTACCAGGAACGGTTTATTAATTCAGAAATCTTCAATTTCCGAACCTATGGTTCCCATGTCCAATTTTGATTTAATGGATGCTGCTAAAAAACTAGTGATTAAAAATTTCAGAGGTGTTTTTATGAAAGATCAATTACCACATCAACCAAACAAAACTGAAACAGGTATTATTAATCTCGATAACAGCACCGGACCTGGAACTCACTGGGTTGCATACGCTATTGATCCACGTGGGATTGTCTATTTTGATTCATATGGATTAGCCCCACCAAAAGAGTTTATGCGGTATATAAAAACCCTTCCAATGAAGACTTGGTATTCTACGCTACCAACACAACAAATCAATGACCCACCAATATGCGGCAGTGAAGTATTAAATGTCCTTGACGCTATTTCAGCATCTAGAAAACTACCTCATATTGTCGTAAATGACTACACCAGCAATCGCTTTTTAGAGAGAGAAAGAGTTTTACAATAACATGATTGATATTTGGGGGAGATCTTTGAAACCCAAACCCGATGGCACTGCAACCCCTGATTCTATCAAGGATATAACAAAAAAAATTAAAGATGAAATAGCTGAGACGTTGAATTTAGAAAGTGTTGAACCCAATGAAATAGTTGTATTTCAAGATCGCCAGGGTAAATTGAAATCTAGTAATATTTCTCTGGATGATATTTTAGTTAAACAACGAAACGCAATCGAGAAAACCGTTGCGTTATTTTCCGATCAGGGTAAATTGAAATCTAGTAATATTTCTCTGGATGATATTTTAGTTAAACAACAAAACGCAATCGAGAACACCGTTGCGCTATTTTCCGATCAGGGTAAATTGAAAACCAGTAATATTTCTCTGGATGATATTTTAGTTAAACAACAAAACGCAATCGAGAACACCGTTGCGCTATTTTCCGATCAGGGTAAACTCAAACCGGGTGTACTCGTTTCGACGATTACAGATCGATTAAAAATTCTCAACGATGAGTTAAACAATTCTGTGGTTGTACTAACAACACTTGAATCTAGAATTGAAGAACACATAAAACAGTTTACCGCATTTCGTAGAAATATCATTGATAAATTTATTGGAACTACATTCGATAAAATTGAACTAAAACTCCCTGATATTAAAAAATCCATCGATGAGACGAAAAACTTCATCGAAGCCGTCAAAGGTGATTTTTCGAGGATGATAACAGTTATTGAAAAAACAAAAATTCCTCATGAGAAAACTAACAACATAGTATATACAATCCAACACGGATCATTTGAGTGGTCACCTACAAACAACAAATTAGATATCACTGCAACCGTTAAGGGTATTTATCGATTAACACTGGTGACAACGGCTCAATTTAATATATCATCGTCGAGTTCATCCGGGGTCAATAATACGATTTCAACGATCATCGACAAGGGTACAACTGAAAAGTTCACTATCACATCTACTGAAAAAACTTTGGCTAAGGCTTCAGTAACCTGGTATGTGGAATTCGTAGCGGATTTAAGTAAATAAATTGAAAGGATTTCACAATTGAAAACGCTAGCGTTGTTAAAATAAAAAATGATTTCATCATCGCAATATCGCTATGATCAGGTCAGAGAATATCAAACTAGACTCAAAACCCTGTCTGAGGAGTATGCAATGAAAATTAAAAAATATCGCAGGAGAATTACCGCAATTGATGTTACTGTGTACGCTGTGAGTGGTGTAATCACTGGAGCCGGTATTATACTGTCTTCAGTGACAATGATGGCCCGATAGCTGTTCCAATTTGCATTTCTGCGGCAACAACAATCGCTGGAATTATTTCAATAATCACAAAAAAAATATCCTCATGCAGCCAACGGAAACTACAAGACTACATAATTCAATTTCATGTTGTGTCTACTGCATACTCGCAATTATCCTCATTGATATCGTCATCGCTCTATGATACAATTATATCAGAGAGTGAGTTTTCAGCGATGGTAGATATATATGATTCTGCGATGTCAAAATTAGAAATACAAAAACATGAGTATAATAACAATGACAACACCGATGGAATTACTTCAACAAATAGTGGAGAACACAAACCCAGTACAAACAAGCATGATCTCAATAACCTCAACGAATCCAGAATTCAGTGTGAATTTCCCCTCTCCGGTCCCAGTGAAGGAGATAGCGCTAGCCAAATTACGAGTATACCACAGTTGGCCAAATATTAGGTCAAAATCATTTGGTGGTCAACAACCGAATAATTCCCTGGTATTTGCAAATAAGAATAAACCCGACGGTACCCCAGACTGGAATGTTGTTTCCATACCAACCGGATCATATCAAATTGAACAAATCAATGATGAATTCGCGCGTAGAATAAAATCGATTACTGGAGTAGAGTCAAAAATAGCTATAACAGTTCATGTGCCGACACTATCATCTGCCATTGAAATAAGCACAGAAGGATACGTCGTAGATATCTATCAGAGTTCTATTAGAACCGTACTAGGATGGCCTGAATTACCACCCGGTGGAAAAACCGTTAAATTACCAGAACCAAAAAAAACCGATTATATCACAGACAGGATAAAATCTGATAATCCAATAAAAAGCTATAGATATTATGATAAGTCGTATTTTTTCATTAGAGTAGAATATGATGAAAAAATAAGACTTATTCATCATCTTGCTAACCGGGATAAAATCACTGAAAATTTCACAGCTTTCAATAACGATATTTCGTTGTTGTTTATATCCCTTAGACCCGGCACTCTCACCCGAGATGAATTTATCAGTGTCGTAGAAACATGTAACAAAATCATCAATGACATGGAAACATTTCATTCACAAATTATTCAAGAGGTATTAGGTGACAGTAGTCCTAAAACAAGAGATTTATTTGCAATAGACTATAAGATCCGCATAAGAGATATTCCAACATTCAAACTACCAGGATATAATCTCTTAGAACTACAAAAATCTCTCGATGATGCCATCGATGAAGGTTTCAAAAAAATCCATGATACGTGGAAAAAAACACCATCACAACCACAAACAACTATCCTGACCCATAATAATGACCCAGACGGTGGTGGCAGGCATATTGCTCCGTTCGATGTGAATATTTCAACGGTGATTGCGCTCAATTTAGTATGCGATGTGATCGAAGGAAGCTATCAAATAAATTTAGAACGATCAAATCAAGCTCAGCAGGGATATATTTTGTATTCATTTGCACCAACAGCTCCTCCAGGGTTTTTAATAATTGAGTCCCCGGTGAATCCAGTCTATATGCGATGTCATAATAATTCATTAACCAGAATTAATTTCAAACTCACTGACCAGTCTAATAATCTGATTGATTTACAAGAGGAGGTTTTACAAATTAGTCTGTTTGTAAAATCGTAGTGATTTTCGTCGTAGTGATTTACATGACCCTCGAACACGATATCGTATCGGACTGGATCAAATATTCGGTTAACCCCAACTGAAAGTTCTAGTGAGCCGGACAACGACGTTGTAGTTCCTTTTTCCCAAAAATTGATGGAGGATTTCATTAATTTCATTGATTTTTTCATATTTTTTTTTTTGACCTAATCCATGATTCACACACACATTTGGGCCCTGATGTCACTGGTTTCATTGTTTTTAAGCGTGATTTCAGTGAAAACTTGTCTAAAAATGTTGTCCGGCTCACCCTCTCTGCTGCTTAAACACTTCGTTCAGTTATCAACTTATTCCCTTGTCATAGCCACTACTCTATTTCACTATAACATATGATTTTACATGATTCCATTTGGCAAATAACATTAGTACTCAACTTACTACTAGAAAATATATTTACATCGAAAGTTCACCACACTCACCCAAACATGCATGAAATCTACTTTGTTTTATTATTTCGTTGTACTTTTGAAATTGTATTAAATGGTGGTGGGGACTCCAAAGTACCTATATTGAACTTATACAGAACCAAAACGAGAATAACATATTATATGATGTGTTTACTAGCGATCTCTATGATTCAGATTTTTTTTTATAAAGATGCTGTGTTATACGGTTACATTATTTAGATATACAAATAGTATTTGATACTGTTTGGATAATAAACATTTCATTTATATGACGTAAATTTAGCGTCAATTGCTTCTGTACAATTTATATCAGACTGCACTCTTAAACTAGTTGAGGCAAGTAAAAATGGAATGAACACTCTATGTCTAACGTAGTCAAAATATTGAACAGCAGGCAACAGGTATCCATTCACCAGGTGTTTGCTTTGAAAGGGTGATGAATGATGTAAATTGTATACATGCGATTCGATTTTATCACTGCGTCAATAATTGAATGCTTGTGTCACTTTGACTTCAGCAATAAAGCAGTGTTGGTCAGAAAAAAAAAGGTTCAGTCGAGCTTCAGTCTTAAAAGCTGACCAAAATAGTTCACGACAATGCAGGGATGGGGTGAGTTCAGTGGGTCATGCGGTTATCTCACTTATGTTTTAACAGGATACGATTTGGTAGTTCATCATATCCTGACTGCGAAGGGTTGGTTGTCGAGGTGGAGGAGAGAGAGACACAGAGGCGGAGAGCGAAATAACAATACTAGGTTTTAAATGCAGGTGATACACACGATCAGCGGTTATTGCGATATCTTCTTTTTCGAGTTTTTGTTAATGGGTGAACTTCAAACTTCTCAAATACTACACTCTTTTCAACTCCCACCCTCATACATATACCTCGCCCCCACCAGAAACAACAAAATAAAATAAAAATAAAAAATGCCACCAAACTAAATTTAAACCTTTATGAACTTTTGAAAGTGAATGATAGACTTGAAATGATTTTAACAATTAGAAAGACCAGAATGTCATGGCTGTTTTGTTTTCTGTAGAATAATTGATGAGGGCTTTATTTACTCACAAAATTGGGGAAAACTCATGCATGAAAATTATATTGCCTTATCTGAATGAATTATCTCATGCATATCACAAATGTACAACAAGCAGGCCTACATAGCTGCATACCCAAGTCTAAAAACGGAAACCTAGTGCTGACCGAACACATACAGTATGTACGAGTAATACAGGTATTTTTATCTTTACCTTTTATTTTATTTACCTTTTACTGAATTGTAATATATTTACCTTCTAACTTGTATCGTTCAGTGTTTCGAGTTTAGGGGTGGGTTAGTTGGGATACTTTCTTTCTGAAGATTGGTTGCAATATTGTTATATTTGCATTTTCAAAACTTTACTTATTATTGTCACCATGTATACAAAACATTGCGCTGACGTGTCGTTAAATCCGACAAGTTCGAAAATCTCGCAATTCGTCACACTAAGACACTAAGGCAATGGAAAACGTATTGCCTGATTTGGCACAAATACAATATGCTGCCATACGCTCCGGTGGCTTAGTGGTTAGAGTGCTCGCCTAGGATGCAGTAGGTCGCGGGTTAGAAGCCAGGCCGAATCGTCCCAACGTCTTGCAAAAATGGCACTAACAGCTGTCTAACCGGATGATACATCATGCGACATATCTGCGGCGTGATGGCACAGTGCTATCCATCACTATAAACTGTCACACTGCAGACATCGTTACGATATGACTGAAAAGTTGTTAAGCTACGTTAAAAATCCAGCACACACACACACACACACACACACATGCATTCTATAGCCTTAATTTCACAATACATATGCTTACATTTGTTCCCTAGATGGACTAAACTATATAGATGAGAAGAAAACAAATTAATAAAAATAAATGAGGTACACCTTTGGTAACCTTCATTGTATAAACCGTGACTAAACGCTCGGTCGACGTAACTTTGGAAGTCACGCTACAGTCTAGTTGAGTAAGACGATGGTCAATCAAAACTGTCATATTTTATCTATATAGTAAAACATTTATGGTAATTGGTTTCAACCTGCTGGTTTGGAATATTTTAAGAATTGAACAAAAAATGATTTGAAATGAGCAGCTTAAAATATGAACATCCATGTAGGATTATGTCCAAAAATAACGATAAATTAAGTACACGAATATACCTCAGAATGATGGTATCGAAGCGTGCAATTATTATTTTTCAGAAAACGAATGTGCATGTAAGCTATCAAAATAAAATGTTTGTGATTTGATAAAACTTGTGCTAGAAATTCAATTTGGAAACACAAACTATCTCCAAACGTTGGGAACAGCAATGGGTAGTACTAGGCCACCTGAGTGGTCACGAAACAACCGGAACGTTTCCTACATAAAGGTTTCTGTACTGTCAGGTGGTTAAAGACAAGCGACTAAAATCCATAAACGTTCTGAGGGCTTTTTCCACCAAGGATCATGCAGATAGTTCCATCATACAGACCCTTTGTCTACATCCCTCCCTCGTTAATGCAATACAAAACGATATTCCTCGTTCCTCCACTCCTTAGCATATTTAAAACAATCGATATAAATAAAATTGGCGACCGTGCACATAACATCTGCTTCCCTGGATCTGCAGCAGCTACAGAGACTTAAAAATAATAGCTAAAAATTCTATTTAATTCTTACATCGGCTTTAATACCATAACTGTGTAAACGAACGACGGGTACCGGTAATCTAATATTTATTAAAATTTGTTAGTTTGTGATACTGTTCAACGACGCGTTAAGATGCACATCGTATCTAATGTAACCCTAACATGAAATATGATTAAAATCTGATCTACATTGTTTTACGATAAGATGTGAGAGACAGCGTAAGTGTCAATTTCTGGTCACATATGTTATTATCACAACCCCTTATGTTATCAGCCAATTAGAATAAGTTTTACAACTTCGAGTGTGGGAGAGGGGCTCCGAGTGGCCGAGTGGTCTAAAGCGCTCTCCGTTACGGATCACTGCCATCGTCTGCGTGGGTTCGAGTCTCGGATTCGGCCAATGTGGGTATGTGAGAAAGCTTGCCAGTAGCTTCTCGTGGGTCGGTATTTCTTTCAGGGGTTTTCCAGGGTTCTCCACCATTAATACTGGCCGCCATGTATAGCCTATCTTGTGCTGAAAAATGGCATCAAACCCTACTACAACAACATCGAATGTGGGAGAAGTTGCAATATGGTTGAAGATTTCTGAAAGCTGCATTTCCATTGACTAATTCAGAGGTTAACAGAACATGATCCCTAAACAGTTGTTGTCATATCGTCCAAGTAGGACAGGGACGATCTAATTTTAATCCGATTGCCTAAACTGCTACACGTGATATGATGATAGTGTATGCAAGGTAGGAAGAACCCATATGTTGCTAGGTAGGAAGAGTCCATTTGACAGAAACGAATATTCTTTCTGAATCGACAAGGTTTCCCCCCCCCCCCCCAATAATCACAATACAATTTTGATATTACGCCATTATCAAAGGCAGAAATGGGGGAAGGTGGTGGTGGTGGAGGTGGTGGCGATTAAATGAATATTGTTTCGGTAGTGGCTAAACATGTGCGCAAGGGGTATGTGGAAAATAACTTATAGTGTAGGGCTAGGTGGCGACTCCCAATGTAGGTCCTACATTTGTATTTTTTTTCCAGGGCATGACTTAAACCAGCTAACTGGAAGGTACTCTTACTCTTGAAAACAATTAGGTTTCTTGGCGCTCACTATTGCGACCCCTTCTCTTCCCTTGTTCCAGTTCTCCCCCACATTCTCCGTCCCTTGCCCATGATATGCCCTATACACTATTCGGGTGGAGGATTAATTAAGATTAAATCAACTGACAATCGTCTTCCTGGTAAAACGGTATAATATAATACTGCGTGCGTACCTTGTAATTCTGTTTTCAGTAAAATAACATGGGACACATAGAGCTAGGGTTACTTTAGTTAAAACACGTATTTTATGATGAAGACCGAATGCACAACATCTGTTGCTTCTTTGAAACAGATGTCCCATTCAATTTTAAAGTCTAACCATTACACACAGTCGAGCTGTAATGTTCATAGCCATTTTCGATTTTAACAAACATCATCTTTGATACAGCAGTTCAACCGTACTCTATAATGAAATCTGTTCAATGGCAACGGTCTACATTTTAATTCTATAAATTTGGAATTATAAATATTTGCTTTTAATTTTCGGGCTGCAGCAGACGATTTTCGTGACTGATACATGTGATGGAAAACATATAGCGTGTTGAACAAACTCATGCAATTCTATTGTTCTCATCGTGGAGTAATTCATTCTGCGAGGTAAGCAAGAAGATTAGCCTTTCTTAGCATATATGAGTGCTACTGATACGTTTCATTGAATCTGAATTCCATACATGTTTAATTTTTTAATATGCTATAACAACATATTTTGCTACATGCCGTTTTCATTTGATGTCTTCTACACTATCGTTTTCTAAATATGTGTATGTATGTGTGCGTGTGCGAGAAGAGAGAGAGTGAGAGAGAGAGAGAGAGAGAGAGAGAGAGAGAGAGAGAGAGAGAGAGAGAGAGAGAGAGAGAGAGAGAGAGAGAGATGGGAGATACGAATTGGCAAACTCTTTCTGGTTTAGACAGAGTTATACTCCTTTTACAAAAATCACAGTTCACAAGAGACAAGAAACACACACACACACACACACACACACACACACACACACACACACACACATTAATGTATGTCTATATAAATATATATATTTATTAATGTATGTGTGTGTGTCTTTCTTTAGACATCGGCATAAATTATTATCATTAGTTACATACGGGTCACGTATTCAAAAGACTTATAAAAGAATGTCTATAAAAAAAATTATGTATATCTTTCCCTGGTTTTGTTTGTTTTATTAGGATTTTTAACGCAGCTTTAACAATTGTTCAGTCATACGATGTCTGCAGTGAGGTAGTTTTTTATGGTGATGTCTAGCACATGTAGTATCATGTCCCACCCAGGCTCATTATCCTGACACCAGGCCGACCAGTCATAACACTAGCCTCTTAATGATGAGTGCCAACCAAGGCATCTGTTAGTATCTTTTTTTGTAAGTCTTTGGTATGACTCCGACAGGGATCGAACCCACGACCTCCCGCTTCCGCGGTGGACGCTCTAACCACATAGCAACTGGATCAGTTCCCTGGTTTTGAACCATTACGGTTTTATGTTATATCCGACTGGGGGTGCTTGTGATGCAGTTATTTTCTGCCACTCTTTTCTTGCTTCTTTTTACCATCGATTACTTTATTATCACCATCATCATCATCATCATTTTTCTTTCGTATCGCCTTCGTCTTCTTTCAAAAGGTTTTTGTGTCGAGCTAGGTGACTTTGATAAAATATAATGAACATAAAGACATCATCTTGATTAATACATATCTAGTGATGCCTGATTATGTCCGGCTATAGCAAACCGATTAGATTTTATAGGAACACTTATGCAGGAAGAGTTTATGATCCACATGGCTAAACCATTCTCTTTCCTATTCTCATCTTGCTGAAATTATGTTTGGAAACATCAACGCATTCTATAATGAAATCAAAGTTAAAATGTTTTCTTCAGTTTTCGTAACTAACGTTCAGAACTAATATACTTTCCGGATTTTTTAATTGTATATTCTAATCATGGCCCTCTTGTGGGTTTTTAAAATATTGTTATTTTTAAGGATATAAGAGATGACCCAATTGATAACCTTTTTCACAATCTGTTTGAGCCACTAGCAGTGAAGGTTTTGGAAAATATAGCTGAGGAATAATGACCGAGACACAGCTATATCTTTGTTATAAATGATCCGTGATCATCTCTGTCGATGCAATAATAAATGATCATGTAGTTTGTAGGATTGGTGTTGTATCTTAATTGTTTTTATACGAAAAATGTAAATAAAAATACATCGATTGGAACAAACTTAGAGATATGTATTGTGAGATATATAAGAAGAAGATCAACTATGCAATTCCTTTTTATTGACAAAAACAAAATAAATATTTCAACTGAATCATCGTTACCTTACAGATGTGATACAAAATATGCACGACAACGGGCCTAAGTAGTTAGAGCATTCGTCTCGGATGCAGGATGTGGCGGGTTGAAACCCCAGGCTGAGTCTTACCAAAGACTAATAAAAGTCTGATAGAAATGGTACCAACAACTGCCTCATTTGGCGCTCAGCATTAAGATGTTTGTGTTAGGACTGGTGGGCCTGGTGTCCGGATAATGTGACTGGATGGAACATGATGTGACATGTGTGCGCCATGATGCCCAAGTGATAAACATTGCTATAAATTGCCACACTGCAGACATCGTTGCGACATGACTGAGAAATTGTTTATGTTGCCTTTGATTCAATTCTCTCTCTCTCTCTCTCTCTCTCTCTCTCTCTCTCTCTCTCTCTCTCTCTCTCTCTCTCTCTCTCTCTCTCTCTCTCTCACACACACACACACGGCAACCTTTAACAGTAGTCGCGACTATGGATCAGTTGTGATGACGAGCGCCTCCAAATTCCGATCCGATTCCCCAGCGATCCGACTTCGACATCACTGTAGCTTGCGTGCTGAGATTCATTATTGCCTTCACTAACTGATATAACTAAAATTGTTAAAGCTACAGTGCAAATCCAAACAACACAAACACGAACGCATGTTGTTCACAAGAAAACACAGCTTCCAATTAGAGACAGCACGAAGTGTTACTAGACAGAATTGAAAATTTGTAATGGGAAACCGATTGACAAAAACTTATATGAAAGACGAAAAGAAGTGTGTATTTTTAAAATACAATTACAGATAGTAAATACCTATTTCATCTTGTAATGTATTACAAAGTCTCGCCGATCTAACATATTAGTATCTATGATAAAGTTGTGATTTCGAAATTCCACAGGTAGGATCAGAGGTATCAGGGATGTCTTTTATTATGATAAACTGCATACCTGCCATGGTACAACTTGTTCGATCTTTTTTTTTGATTTGGACGACTTATAACTTGGGAAATATGTGGATATCTCATCTATTGAATTTTGTTTAGCAATTTTCGGAATAGTCAAACTACATTGAAATGACAAGGGAATTTAGAAACAATTTCCGATATTCCTGTACATAGTATCCAAATGATTACACGTGATGCAAATTGAAACGAGTCAATCACATTTTACTGGAAGGACTTATGTGCATGAGCACAAGCGATCTCACGCAGAATGCAGAAAATGATTATGGCTGGAAAATAACTTGTGAATTTCATGATATCTAAAGCAAGTAATGTTTACCGTTTGATCCCAACACAAAGAAACACACACGCCAAACTAACTATGCTACAGAAATTAATGTTTCATTGTTGAAATTTGCACATCTGTATCTTTTATTAATTATGTTTCTTTTTTGCTGTTTTGTTTTTATAATATACGATTTAGTAAAGATTAATTTACCTCGATGGTCTGCTATCATCCAGCTAATGATATTTGCATCTTATATTCACATTTACCAGGGATTAATCTTGCGCAACTACATGGCGTCTGGGAATCAGATATCAGCGCCACCTTGTGACGAAACGACAATATCAAATGGACAAGAATTCGGGGATGACAGGCATGCATCTGGTACAAAGTCCCACTCCAAATCGCACGACAACCGCTCGACCCTGGGTGATGGTTCCAACTTTTGCAAACGAGAACTAAGCAAACATCTGAATATCAAGAAAAGACCAGAGGTCAAAGAGAAAGCGATCCAGACCTTCCTCACTGGAGAGTTTATCGTAAAATCCGGTAACATTTACACAGGTGATTTGGTGGAGACATCATAGTAGTAAAGAAAGACCATGCATTGTTTTGCTGAATCAATACTGTATTACAATGCAGTGTTTCACAAAACATTTTACAATTCCGTAATTTTGGTGGCTTCCTGTTTCAGATGCATCGCCACCTACATCGTATGCATCAATGTAAATTTTGGATATTTATGACCCAGTTTCTCTCCAAAGATTTTGAGACGCTAGGCAAACCGACTTGAATTAATTTGTTAAGAAGTACTAGAAATATCGGTCTTATAATTGGGTGACTCGGGCACATGCCTTTCGCTTCCGGCTATCCCTCCTGAATATATGGCACGGTCAATTGTTCGTTTTAGTTTCTATTCAGTCGGGCATAGTGATACATCATCACTCAAACGACTTTTCATTGCCTAAGTAGTTTAAGTAAAGAACTCACCCAGAGACAGGGACATATTTCTATGTTCAATCATGTCGCAACGCACCCAGGACCTCAAGCACTGGCACAACGACACTTGCCATATTTCTTAACTATTGCATATATTGTCTTTCTGTCTAGTTTGTCATAATTTAACGAACTAGTTGTCAGTGCACATATTTATGTACCAGCTATTCAATTTAGTCTTTTTAATACTGATTACTCTGTGTTTAATAGTGCATTAGCACATGAAAGGAGATTTAGTGCTGAGTCTATCGAGGTAAAGATCTTTGTCATTAAACTGAGTAGCAACAGACGCAACAAGGTCGGGACTGGAGTTAACCCTGCAATCCTTTATTCGTGAGTTTAACGCGAAAAAAAACCCCAGTCATTACATAATTTAGATGTCAAAGACACCGGATATATTTCTAAAATCCATTAAGAATTGTCCATTGTTGATAAGAATAACGAATATATAATACATATACAATCACTTCAGTCTTGGTTAACACATATCTTTTATTTTAGTGTTTGTGAAAAAAATGACGAGGTCTGTTTCTCCTATTTGTTATAATCATTAACCTTTTATTTAAATATATACATAGCCGTAAAACTGCATAGCTGAGCACTATATCCCCAGCCTCGAAAAATAATTATGCGTGAGTCCTTGAGCTTAACTTCAATTGTTCGATACCGCTTGACGACATTTAGCGAATCATGCGTGGTACTGGTGTCGGTAGGTGATAATTCTGGATCGTTCAGTCATCCTTCGAAATGTACTGAGGTCCTTGTGAGTAATGTATAAACCGGTACCCGAAACAATAGGTACGTGGACAAAATTGAAGTTTTGGACCGGCCAGACACTCTAAGTAGGTATTTGAACTGAACCTTAGCTGGTGTCCATCTTCATTCTCGCAGTTATCCAATTGTTTACTGTTCTCGTTACTCTGGATATAAACTATAATAGAATACTACATAATGTAAGTGCATTAAAAGCTAATATTTACCTTGTTCAACTTGCTTCCATTCATTTTTGCTTTTGTGGTGGGATCGAAACCACCTTGCACTTTTTTATTGTCTGTCTCAAGTTGAGTAGACAACAAAATGCGTTGATAAGACACTTACTGTAAACGTCATATGCAACTATAAGGTTACATTTACTACGCTGGGTACAGAGCAATGAAAATTAAAAAGAATATAGAGAATTTTTCATCATGTATGCTATAATATGTCTGCTACTGTAAATCGTTATTATTGCTAGGTACTCTCTCTCTCTCTCTCTCTCTCTCTCTCTCTCTCTCTCTCTCTCTCTCTCTCTCTCTCTCTCTCCTCTCTCTCTCTCTCTCTCTCTCTCTCTCTCTCTCTCTCTCTCTCTCTCTCTCTCCAATCAGTTTTAGTTTTTTTTGTTGAATATGGTGCAATGCGTGTATCATGCAGGACTATGGCTAATTAAAGTTGTTTGAACTTGTACTAGTGATCCCATTGAATCCTATTTTGAAAATAGAATATAATTAAACAAATTTTCAAAAAAAAAAGAACAAGAGATGAAGAATTAACATGTAGGAGGTATTATGTCCACCACCTATGGAAACGAAAACGGGTAATCTAAACTAATTATCCGTGTTTTTACATGTATTATTGCACATAGGCGTGTATCGTTGCTTACAATTTACTATAAATCATAGATGTATACTATATAATCCTACAGTATTTTTATGATTTGTATGTAGGTTCTTTGTTAGAAGAGCATATATGGTAGATGATTGGTATACATGTATATAAAAGGTGAGTGTCCGGTCCGGTCAAAGCGTGTGTTTTGGTCAATGTTTCTCGGGTACATGCCATTAGAACCCATGATATCAGTGTGCTAGTCTTCCGGGGCTTTTATCTTGCCTAATAACAATATTTCTATTATCGCTTTAATCGCGTTTTGATCTGATCTTATTGACTTAAGGTAAGGTGGTCAAATATGGAATGTCACGTACAATCAGGTTTCTCCAGCTGGTGCATAAGGTACACGTCCGATCTAAGCACGTGTTTGTTTTCCTGCATGTTTCTCAATTATTTACCATTATAACACCATTATGTCGGTGTGCGTTTTTAGCGTTCGTTTGTTTGTTGTTGTTGTTTTTTTTTTTTTTTTTTTTTTTTTTTTTGGGGGGGGGAACAACCTTTGATTATCGCCTTAACCAACGTTTGATATGATCATATTGACGTTCTGCCTTGTGGGATGTCACTTTCTTATGGAATCACGTGTATAGGGTAAGGAAAATTAGGTTCTTCAAGTTGGTCCAACTTTAAATGTTCTCACCTTACCAATAAACATAGTTGACTGTCACATCCCATGACAGAGACACATGAGAGAGAGAGAGAGAGAGAGAGAGAGAGAGAGAGAGAGAGAGAGAGAGAGAGAGAGAGAGAGAGATCATATTATATAGAATATTTGTTGATGGTTTAATCAAGTTGGTAAGTACTCTCCAATTTCAGATTGTGATGACAATCTTTTGGTTTCCTATATACCTATTATTTACACTGGAAATAATTATTAAAAAAGTTAGCATTGAGATTGCACCAGTCCAATCTTTCTTTCCTTAAAAGAATGGCCAATGGAATGGAAAAGGAGCAGAGACGTAACGAGAAACAAGGAAAATAAAATAAACGAAATGTGAGAGCTTTGTCACATAAGCTTACACATGAAAGGGATTAAGCACTGAATTGAACAAAATCAACATTAAAGATTGTACAATTATATGATTAAACTAGAAAACATACTGACCTTATTCTGAAAATGACAACTCATGTCCTAAATGAGAATCATAACTTTAGTGCAACCAGGATGAAACACACACACACACACACACACACACACACGCGCGCGCGCGCGCGCGTATATGTAAGATACTAATTATAAGAATGAAAGCATTGTATTCCTTAGCTGGATCATTTTTTACTGCAATTTGTACAACGATAAATGCAACTATTTTTTTGTTAGCCGCTAGTCCACAGGCGCACAAGTGCCAATTTTGATCATAGCTGACAAGCCACTATATCTCCACTCTGTACGTCAAGATAGTAAAAGAAATATTGTTTACCAATTCAAGCTACTGTGTTAATTAATATACTTGTTTGTTCTTTTTTCCCACTGATATGAGCATATTTCATAGATTGACTATTTTCATGCTATATAACAAATAGTCATTTTTTCTGAATTCTTGGGAACTCTTCAACTAGATTATGAGTTGCAAATTGACAATCGAAATTTATGCTTAAAATTTAAACTTGTTGAAGTAAAGAGTGTGAATGAATTAAATTTGTTCGCGAGACGTTGCTTTGCATGATGTTTTTTTTTATTATTATAAAAGTTTCTAGATGGACTGCATAATGGCTGATTTGTTGGCTCCAACAAGCGAATTTGTACATATTCTAGGTGGAATTTACTATTACTAGAGGGACTTATGTGCATGCGCACAAGCGATCTCACAAAGAATACAGAAAATGATTATGGCTGGAAAATAAATATAGATGGTAGACGCATTGGCACGATTTCAATTTCAGGTAATGTATTTCGTATTTGTCTAATAATGCATTTAGTAATGTTCCTGTACCATTAAACACAGTGAATTTTCTGCGCACAAATAATCCTACCTATAAATTAATATGTTATTCATATCTAATTTGTGTTTGTGTGTTGACTTTTGTCCACGATTACTGATTGTAAGGGTCGGTCATTTTTCAAACAACATATTACATAGCTAAGTTATGTAAATGATTGGATTGCAGATTATATATCAAGATAAGTATTCCTTGTAGGTAATTAAGTTTATTTGAATTTGAATTGAGGACTTTTGGTTTACCCCTCGAGAATTCTTGATCTAACTGCTGTTTGTCCTGTTCTCAACTACGCTTTAAATGAATGACCTAACATTATTTACAATTTTGAATGTTCTGGAAATGAAATTTTCACCCTAGTTCCTATTCCTGGTCTTCTAACTGTGTTTCAGAATTTTATACTAAGGCTGTTTACTTCAGAATGTGTTACTTATATCGTAATATCTGTAGTGCAATCAGTACTATTTTATTTAATATTTGAGAAGATGTATTGATTTAAATTATTCATTGGAATTAGAAAGTGCGCATTACTATGTTTGAACTAAATATTTTTGGATTATTATGAATTCACTTAGAGACAGTTTAGGACGTTACAACTATATCAGGCGATTGATGCACCAGCACATTCAAGATTGGAATACTTACGAAACACCGCTGGAATTCATTCATACGACAATTCTTTGGACTTGCGTTAGACCAATTAGTAATATTTGGGACAATGCTCTAAGTTGCCTAGTTTTGGAATTGTGATAAACTTGCTATTTTCGCTCTTTCCTAGTTGATGACAATACAAACGTAACAAGTGATACAACCTCTTTATATCCATCTACTCAAAACTATGTCTGTTTCACTGCCCCGGTGGGCAAGTGGTTAGTGTCCGCATCGGATGCGGAAGGTCGCTGATTCCGACCGCAACCGAGTCATACAAAAGGCTTTAAAAAAAATGATACTAACAGCTGCCTCGCTTGGCATTCAGCAATAAGAGGTTAGTGTTAGGACTGGTCAGAATGGTGACAAGATAATGTTTCTGGGTGGGACATTATGCTACATGTCTGCAACATTATGTCTTATCACTATAAACTGTCACACCATAGACATCGTAGCATAGAAAAATTGCTAAAGCTATGTTAAATATCCTAATCACAAGCATACAGACTGAGGAAATTATGCTTCATACTCTATTTTACTGTTCCTGTAAATTGGCATAGTATTAATTTATTCAGTCTTTCTTTCCGTTCGCAAGAACATTTTCAGACACATGTATATGACAAAGAAGAGCTTACAATAGAAACATTCACATGTAAATCAAGTAAAAAGATGCAAAACGTGTCTTGAATTAATTTAGCACAAATGCAAGGATGAATAAAACACAATTATACAAAAAGCCGCGTTTAAAAATTATATTTGTTGCGAAGTCACGTTAGAAAAGTAACCTATACCGTCTTGAAAGTAACGAATATTTTCTTTTTTGTACTTAAGTAATAAATATTAGATTTTAAATATTTGGTTTTTCTGTACCTAGTGCGATATATCACTTTGCTAAAGATTAATGGTCAAAATCATTGTATATGCTTGAAAATCGTTGGTGTCCTCCAACACTCAATAACTAAAACTATCTATAATTAACACTCCTTCAATCTATATAAATTGGAAGCAGTAGACGTGATGTTGTGGTTGTTGCAAAAGAATATAGATGAAATGGTGTAGAATTATTCAAACTCGCAACACGTGCTATTGTCGCATCACTGACAAGGTCCTCAATGTAACATAGTTGGAGCCGAGGTAACTGGATTGATACAGCGTCTCCCTTGTCTTTCTCTACACATCTTTCAAGCTGATTCGGAAGCAAAATTATATAGAATACCATAATCCAAAATTATAATTATTATTATTATTATTATTATTATTATTATTATTATTATTATTATTATTATCAACAACAAGCAAATATGTGGACTTTTTTCCTTCGTCTGTCTCCATATTATCACCATCGACATCATTCTCCCCAATAAGGTGACTCATTATTTTTCTCATATCCTGGTGGTTACCGAAGCATAAACAACAAAGCTAGGTGACCATGAAATTTATTATAAACTTTGTTCAAACATAAAATACAGCATGGTGATATTCAACATCATTCATGAGAATGGGACAGACGTGCCACTCACGTACTTTATTTACAGAATCAATACTGTATTTTGATCGTACAATTTTCAAATGTTCCACAAAAAACCCGCAATACAACTTCATTTGGGACTGCTAAATTTAACTTGTGAATATTGGAATTTTAAAACAAAGCTGAATCGACTGTAAAGTTCAGTAAACTTACATTGGCCTGGAATTAAATTAGTATAAAACTTATTTCACCAAAAAACAAGGGACGTAGAAATGGAAATAAAAATAGTTTGCTTAATTGCTACATTTAAAAAAAACCAATTCACTCACTATGTTAATATTCGAAACATAAAGAGATTTTCATTTGTCTGTCGCTTCCATTCTTAAAGCAAATCAGATGAAAAGAAAATTACATGACCAATCAGGATCAAACAATTAATTAATAAGGCGTATAAAATATTTTGTAGGTTCAAAAATTAAAAGGTCACTATTAAGTAGGGGAATATAGGTATTTATATTGTCATAATGTTTCTCCGGCTGTCTCAATTTTGTAATCCCCATATCTACAATAGTACTAGTTTTTCTCGTAATCGGTTTAGCACCAATGGTAACTCGAAGACTGGTGCTGCCCATGCCGAGCACACAGATGACAAGGAATACACTTGTCTCCCTCGAGGGTCTCAATATTCGGCTGACTACAATACTAATATGTGTTCCATCCAGATAAACACCACAAATTAGAGCAAGTACAGCAGCAGAAATTGCATTCAGTGTTATCTTTGTGGCACGAACAGTAACGTTTGTTATTGTGATATCTTCACGGCAAATTAAACTGAACAAGAGTTACAAGAGGTATTAGGCCTAGTAAGAGAAATATGCAGAGCATAACGCTTCGTGTAAAACCTGAAATAGTACAGAAATCAATTAATGATCCATTCGAAGAGAAACAAAAAATGAAACAAAAAAAATAATTTAAAAGATCGGGTTGCTCAATGGAACGGGAACCACTTCTCCGTTGCAGTCATTTGATAGGAAATTGTATCATTTTGTTTTCTTGTGCAAAGGATTATTTGCGTCTGTCAAAATAAACTCGCTGTATGAAACGGGAAGTACCTACGTCAGAAGTGACAGACGTCATGGAATGATGCAGTCAATAACAAACTTAATGCCATCAAACCAACCCTGGGTGAATGGACTCCTTCCTACAGAACTATCCGTAACGAGGAGGTTGTCATTGCAAAAATAAGATATGGACATTAGGGCATAACCGACTTTTGATCCGGAAATCGGATTCCACCGGATAGTATGAACTTCCGATTAATCGGAGTCGGACAAGGCAGGAACGACCGATTCGGATAATAAAAATAATAAAGTTGAATTTCTATAGCATCGTGTCTAACACTGCGTGTCATTCGATAGTGCGTTAATAAAGTTAAATAAGAAGTCAGAAAAGTCCAATATGGTCAACACAACCACGCTGTGAGGCAATCTATTTGAACGGACGGGTAAAAACCGGAAATGAAGCCGGATATGGTAAAGTACTAAGTAACATGCTAGACACGGCAAAACCAGATACCAGAAACCCGGAAACGGAAGATGAAATTTTTTAGAAAAGAAAATACGGATTTAGCATTTCTGTTTAATTGAATCGTATCCGGAATCGGAAAAATTTCATGCCCAAAATCCGGAATCGGAAATCGGTAGAAAAATGCTAATCGGTTATGCCCTAATGGACATTAATGCATAACCAACTGCAACATAATAAAATGTGAAGATCCACCAGAGTGCCTCTCTTGCAATGAACCATTCACTGTTAAGCACTTTATGACCGAGTGTTCCAACCTGCAACCTACGCGTGATAAGTACTATAATGTACATGACACGAAGGAACTTTTTGATATTACATCTATCACTTGTATTTTAGATTTCCTGAAGGAAGTAAATCTTTATTTTAAACTTTAACTTGTATGCCATCACCTAGTGCATTTATATCTAATGCAAATACTGCTAATTATTTTTCAACATCTTTTCATCAACATACACCATTTAAATCTCCCGTTGATTGGGAAGCTTCATATTTTACTGTTACCAATATCTTTCTATTTTATATTTAACTATTTGTTTTTTATATCGCTGGTCGATATTAAACCTTTCGTATTTTCAACCATGTATAAATACAACCTATTGTATCGCTTTATATAGCCTAAAAGTGCTGGTACGTCATTAAAAATCAATCAATCAATCAATCACACAATCAATCAATCAACCAATCAATCAATCAATCAATCAATCAATCAATCAATCAATCAATCAATCAATCAATCAATCAATCAATCAATCAATCAAATTCTCCAAAGAATTAGACTTTAGTTATTTTGTATATGTTTAAAGGAAAGCGAGGCCACTTTAACATTGCACATTTATATATATATATATATATATATATATATATATATATATATATATATATATATATATATATATATATATATATATATATATATATATATGCATGTGTGTGTGTGTGTGTGTGTGTGTGTGTGTATTGTTACATGTATGAGGTACGAGCAATTTATTTGTCCCTCCACTGAATTGACGGAAAAAAAGACAGAACAAGAGACAGTATCATAGTTAACAATTATGTTTTTGCATGAGAGCCGTACAGTATGGACACTGTGCGAAAACGTATACTGTGTAATTGGTTCAATATAATTGTTTTCAAGGGTTATTTTTTATTTTCTACCTACAACAACAGAGGAGTTAAACTTTCATAATATAAAGGGGGATAATCTAAATAATGCGTTTATGCTGTGTTTAAAGTTCTGTTCATATGCAATATTCACGCATGATTTTAAGTAATTTATTAATTCAGATTAAAT
Organism: Unio delphinus; assembly: GCA_029339505.1. Taxonomy (NCBI): domain Eukaryota; kingdom Metazoa; phylum Mollusca; class Bivalvia; order Unionida; family Unionidae; genus Unio; species Unio delphinus. The sequence goes on from JAQISU010000182.1 coordinate 2,276,862, forward strand.
GTGATGCATACTTTTCTATCAGAAGAAAGCTCGGGTTTCCGTGTACGACGAACAAGCTTGCTTGGGTGAACTGTTGACCACAATTGATCACCTCATCTATCACCATGCATGGATCCGAAAATAATAAAAAAATATATTACTTCGAAACTTGTCGAAGAAAGAAATAATTAAATATACAAAATCTACTACGACCAAAGTTGTCAGATGTATTGTGACATCAATCTCTTGTTTTTTGGCGTAACGCCATGGAAATGTGACGTAATACGATACATGACCAATATACCCTTAGCAAACTGACACATTATACGGTGTATGTTTACATAGTGGCTTTTATTTATTCCGGAATGCTATGATGCTTTTCAACAGGTTGAAAAACATGTGTTCTTAATGAGTAGAGATCGGTATAATTTAATCAGTTGGAAATCTTGCGCTATTTGCCAAAGCTAAATTTGGATATTTGTAGTTAATTAACATCCCTCCAACTCATACAGGAACAATATTAGTTATACGATTAAAGAACAAACGTACATTTTGTGTCTATATGTATCTATATATGTTTATGCTATCATGAAAACAGTAGCAACAAAAAATTTAAAGACAGTAAGCTTTGCAAAATCAAGCAAATAATTTATATCCCTAGAGAAGCAAGGCAACTATTAAAAAACGAACTTACGGTTTTAAGAATCAAATCCGAAACAAATCCAAAAATAATCCAAGAATAATCCAAGAATAGTCCAAAACAAATCCAAGAACAATCCAAGAATAATCCCAAAAAAAATCCAAGAATAATCCAAGAATTAAACATTATAAGTTCTAGTAATCAAAATGTTCTAATTAATTTTGAGTTCGAGTTCCGAAAAAAAAACAAAATGGAAGGCGATGACGGATGCTATAGCCATAATAGTACTGACCTGTTAACACATTTTTAATGAACTACATGCAATAACGATCTTGTGTTTGATTTCCGAATACAATTTCAACAAATGCGTTTCTCAAAGAGTTCTCTATCAACACTTAAATATTCTCAGGTAAAATAATACATTTCTTAGAATCCAAATAATTCCATAAAATAGCATTTTTTTAAAAATAAGTAGTCACAACAAAAATCCTTTCAGTGTCAAAGGTAAAAAAAAACAAGAACAAAACTGACTGGTTCTTTTTGATTTGTGTTCCCCTCTCCGCTCATGCATAACGAACAAGCTCTGCAGAAAACTGTCTTATCATATCTATAGTATCCTGTTCAAACGTATTTGTGATAATTTATATGAAAATAAATAGATTCTAGAAGCAAACTGTAATGATGATGCCGTGTTTAGAGATTTTTGAGTTTTATGTCAAATAAATGGTTGACAAAGTTTGTAGACCTACGACTAAAATATAAATAACGACAAGTTTGGGCAGGCTTCATCAATACATTGTTACGAATATTTGATTTAAGTCATTTATTTTTGTTTTAATAGTTTGTTTGTCAGATTCAAATTTGAAATTTTAAGTTTAAGATTCATTCAATGTGAGAGGACCTGTACTTTATAAATAAACACCAGATGTTGACCTCATTTCTGACCTGGCTTCAGAGTTGTGGAGCTTTGTTATAAACATCTTTCTATATTTAGTTATTGAGAGTAAATATAACTGATTCTCATCTGGGTCGTACGGTGGTGTGTACGAGAATTTTTGAACGTAAATTTATTCTAAAGATTCTAGAAGATCATGTGACCCCTTCCTTGTTTACGTAAAAACAGGTATATAAATTATGTTTTGGAGCCAACTATTTAGTAGAAGTTGGGCTGTTAGAATATTAAGTTATATTGTTTTGAGTTATTTTAAATTACTGAAAACTATTTCAATTCGTTTGGATCAAGAGGATTTATTTTGTTATTTCTCTGGAAAATAATTGTGCTCATTGAGTTTCATAAGACCAGAACTTACTTCATCACGTGACATCGTCTTCCATCTTGGATGCTTTTCTAAGATTCGAACTGGGAATTATTAGGACATTTTATTACCAGGACTTTTGCAATTTCACTAGTGGACTGTATTTTGAATTATTTTTGGATTAATTTTGGAATTGATTCTTAAAACCGTAAGAAATGCGTCGTGAATATCATTATCTTCTGTCGTGATATTAGTTTCATGCTGATAAGAAATTAACATATATTGGACAAACGTTTTTACATATAATCTATTAATGAATACAGGTAACATACGACTCTTTAAATATTAGAAGGGGTTTCAAGTATGTTTCAAAATTTGTAATACCTGTTTGATGCATATTTATAATTCTCTATAATTAATTATGTATGTCTTGATTGCTTTCTAAAGATTGGCTGTGTATTTATATGTTGTCATACAGGTGTGTTTGCAACGCAAGAATATATATACCACCAGTTTCATGGAATCCTATTTTATATATATATATATATATATATATGTGTGTGTGTGTGTGTGTGTGTGTGTGTGTTCACAGATACAACAAATATCGTTTAGCGGCAATTTATTTAATCGGACAGTATCCAGATCACTAGGGCCATCACACGTGATTATGATGATTTACAGACAATTGAAGTAACCTATTATGTCCTCAGTCGCTAGTGTACTGGAGCCATTGTCAGAAGGAGGTAGGTTTTAACACTACCAATCATCTCAGCCCCCTATATTTCTCGATGTATAGATATGTCGTTAATAAAAATGAGGAATCAAACTAAGACATCACGTCGAATGTGGTTAACATTATTAAAAACTTGAGACATGTAAATACCTTGCTACTGTTTGTGGAAATAATGTTGCTTAGGGAAATATTAGAAATAAAGAAGACCGCGCTTATGACATTTATTTCATGGTTGCTTGGTCCAAATTTTACTAACGTATGGTTAGTAAACCTACTAGTATGTGCCAACTAGGTTGCTTACGACAGACACCAAATTAGTAGCATTTACGACAGACACCAAATTAGTAGCATTTACAGATGAATTTATTGCATCTTAGAAAGTTAACAAAATATAATATATTAAATGTTTAACAATAACATTAATCAATGTGATTTAGTCTAGAGTTGACATTATACATTATACATTATAAATTAGGTGGGGACGTGATTCCTATCATTGACAATCATAGATTGCCAGACTCCGCTGACTGGCATAGGTGTTTGAGGAAAGGTTAGTTGTTACTATTATAACTGTACGTATTCACTAAAACATATGATAACAACTTACACTGCCTTACGTTAATTAGCTGGGCTGTGCCTTTTCCATTACGTTATCTGCAGTTTTCATATGTGATCAGGGCTCTTGTATTAATAAGCGCCAGTTTATGACACCAGCTATATGTCACAAATGGGGGAAAGTTGTTCACGTTATAAACGTAAACAGGTTTTAAATACGTTAATGCCATTTGAACTACTTAAGCTCATCGAAAACAGGTTATTCTCGCCTTACTCAATATCAATAGATATACTCAATATGAATAATATCTCTTTAAACTGATCTCAATTTTAACATGGGATTCAAAGACGACACACACACACACACACACACACACACACACACACACACACATACATACATACATACATACATACATACATACATACATATCGCCAGATCCACCAGACAGAGCAGAGGCGTAGCGATGATATTTTGCGCCCGGGGACGAACTATAAAATTGGCGCCCCAGCGATCTTGTGACCGATTTATTACCCTTGTTTACTTATTATAATGGAACGTTGTAAGCCTCATTTTGGCGCCCCTGTACCTTGGCCCCCGGGGACATATGTACCCCCCGCCCCCCCCCCCCCCAGCTACGCTTCTGAGACAGAGATCAACCAATGCTGTGTCAAGAATGTAAAGTAACTGAACGGTATATGTTGAGCGATTCAATCAAGATTTTAGACCTGTTGGAGCTTGTTTATATCAACATAATGTGTGATTTGGTTCCAACTTGTTCAATGTTCGCTATAATTAATCGTGGATATTCATGTTCACGTTTTACGTTTTTTATATAATTGTGTTAACATTACACTTTAGCTATAGTGTGTACTCACTGTATTGGAACTCAGTTTTATTCCCCACTGAATCGGACTTGAATTCGTTTCATCTAGTTGAAAGGAACACGCAATCCCAGGAATGTTTTCTCGTTTTTAGATATTGTTACATATACGAGGTACAAAAAATATTTGCTCATCCATCAAATTAACTGACAAAATGGGCAGATCAAGAAAAATACAATAGAACAACAGAAATAGTGTATGTGCACGAGTACCTTAATGCAAAGAAATGGTGGTGAAAACTTAAACAATATCACGTGATTAGACAAAAGCAACCTTACATATTTGTTATTATTCTTATTTTTAATAACGAATTAAAGGGAGTTAAACCTTTTATAATCTATGAGAGTTTTTCCAAATTACATACTTAGAATTCGACAATAATATTATGTTCAAATGCAAGGTTAAGCTTGTAATAGAATTCAAGATGAATCTGGACAAATATGTGAACAATATTCCAGATCAGAATGATTCTTGCAGCGAAACATCTTCTTAATTTATGTAATATGTTCATCTAAAAATTGATGAAATTAAGAACCTGATATCTATGTGTACTGTAACAACTATTGTTACAATCCATTGTCGTACCGGTACTGAAAGGAAATGAGAAGGTTCGCAGATTTGAACGCACGTTGAATACGAGGTACCATAGTTACCAGGACGGTTTGCTGTGAACCATCAACATGCTTGCCAATCACAATGTCTGGATGAGAGAATAATAAAAATATATTTTCCTTTGAAACCTGCTTAAAATCGGATTTGTTAAAAGCCACGTTTTTGAGGTACAATAATATTGAAGTGCAGCTTTAGGATACAAGCATTAATAATAATAGTGGAAGTAGGAGCCTTACTTGCATCAATTGTAGAGGATGCTTTAGTCAAAGTAAAATGGCTAATAGAGGCAGGTATTGTTATTGTTTTAGTAAATGAATATATATAAGCTGGATTGACTATTGTCAACTATTTATTCGGAGGCAATGGTTGTGGTACGTAAACATTTCCATTTACATATAGACAGAAATACGGGATGTACAATAGTTAATGATAAATAACAATTGCAGTTAGATCATTGGAGTTTGAGTGCAACATGAGCAAAAACCGTCTCTGTTATATCATTATATTTTTCCTTCCTACGCAACAAAACCGTTAATGACACATACAAAATAAAAGTTTATCTACATAATAAATTTAGCCGTTGAAAGCTAGGTTATTTTTAAATGTAATATTCTTGTTTTTATTATTGCAAATATTATTGGTGATGCTGAGCGCTTCAGCAAATCTTACGTTTCAAACAAATCTTATTGCATTAAGCCTTACTAAGCCATAAGCCAATTTTACAACGCATTAAGATAATCCGCAGAATATTTGCGGGATGAGGTTAACATAATGCCTGGTGAGATGTTTACACCGCAGATGTTTACTTCCATAATCGTGACATGGCACTTGAATAAACAGATCAGAGAGACTTGATTGTACTTCTTCTATTCCTAAGGCAAGGGCAGCAGCGAAACTTGACGCCAAGCAATGTCAATGTCAATGAAACAATAGCAATGTGACGTGATGCGACCTATGTGCCTTCTTTACGTTCGGAAAGTAGGCACTACATCTCTGCAAGATATATCTTAAATATGTCGATTAGTGGTTATTTATCTTGCATCCTTTTTAGCGATGGCTGCGATTCACATTTCTGATCAAAACTTACTTTGGAATATTTAAAAATCAATATGAAAACGTTATAAACATAAACCGTACAATGTATTACATATTAGTTTGTTAAGGGTATATTGGGCTTGTGTCAACGACACATCACCATAACGTTACGACAAAAATAACCTCAATCACATCACGAGACATTTGCCAGCTCTAGTCGTCTATTAATTATAATAAATGCCATATCGATTGAAGATGATAATGCTTTGTATGTATATATTGTTCATTATTTCCTGCAAGACTTCATGAGCGTATGTCCTCATGACATCTATTGTTATCTAGCACACATTGTGAGTCTCCATGTGGTAACAGACGCGTATCATTCGCATCATATTCATAGCTAAATACACTCAAAGTACGGCTGGTTAACGTTAATATGGGCATATATCCTGTTACGGGCATATATCTTAGTTTAAATAGGTCTCCTTCTCTTTTATTATTTGAATACGAATGTTAGAGTCCATTATATTGTGTTTTTTGGTTACAAATTCGACTGTGCGTGCGTGCGCGAAGAAAGATTAATATGTCGTATGTTTTGCTTGATGTGGTGTGTTTTAGTATGTATGAGAGAAATTAAGCACACTTATACATACTGCGCATTGGAGAAAGGCCTACGATTTCCAACCAGATGTAATTGTTGTTGTTGAAGGATTTTACGCCAATTTTCAGCACACGATAGGCTATACATGGCGGCCAGTATTATTAGTGGAGGAAGAACCCGGTAAAAGCCCCTGAAAGAACCACCGACCCACGAGAAGCTAATGGCAAGCTCTCTCACCACATAACTACATTAGCCGAATCTTATACTGGAACCCACGCAGGCAGAGGTGAGATGGCATTGATCCGTAACGGAGAGCGCTTTAGACCACTCGACCACTCGCTCCCCCTTCATGTAATGATTTAACCGTTACTTTTTAGCAAAGAGATACTCTGTATGTACCTAAATAAAATCCCAAACAAATAGTTTTAAATCAGTAATTACTTGTTATACAAATCGACAAAATTAGATAACTTCAAAATATATAATTTTTGTTACATTGCGTATGGTGTACTATGCTTAGATCAAAATCAGTCACATGGCTGATTAAGACATCTCAAGTCTAAAGCAACATTATAATCATTAACATCAAAATATGTTAAAAAGTTCTTTTTTCAGCTATGCTGACTTCATATCATTTCCATTTTCTATTTACGTTCAAAAGTAAAAAAAAAACGATTTCGTTCTTTATTCATGTCGCATGAATGGATAATAGTTGCTGCAGTAAACATTGCCTTTCGGTAATTTACGTCCTCTAGAATATTAAGCACGTATTGCAAACCAGTTGTGGAGAACACCTTATATAAGGGTAAGAGATCGCTCGAATCCTGGTAGAGTAAACATTACATGTATAAAGTCTTCCAAGCTTCATTTCATTATTATAAGATTATCAATTTAGATATTAAGAATGGGGGGGGGGAATCCTACAACTTTATAGGCGTCGACGAGGCTTCCTCCTCATAAATGTTTAATAGAAGGGTCGATTCCGGAAACTAAATCTTCCTCCTCGTAAATGCTTAATAGAAGGGTCGATTCCGAAAACTAAGGCTTCCTCCTCGTCAATGATTAATATAAGGGTCGATTCGGCAAACTAAGGCTTCCTCGTAAGTGTCCATTTGGTAAAAAAAGACGCCAATGTTGTTGTCCCCCCCCCATCCCCGCTGCTATGGGTTAACAATTCTTTACGATGAAAATCGCTACGATTTCACAAACAGACTAATTTGTAAAACCTCACCTCGCAAATCAATTAGACTATTGGACTGGTCAGTGAGTCTGAAATTAATTCTCGTTAATGAATTATTATGACATCGCATATAGACTGGATTAGTTGAATCCTCAATGATTAGAAACCCTGGAGGAGCGGTTGGTGCAATTGAATATAAAATATATCCTTGTTGAGCTTGATTTGATCGCTCAAGATTTATTTGATAGCTTCATTCGATAACATCACATACTAAATTCAATGCTATCACCGAGAATATATTCACATTTTGAGGCGCGATATGTCTACCACCGCCGTCTGGGTCATTATTATATTTAAGAATTGTTGTTTGTGGTTTCCATTTGGCGAGTATCAGAGAAACGTTTTCTTGAATAAGATCATTAACATATTTTTTTAGTTGATTTGCATTATACCCAGGAAACTTTAAATCGGGTAAATCAGCTTCTGTTAAATTGTAGCTGGTTAGGAATTTTTGTTTATCTCCGTTCTTGTCATTAATTATTACTTGAATTATTCGTTTGTTGATATATTCCATGTCAGATACAAGTTGATTTAATTTCTCAATATATTTTATGATCTCATCGCGTGAGCTCGCTATATCAGAGAGATGTTCCTGGAAGCTTTGTCGTAGCCGTTATAGTTGCGTTTTATGTAATTGATTAATCTCACTAAAGTAGTCAGTGATGTATTTGAGCGTAAATGCGATGGTAACGAATGAATCAAGAATTTTCTCAAAAACGAAATCCCATTGCATGTTATTGTTATCGGTAAATACAAATCTATCGGTTAATGTAGCATTTTTTATATTATACAAATCATTTCGATATGATGGGTTGATTTGATAATATGATTTTTTATCTGTTACATAATTGGATTTTTTTTGGTTCGGGTATTTGATAAGGTGTCCGAGGGGGGTTTTCAGGCCACCCTAGTATTGTTCTTATATAATTTTGATAGTTATCTACGGCATACCCGGGCGAGTTTATTTCAATCGCAGATGATAATGTCGGTTCGTGAACTGTTATAGTGATTTTCGATTCTTTTTCAGTAATGGATTTTATTCTACACTATAATTCAGCATTGATTTGTTCGATTTGGTAACACCCAGTTGGTAGCGAAACAACGTTCCAGTCTGGAGTCCCGTCTTCTCTATTCTTACTCGCAAACACCAAGGAATTATTCGGTGGTTGACCGCCAAATGACCGCCAGTGATTGTAGTTTCACATTTTCCAGTTGTTTCTGATTGTAGTTTCTTAATCTGACTATGAGTTAATGTGAAACTAATAACACTATATGACATTTTATTAATAACAGATTGATCTAATTGTTACATGTTTTTGGAAAACACTACATGTTTTCTACTGGTGCATCGACGATTTTCATTCTTCCACCAACACCTTTGAGTAGCATTGATTTGTCGCTGAGAATGACAGCAACCGCTCTTTAATTAGCAATATCACCAGGACGGGTTACACGAGCTCTAAAGTGTATATCAACGACGGAAAGTCTTGTTAAATCAAGATGTTCCAGCGAAAAGTAATAGATCGGATACAGATTTTTAAAATCCAATTGTGATATTTGCAGACCAGTATCAACATTTTGATCGCGTGCCATATATGACAACATATTATGATATACACGTGCAATATGGTTAGTGGTGTAATCAAGTTGTATATCCTCGGATGGTTCCTGCTGTCCGTTTATTCTCAGCGAGACTTCATTAACGCCTATCTGATCAAATATCATATGACATCGTTCTTGATTATCAAGTCGCGCATTATTCTGTAACGCAATAAATATATGACGTGGAGCTGAAATGCCCTGTTTTGATGCCAGGTGCCATGTAAATGTACCATCAATATTATCTTGTTTAATATCCGTGGTCACTGATAACCTACTCAGTAGTGATTTTCCTCCTGTATCCATAAATGATAGTAGTCATTCTTCTACTGTGATTGATGGAATCATTACTGGCATCCACAGCGTTAGTTTTGTTAAAATGACTTTACTCTCGGGAACATCAGCACCACGCCAGATTGCATCATTATCATTACCCATTCGCACGAGCGCTACTATATGTTTCGCTCCATAGAAACGTTTCTACAGAATCCAAATATATGATGCCGTGGAATCGCGCATGAAAACTGTCGACGCTGTCCTTGTAGCGTTGCTACGCGTGTTGCAAACCCTAGGATGTAATTAGGAATATTATTTATGACATCAAAATTACCTGCTGGTCTTACATATCCTTCTCCTGGGTCGGTAACTGAAGCAGCATGTGTTGCCTTTACTCTGGAATACTGGACGTGTCCAAGGTGATCAGTAATATCCTTAAAAAAACATCATAGATGGACCCGCCGATCTTGTATAATCATCAGGATATCTTGATAACCCTATTATTGTTGTGGCAACATCAACATCAAGCTCTATAGATTCAATTTCTTTTCCATCAATGAGATATCTAGCGCTTCCGAATAACGCCATGATACCATTATTAATAAAACCAACTCGGATAGTTGGGTTATTGTCATATGGTGGATCATTATGAACAGCATCGTTTGTTACAAGTTCTTCTTCCACTTCGATAAATGCTTCATAAGGCAAAAAGTATTTACTGGTATCATGAACTTGAAGTTCAATTCTTGATCGCAGGTCTGGTTGTGTTGCATGATAAGAATTAAATTGATAATCGGGTACAGAATCATCTTTACGCACTGGGGCATCCATATCAAAGGCTAGATCAGGTGACCGTTTGGACATTTTATTATATATTCGTTGATCTAAATCATAATTAGAGAATCTTTGATTTTCATTGTCGTCGTTGGCGACCTCGTCGTGATCTTAAGCCACTTCCCGCTATCATATTTTCGGTAATATTATCTTGGTCGTTGGTTACCAATGATGCTAATTTCTGATCTACTGCATTATTTATTATTTTACTAATATTTGCAGGCATCACTGTTGTAGATGGTAGTGGTCCCAATGACGCTGGTGGTTTCCTTCGCCGTCGAACTAGCGCTGTTAGTTTATCCTTCGCGGCTGAAAATGCTTTACAGGCAAGATCTCTAACAGCGTTAATACCCTTATCACGAATAACATCAATGGCTTTCATTGATAATTGTTTTGCTAGTGGTACTACTTTTGGAGCAATTCTTGCAAATAACCCTGCAATGGTATCACCGAGACCATCACTATAGTACACTCTATAAACCGGCAATCGTGAGTTTACTACATAGACGCTGGTTGGTTTATCATGGTTGTAGTGTATGATCATCTTATTGAATTACTATTTATCTAATGTGGTGATGAAAAATCCAAGGGATTTTAAGTCACTGTGGTAACCATGATGCTCAACTAACTCATCAATGAAATCTCGATATATATCAATATTCATGATACCACCTTGAAATAACCGCCTACAGATATCAGCTGCTTCATTATTTCCGGTGAGTTATTTCCAGTACGTTTCTCTCCGATGAGTACTTCTAATCGTGCTATATTACTGAGAATATTACCAGGACAACTAACTAGACCACTACCTGATACCCCACTTGGACCGCTCTGAGAAAATCCCTTTCCTTTTACTTCTTTAGTTGTACCAGTTGCACCTTTTTCAGAATCAGCTTCTGCCATTATTTGTATTTCACCTGGGATTGGGTCTCTATAGGGTGGTGGCTGTGGGCAGCCATTTACAATGGCTAGAAACCTAGGAAACTCAGGGTGTCGTTCTGCTGTGATTTCAGTTCCGCCGTGTTTCACCAAATATATTTTTTCTGCCCAGGTGGATTTGCTTTTTATAGATTTTTCATAATCGTCTTTTAAATAGTTCTCTCTTGTACCCTTTAGAAATTTTTTCTAGCAAAATCAGCTAATTCATCATCCGTATCGTATTTCCTAATTATACCCAACTTTGCGTTGGAAATATATTTTCAGGTGGTATGGATCTAATATCAGCAAGTCGTTCTTGTTCAAGTCGTTTAAGTCGTTCTTGTTCAAGTCGTTCAAGTCATTCTTGTTGTTTTTGTTGTTGTTGTGCGGCTGCTATATCACCAGGAAGTGTTTTTAAAGACTGTTGTGTTTGTGTGGTTTGTTCTGCAATTTGTTCAGTTGTGGGAAGAAGGGGCGTCTCTTTCCTTGGTGGTTTCCCCTCCTCGGGAACATCTCCCCATATAGCTCTTTCAGTGGCTGATATTGCCCCCTTCGTTGCCGTGGTTATTGGTCTAAACAAATCTTCAGATCCCGCAAAAAATCGGTCTGAAGACTGTCTAGCTTGTAATTTACTTCTGACAGAGTCGCGTATAGGTAAAAATTTACTAATCGCAGACAATCTCTCACGCGCCAATCTAGTCGTTAAAACTTCGTTGACCATTATTGAAATCGTAAACAGTTTTCCAATTTAAATTACAAAGTAATTTCAATCTAAAAATCGAAGATTTTCCAGAGATTTCAATCAAGTGTAATGACGAAGTCACTATAATGACTTTAATAAGAAAACCTCTAATTGATTCATTTAGAGAAAATCGACTACTTCACCCGACTGACACCAAAAGTTATTTTTAGTTGTTTTTATCGTTTTTTGTCATTTCTTTTCGTCATATTTGTGATATTTGTAGTTAAAAACAACAAAAATGGTTTTTAATAAGAAAACCTCTAATTGATTCAGTTAGAGATAATCGAGCATTTGACCCGACCGACACCACCTGAAATCAATCAAGAAAATGGCCAAAATCGGTCAATAAATGGCCAAAATCCGTCAAAATGGCCAAAAATCAATAAAAATTATTTACTATAAGAATTTTACTACGTACGTTCATTGATATAAACGTCATTATAGAATTTCAGCCGCTATTGACTAAAACCGCTTTTACAAATTGTACGCGCAACATCTGTTTCATTGTATTGTATTGTATTGCAATCCATGGAGTATTCACAGTAAGAATTTTACCTTGCAGCTACAAACTTATAGCAGAGGTATCTAAAGGGGTTTTTCATTTTGTTGATTTAACGCTCGTATATTTCTAATTTTTGAATTAACTTCTTTTTTCAGCTCATAATCACGACCCAGTTTCCTTCGTATTCCTTCCACGATAGTAAATGACGGGACAAACACGCTGACGTCACTGCATAATACAAGAGAGTCGTGAATAGAATTCTGGATTTTTTTTATCAATGCATACTTTTTTGGCAGTATATATTTGTTAGTCATAATACCGTATTCAATATCCTGAAAATCAGATATAATTTGATCATAATATAAATTATCAGATAATATAATCCCTTGCTTTTTCAATTTTGAAATTTCAGTTATAATCCTATTGATATTTTTAGAATTCATATTTATGATAATTACATATTTTTAATACAAAAAATATATATATATTTTTTCAAAAATGAACCTTGTCCGTGCTAAGGTGTTTGAACATCTTAGAACGTCCAGAGATATTATGTGATGATATATAAACCCCGTTTGTGGTAAGTTGTTTATCATCTTACTCACGCCAAGGGATATTATGCAATTATATATGACGGACAGCACATTTACACACACACATACACACACACACACACACACACACACACACACACACATATATATATATATATATATATATATATATATATATATATATATATATATATATATACAATTCCATTCGAGTGTTATTATGGCATTTGTATGGACAGCACATTTACACACACACACACACACACACACACACACACACACACATATATATATATATATATATATATATATATATATATATATATATATATAGGCATACGTTTATATATATATATATATACATACGCAATTCCATTCGAGTGTTATGGCAATTGTATAATAAATGGATTATCTACAATGAATGATGTCAGTGAATGATTATACAATTCCCAATTCGAGTTTATGGCGAATTGTATAGGGACAGCACAAGACAATACTACATATAACATTAAATGAATGATGTCAATGCATGATTATACAATTCCCAATTCGAGTTTATGGCGAATTGTATAGGGACAGCACAAAACAATACTATATATAACATTAAATGAATGATGTCAATGAATGATGACACTCATACACTCAAATTGCAACCACATATACCCCCCACAAAGTCACCCTGGGTTAAATGAAAAAGTCATTCACACCACGGCGCGGTGTGGTTGGTATAGTGATTGCAATTTGAATTTCGGAGGTGCCCACCCACCCAATTAAAACCATCTGTAGGTACCGTTGGCAATAATGCATGTTACGGGGTTTGAACCATGAGCTCCAGTATGACACCGCAACGCGTTACGAATGAGCTAACTGTTCTTATATACAGGCATACGTTTTTGAATAGAATATATATGTAAGTTAATACAGTCAACAACGAACAGGTGTGATGTACAATGAATGGATTACAGTGAATGACGTCAATGGCGTGGTATTGTTATCGATCACACGCCACAACAGCCTGTAGAGATGACTGAATGAATTAATGAATCCACATACCTTTCGTGTACTTAATACTGATTATTGACAACATTGAAACAGAACCGAATACTTGAAAGAAAAAAAGCACAAAAAGGAATATAGTTGTTTGTAAACAATGCGTATTTGATTCGTTATTTTACAAAAGCAGATAATTGATTAATTGTGATAATTATAATCAGCCAATGAAAACCATTGGGATCAGATGAAGTGTAGCCATTGAGGATAACTAAGCCGACATACCCGTACGAGTTATTCCCCTTGGTGTTATATACACATAATACAAAATGGAATTCAGACATATGAAAATTGAGTCCTTTGTCTAGTTTTTTTTTTAAATCGCTGATTGATAAATCCCCTCTGAAACGCGTCGAACTGAGGGTTCACAAGTATCAAAATATTTTCCGGCTTTAGTCATTGATTGAAATAGTTTTTCTTCGTTAATTACTGTATTAAATGATATTACGGGGCTTTTCCCAATTGATTTACAAGTACCAGTTTTTCCGTATGTAGTATTCTCACTCTGTGTAACAATTCGTAAATTATCCAATTTGTTACTCTGAGAATTGGAATCAATTTGATCGATAACAAAACCATCCTTGATCAATCCATGGAAACACTCGTATATTATTCTGTGATTAAGTATTTTCCCTCCAGCAGTGAACATCAAATATCCCTGATTATTCACAATAGCAACTGGTATTTTGTTAGTCTGCGGTGTCTGACAATACGATCACTGGATGCCTCATAGTTGGCAATCAGGCCATGTGGTCGGAATTCTTGGTTCATTTATATACAATACTATTATTTGTCTAATTCATTATTTGGTCTAATGATTACACTACTTTGGAATCTTCCAATGTAGTCTTGAGGTGTTCTTATAACTCTGTCAGGGACGTTGACACAGTCAGAGGTAGAGTCATCGATGGTTTTGTTTAACCCTCTTATCATAATAATGCTTCAACTCACTGTATCGCTTACCACCACAACCGAGACACAACTGCGATATTCTTCTATCCCCTACCCCATAGCTTATTCAAGGAATAACGTCGAACACTTTGCATATGATATCCACAGAACTCTTTTGTGCATGATTTGTTATACGGAGTTACTGATCCAATCATGATCCATTTGCAATGAGTCATTATATATAAATTTCTTATTTAATTACTTGTTTTAATTATAATATGAAGGAGTTCGAGAGATTATTGAAAATTACGCCCTGGAAAAATGTTAAATTCAATCTCGATAGAGTCTCCGTAGCACCAAAGAATCTAATTGGTGATAGAACCATAATAAGTAGAATTTGTGATTGTTGAAATGAATTCAAGCGCGATGGAGCATCTCATTGTTGGTCGACATTTCGAATTGATGGCAGTGTTGATGCTACCATGAACAACAAAAGAGCAGTAGAGATAATCTCACATCTTGACAAGAAAAAGTACTTTTTTAGAGTGAAATTTATTACGCGCTCAGAAACACGAGATTGGATTATCAGAGATAAATATGACCCGATCCTGAAAGATGAAAAAACGGTCACTGTGAGTCGAGATTCCAAACCAGGAATTCTGACTATAATTGACAAATCGTACTACGTGAGATCTTATCCCGAAACAGCAGTTGTTTATGGGATTTATCTGTTAAATGCTTAACCGAGTATTGTCAAACTAAATGAATGAAACTGTCGCTGTTGAATTGTGTAGCAGAACGAATAATAGAACACTTCACAAATGCATTACGTGGAAACAAACTGAATGATCTAAGATGTAAAAAAAAATGAATGGGGACTAACAGCGAAGGAGTGGGGGGCAACGATCCAGGATATAACCAAATTGGAAACATGGTTAAGATTCCCAATAACCATAATGATGATAACAGGCAAGATATTACACGAATCAAAATATAAATCAAACGGAGCACCAATCGAAATTATTGATCATAACGAACACGCATGGACACCTGCAGTAACAATATTTCCGCGAGAGAGACCAATAAAATATATATCCGCGGAGTTTTCCCCGGAATTCTCTGAGGAGAAATTATTTGATTTTATTTACCAGTTGAGTAAAAACGATCCTGTGTCAGTGTGGTTACTTTACAGTTTTGAGCTAATTATTCCGCACTGAAGCCCTCCATGACGCGATAAAAAAACTAGCTAGTGGTTTTTCAACAGAACATGACGAACAATTTTTAACAAACTGTTTTACAATTCCGTCAGTTGCAGCTCATTTTGCGAGAAAGAAAAACACGTGGAAAGCAACACAAGCGGATTTTCTATCAGATATCAAATTAAGCTGCATTGAATATAAATACGGTGGATTATGGAATACAAAATATGACCCCGAAAATATTATTTCGGTTGATATGATTGCGTGTTATCCCGGGAGTTTTCTCGGGTATGGAGACTGCTAAGTACTTCAAGCGTTTTGGACATCCGACCCATGAAATGACCCGTGTTGCTATTAATGGGCCGCTGCCCGATTTTGATTTAACCGGATTCGCTCGTGTGGTATCATTTGAACTAGCTACAGGACTTTATCCTTGTTGTTATGTTTGGATTGGTAGACACACATCTGAAAAACACTGGATACCAATAGTGCTATTACGGTATATGATTGATTCTAAAATGCTGATATCGCTGATTGTCAGTGAAGCGATTATATCATATCGAGCGCAAACTGAAGTCTAGTTACCACAACCTGATAGTCTAGATAGTATAATTAGCGAAAAAAAAAACAATTCCCCGATCTCAACGAAGAATATATCGTGAAATGGTCCAACCAGCTATTTGAAGTTATAAATAAACAAACAAAAGATCTTGGTAGAAGAATAATTGGTAAATTCACTCAGGGTGGAAAAAACAACAATACAAGATATTCTTCCCTTCTTGATTATAGATAGCGTCGAATACGATTTTATAATCGCGGATATAACATCTAAGGATATATACGTCAATCGTAAAGACGCTTTCTTGTCCGATGGAATTGGGTACAGTTGTTACAACGATGGAAAAAGTCTTCAGTATACACTTTTGAGGGCGTCTATGCTAGCTTATGCTTCTATCAATTTATTTTCGATGATAAATAAATTTCCTGACACCGCAGTCTGAGTAGCCACTAATTCATTTTATCTAAACGTGATACACAGTGAAGAAGTAGCTAAATTCACTAATTCAGACGAGAGTTGGGGATCATGGAGAATTAAACGGGAAATACTACGTGATTATTCCAAATCAGCAGAAATTACGATTGAAGATAAATATTTGAAAAAAAACCAGATATCAGAACTATCTAATGCACCGTTTATATTTGATCGAATATGTAGATATAAAACAGTTTATTTAAACGGATGTGGTGGGTCAGGAAAGACGACTCGTGCGATTGAATTATTTCGTGGGAAAAATCCTACAAATTTTCACGCTAGCGTTTCCAAATAAAACATGATTGTGCTAACACCGACCCACAGACTTGCCAGAGAGATGAAACAACGATGAATTAATGCCTGTATTTATCACAGTTTCTTTTGATGGAGAGGCGATGAATGGACCCCTGATCGAATTGGCGAGAAATATATCCCTGAAATTATTATTTGGGACGAGATATGCACGGTGTCATTAGATGTATTACAAATGTTTCTTGATTGGTTATTGCTTGCAAATAAAAAAGTAATAATGTGCGGCGATCATGGTCAACCACCACCAAGTGTCGGTTTGTCTCCACATGATTGGCTAAAGAATTTTGTAGACTATTATGAAGAAACTACTACTGATCATAAATCACTTGATGAACAATTACGTGAATTCAAGAAATTAATCAGATTAGAACCTTGATAGAATCCAAAGTGAAATAGCGCGTGAAATAATTTCGGAAACACCATTAAATGATTTCTGGGAGGCGTGGAGACCAAACGATTTAATAGTAGCGAGTAGAAAAATAGTCAGAGACACACATCAGATGAAGTTATTTGAATTGCATAAAGAAAAATTTGCAACACTTCCAACGCCGCTATGTTATAGACCCAAGGATACACGAAAACAGAATATTGAAGTTGATATTCCAGGACAAAGTGAGAAACAGAATTTAGTGTTAAATGATATTGTTCTGGTTGATATCAATGTCGTCGAAGATGCCTTACGCGCTGATAAATTCCTATGGACGCTAGGTTACGCAGCAATAATACATTCTTCACAGGGATTAACTATATCCGATACAATTGTTTGGACTATAGATAATCACATCGAGTGGTCGAATTTAGTTTATCTTGCAGTATCCAGAGTACGAAGAATAAATCAACTTCGAAGAGTTGTGTTAGATACTAATGACACAACAATAAGTGATATTGTCAGCGATGACATAATCAGAAATAAACTTTCTGGTTATAAACAGCAGGATAAAAAAAATAAAAGAGAATTTGATATTGATGCTGAATTAATAATTACACTGAAACAACAACAGAATAATCACTGCGCGAGATGCAATTGTATAATACGTTGGTGTTGGTCGGATAAAGATCCTCGACAATTTACCGTGGATAGAAAGAATAGCAGTATTGGTCATACCAGAGATAATGTGATGCTGACTTGTCTTGAATGTAGCAGACAAAGAGGTGCTAGTTAAGACCACGCGGCGGTAATTGAGTATCCTCGGGTATCACTTGCAGTTGTTCACGAGTAAATCCACGCTGATGAGCAGTTGAATCCAATCTATAGATTGCTGGTCTACCCGTAGATAGTGTTATGCTAGATATTTTATGCGCGGTAATGCTCCAAATAGGATTAGTAGCCCTTTTTGTGCCACCTTCGAGTTCTCCTGGTTCATATAAATACCTAACAGTGACATTACCGAGAACTGGTTGTTTTGAAAAATCCTTTTGTAGTTTTACGGGTATAGACTTTTTTTTAATCGCGTTATTAGTTTTCATGTTGATTGTTCGAGTAACCTCATTATTCAGCGCGGTAATCACAGCTGGTAATCTCTTGACCCATTCACGGGATCGTTTTTCATGGACCAATTCTTTCGCGTATTGACATCCAAATAACCGCTCAGCAAGTGTGCGATGAAATCGTTCAACAATTGCCTGATCGCGATG
This sequence comes from Unio delphinus, assembly GCA_029339505.1. Taxonomy (NCBI): domain Eukaryota; kingdom Metazoa; phylum Mollusca; class Bivalvia; order Unionida; family Unionidae; genus Unio; species Unio delphinus. The sequence goes on from JAQISU010000182.1 coordinate 2,295,943, forward strand.
TAGTGCAGTATGTCCTCCTTGTAACGCGGTATTATTATTCTTCATTGCTGATAGAACCGCACCCTGAAATTCCTTGCCAGGATCAACCTGTAATAAATTTGGCCAACGCAGAGGACCCCGTCGATAAATTCTTTCAAGCGCAGAAGCCACTTCAGTTGATGATTTTGTCTTTAGCGGTTCTGGTTGTTTGTATCGACTCGCAACATCAACTACGGTTAGCGCATACTTGTAGATACCATCATGTGGCAGAAATAGTATATCGGCCTGATGAACGTCATTCGGGACGGTCACATCAAAATGCGAGTAGTTAATTCGTTTAGGCGGCGGTAGATAAATTTGCCATATCGCCTGTTTGGATAACCAACCCGCTGCAGTGGTATTTTTCACCTTAGCTGCGCTAGAGAGTTTACTGATTGCCGCTTGACCCCTCTAGTATTCTCTTGGAGAATAATAAATAGATTCCATGTTTTTGTTAATTACCAGCACCTAACATCAATTTACCTTTCATTGCCGATTTTACTAACCATGAAGCCAATTTTTCTTTGAAGGTTTTATTAGTGATATAATTCAACGCGTGAATTAATTTCACATCCACGATATGACTGTGCTGCAGATTACTGCTTTTATAAGCAGCATCATGAGCATGACACGCGCTATCAATAGCGTTTATTGGGTTTTCACCGGGTCGAGGTTGGTTTTAAATCATCGAGTCTGATATCGAGTCTGATCCCGGGTCAACACTATCTATACCCTGGAAGATGTTTTTCTCCCGGATACTTCGCCCATGGTGTTCCTGGGAGTTTAGTTAGCTTGGTTGCAATATCACCTCCTCGTTTTTTTTTTAAATCCTTGATTTTATCAAGGGAAATATATCTAAATTTTTTTGTACTACACTGTACACACTTTCCAGAAAGTGCTATTGCTAGTTGTAATCGTCGTCAAGTCGTTTGTGCTAGTACGCTTCTTACACTTCACACAATATAAATCCATAATATATTTATGTTATATGGATATGAATGTAATTTATTATTCATCAACACGAGAACCAGAACCCGTAAAACATCATGTTATGTTACCAAACTCTATTCGAATGATTATCATTGGAGCTTCAGGGAGAGGTAAAACACAGTTGTTAATTGATATGATAATAAGATGGATGAAATGGAATAAATTATATGTAGTGGCACCGACGGTAGATGATCAGCGACACTACCGGGTATTAAAAGATTACAATTAAAAAGTCATAGAGACGGCCAGCGAGTTTATAATCGAGATCAAGAAAGCACAGATCGATGGAAATATTAACAACGACGACGATTACGAAAGAGCTGTAGAGATTGTCAACGAGGGTGTTATTAAGTTCATAACCGATATCGAAGAAGCACCGAGCATTGATGATATCGATGGAAGTATTAACAACTTAGTCGTATACGATGATGTAATGTTAGACAATCAAAAGAACCATGCCAGGATATTTTCCAGAGGCAGACATAAAAACACTGACGTGATATACGCGACTCAACGATACACTCAAATACCAAAAGTGATCAGAGATAATTACAATTTATTATGTATGTTTAACGGAGTTGATAACCATACACTACGAAATATTTGGCAAACTTGGTGCAGTGATATGGATTTTAATCAATTAAAAAATTTCTTTAGTCGCGCCCAATCAAACATATACGGATTTGTAACGATAAATTTATCAGATCCTCGAACGCGATATCGTATCGGACTTGATAAAATATTCGGTTAACCCATAGCAGCAGAGGGGGGGGGGGGGGGGAGAACAACAACATTGGCATCTTTTTTTACCAAATGGACCCTTACGAGGAAGCCTTAGTTTGCCGAATTGACCCTTATATTAAGCATTTACGAGGAGGAAGCCTTAGTTTTCGGAATCGACCCTTCTATTAAATATTTACGAGGAGGAAGCCTTGTCGACGCCAATAAAGTTGTCGGATTCCCCCCCCCCCCCCCCTGCTGCTCTTAATTTTGTTTATTTGTATGCTTGCTCATTTATATTGGAATTTTACTAAGGACATGAAATAGCTTCGATGTGTTACTTCGACGTTAAGACGTTTCCATTGTTTATGCAAGATTTGCACGTTTGCCTCGGAGGATTAGGTTTATACAATTTAGAACATGTAGTGGTCTTCGCACCATTGAATAGTAGCATATATATTTGTACCAGTGAATATAAACATGTGTGCCTGTACCAGTGAATATTACCAGGTGTGCTTGTGGCAGTGACTATTAACAGGTGTGTAAGTGGCTATTATTATGGATGCTATTCCTATAATGAGTTAATGTGTTTAAATTCTGCCGTATACACACCTTTATAAAGAACACTCAATGTATGTATGTATGTATGTATGTATGTATGTGTGTGTGTGTGTGTGTGTGTGTGTGTGTGTGTGTGTGTGTGTGTTTATTTATTTATGTATAACATATTATTTTCTGCAGCAACACTATTTCGTTTTGCATATTTTGTTATGCTCCAAAGAAAAGAAATATAACTTTTCTCTTTATTTTGCATTTAATGAACTAAATGGAATATTATCAGATCGCGCATTTTAAGCGTTAATTTTACAGTGTGAAGAGTCATATTTAAGGTAAGAATGAATGGAACTTAAACTGTACTAAACGTTTTGTTTGATTGTATGAACGATTCTTCAGTAAAATACTAAGCTGATCTGGGAATGGACTATGAAAACAATTTGCTACCCTATATGATTCTATTAATTCATATTTATTTGAAAACTGAGAGACTTATGAGTTTGTCTTTCCCTTTCATTTTTTAAAAAACAAATCAGAAGAATAAAAATGCTTTTTTGAAGGACTATATTTCCATCCAAGAATCAAAGACTTAATTAATAAGTCTGACAGTGAAGACGCAATCAGTTAAACATATTCTAATTTTAACATGACAAGGAAAATGTAACAAAGGAGACTGTAGCCATTCACATGTCAGCTTGCTCAGGATTCTTCAGGTTTGCTGACAGCTGGGTCATTACAATACTGCCAATTCGATTTATCCTCTTTTGTATAGCACTAAAGGGTCTCAGACTTGCGATACACTCCGTGCCAACCACACAGATGACTAGAAATACACCTCTGTCCCGTTCGGGTTTTATTTTCCGCTTCACTACAATATTCGTAAGTGGTTCCAGATGAACACCATCCATTGACGCATAAGCCAGAGCAGCAATACTCATAATTATTATTGGCGTCTGTGTAGCACCATCTATAGCCTGAGTCTCCGTGATATCCTCAAGTCATTCCATCCCGACACTTGGTGTTACCAGCGGAATATAAGTCGTAAAAGTCGAGGGTACTTCCAATAATATTTAAATCAACAAGATGCACCAGGCCTAGTAAGAGCAATGTACAGAGCATTATCCTTCGAATAAGACCTAGAATAGACCAGCGATAAATAAATCACGAATTCAAAAGTAATATTAATTAGGTTAATTTGATCAGATTAATTTAATGCAACATAGAAAGTTAAGACAACAAATTTTTTAAGTATTTAACAATAATGAATGTTATTTAGTTTAGATTCTACATATTAGAGTACGTAGTGACGTGATTCTTATCATTAACAACTTACCCTGCCTTCCGTTTAAGATAACCCATATTCTAACAACTTACCCTGCCTTCCGTTTAAGATAACCCATATTCTAACAACTTACCCTGCCTTCCGTTTAAGATAACCCATATTCTAACAACTTACCCTGCCTTCCGTTTAAGATAACCCATATTCTAACAACTTACCCTGCCTTCCGCTTAAAATCTTGGATGAGTGTCTGTTCCAAAACATTATCTGCAGTTCTGATCAGTTCTCTTATATCTGCAAGTGCCAGTGTATTACATAAAATGTCACGGATGAGAGAAAGTATGAAATGGTATATAGGTCAAGTTGTTCACGTAAACAGGTTTAAAATAACACATGGCAATTGAACTACGTAAGCTCATCGAACCCAGGTTAATCTCGCCTTACTCAATATCATGTATAGTGACTCCTTAAACTGTCCTCAATTTTAACATGGGAT